>BSBK01003883.1:310000-662500 GCA_027943335.1 Chamaecyparis obtusa
TCGAACAATACTTAGAATTTAAGCTAAGTCTAGATGCAAATGAGCATGATAACAATACTTAATATGAAATAGGTGAATTGGTAATTTTTTTCTTGGAAGAGAGACTATTTATAGGATTTGAGGAGAGACTAGGGTTAGAAAGGGTAGTTAGGGTCAGAGTCAGGGTTAGGGGTAGAGTTTAGGGTATTATTAGAGGTATGGTCAAGGGGATAAGGGTTAAGGGTTGCTTAGACATGTGTGAGAAACACTAGGGAAGTATTCCTAGGGAAAAATGGTGGAAGAGGAGACATAGATTTCATTAAGAGGTTGTAAGAGCCAATAATGAGGGTGTGAGGAGTCATTAATGAGCATGTAAGGCTCATTAATGACGAGGTTGACTAGAAGTTAAAGGATGAGGGTTTAGACTAAGAGGATTAGGAATCACCCTCTAAATAGGTTTAGGATGGGATTAGGAAAGTGAGGATAGGTTTAGGATTTTCTAGAAGATTTCTAGGGTTTTAGGGAATTAAATAAATATTTAATTTATTTAAAGGGTTTTGAGGGATAATTTATTAAATAATTAATAAATTGGAGGGAATATCATTCAAATTGGATTTAAATGATTTTGGGAGGGATTATTTAATTAAATGTCTTTAATTAAAATAGGAGAAGGGATAATAACAATAAAAATGAATGAATTAAATAATTAATTAATAAATGATGATGTCATCAGGTCTTTTGTCAACTAAAATGATCTTAATTGACAGATGGATTTTTAGGTGTCTACATTTTGCCCCTCTTTGATGCGATGCTGCAAGTGGCGTGGTAGAAAAGATAATAAAATGAGATGCCCCAGGCTAGAATAAGAAGATAAGGGGTTATGCCCCCTCAAGAAAATAATGCAAAGAGGAAATGTTGTGGAAATTTCTTGAAAAGGATGCAAGAGGCAAGGAGGATAAACAAATGACCTTCCAAGAGAAAAGATGGATGAATGCAAGATGATGTGAAATGCATGATGCAGGATGAAGAGATATGAAAGATGCAAGATGCAAGATTTAATCTATATGATGCAGGATGAGGGGGATTTGGGGAGCTCATTGTGTTGGATATTTTCGAGAGCACAACCTAGTTTTATATAGCAATGCTAGAGACCTGCCAAGGCTACTAGGAAAACAAGGCCTTGTCACTAGCATTTCATAGGACTGACACAAAAAACAAGCATGCAAAGGGTTGCCCTAGAATCACACATGAAACTTGGAGGAGGCATGGTGGAAGTGATGCTAGAGAAACCACAAACAAATGACTGACATGCAAGCAGAAAGATGATAAAAAAGACATGCCTCAGAGTCTCCTCATTCATAGCGCACCATGATACAAAGGATCATGGCAAATTTGAGGAGAGGAAAAATGAGAAGCCATAAAAGATAAACAAGATCCAAAGGACAAAATCCAAGATCAAATGACAACTCCAAAAGACATCATTTTCCAAGGAGAAAGATTGATGGACTTATTGATGGGGGAGATTAGGTCTTAACATGGTGAAGGATACATCATCATCAACCCAGTTTGATTGCTTAGGTCAGACATACAGAAGGATACATCTATGTGGATCCATGTTGATGGGGAGAATGTTGTGTTGTTCGTTGAAAAATGATGAATCAAGGATAATCACGAGATCAAGGATAGTCAACAAAATATGTTGTTGAAGTGCGAGGGTGGGTGAGACAAGATATCTGATCAAAAGATGTTGCAGGATTGACAAGGATATGTACAATAGGATGCAATGATATGTACAAAGTAGCTCAAAATATAAACAAAAGATCCAAAGGAACAAATGAAATAACAAGTATCTCAAAAACCTTTTTCCATAGGTAGGATGATGGATGATGATTGATTGGATTGAGGATTGATGGGGACTGATGTGATTGGATGGTGGAGGATTACTAAGTTTTGGGGATGAGTTGCTTCTTCCTGATGTAGGATTAGATAGGATTGTCAACCTAAGATAGACTGTTGATCTTTGGAACATGAGATTATTGCCAATGCATGCCAATCTCTTGCTTGAGATGATGAGGCCTACAAAGACAAGTATAAGATGCCCTAGACAATGCTTAGTCAAAGGGTAGTGCTGGGATTATTCTAATTTAGGAGAAGGATTAAAGAAACTCAAAGGATATGACACGAAGTAGACAGTGGATAACTAGATAAGGATTCCTATGACAAGAGATAAGTAAGATACTCGAACCCCAAAGGGACCAAGGGATGACTATTGAACCACTGAGCTAGATAGGTCACAACAACTCAAGGGATAACTAATGCAAAGGATGAGACCTAAAGACACATATGTACAAATGAGCTTAGGTGGAGAGATGATGAAGGCTAGGGTACATGACTTAGGATGGGATGCATAAGGGATTGGGGATGAAGCCGATGCTGCAAAGATATGCAATATGATGCCCCAGTTGGGATGGAAAGCCAAGATGGATAAATGGTGGATAGGATGATGATGGATGATGTGTCCTAAAATGACACAGATTTGGGAATGATGCATCCCAACAATGATGATTGGATTGAGATCAAGGTTTGTCACAAGACTAGGAACAAGACTAAGGATGTGATTGGATGGCTTGGCTTGATGTTGGATTTTAGATAGCTAGAGGATGTGGATAGGATTTGCAGATGTTGGAAGATTGGTATGAATGTTTGGATATGGATTGTATGACATTGGGTTACATAGGGATAGCCTTTAGCTAGATATCAATGACAAGGGAAGTGTCAGGTGATGGGAAGATGGAGGAAAGTTGAGGATTTGGATTGAGGAAATGCTTAGAGATGCAGATAGAGGATTGCCAAGGGATTTGGATAGAGGAATACTTGAGGATTACTTTGGATAGAGGACTTGCTAAGAGATTTGGATAGAGGAACTACTGATGGATTGGATAAAGGAATGCTGGGGGATTTGGATAGAGGATTGCTGAGATATTTGGATAGCAGCCTGAGTTGGGTGAGGATTTGATAGATTTGAAGGATTTGGATGGAAGGATTGGAGGAAGATAAGGATCGGGAGATGGAAGATGGAAGATAAGGATTTGGATGGAGGAAGATATGGATTTGGATGGAGGAAGATGAATGTGATATAGGCTCTAAGGAATATGTCACCAAGGAATAAGATGCCCCTACTTAGGATAGTTCATACATTCAGAGGCATCAAGAGGGGGTATGATAAGATGAAAGATAAGATGATAAGAGGATGAGGAAGGTAGATGGAAGCTTGGATAATGGATGAGGATTGGTGATGGATGCATAAATGTGCCCAAATTCATGTATACCCAGTTGTCTTTATTTCTATTATCAAGATCTGAAGGATGATGGCGTATGTAAGAGAAAAATGGGATGAAGGAGATGCTGGATAGAATGTGCTAGAAGGAAATTTCCCCCAAATTGCAGAGAGGAACTGGATGGAGGGATTACACATTACACCTGTTTGCCAGGTTTTCACCATGGTACTTGTCCAAGGTGCTTGAATTGCCAAGTTTTCATCATTGGACAAATGTTTTATCTCGTTTCTTTTCTTTTTTGATTTTTTTCTTTATTTTTTTACTTTATTGACTTTTTGCTGACTTTTTTTTACTCTCTAATTTGTTTTCATCTTTCTGATTTGTTGTTGACTTTCTAATTTGTCATTGACTTTTTATGCTAACTAGATGTTGGTACAACCTTATTAGGATGGATGGATTATGAAAAGGATATACATGGGATGAGAGGGATGGTGGTAGAAAGTATTTGGATAGAATGATGCAAAATGAGCAAGATAGGGGGATGTTGTTAGGATCAACATTGGCACATGTTGTGAGATGAGTGGATGAAGTGGATGGGATGTGGAGGGTACATGTGGATATGATGGAGGAATTTTGATAGGAGATTTTGGGATATAAGGACCCAAAATAGATTTAGGAGATGGAGAAGAGGAATGAGTAGATGTTGGATTAGAAACTTTGGATTCCATTGTGGATGTTTCTTATAGATGTATTGCATCTTTTTTCTTTGGGATGCACATAGTTTTTTCTTTTGCTTTAGTGGGCCTTTATGGCCTTTGAGATTGTGCTTTTACTTTGATGGTCCTTTATGGCCATGTAGTGGATTTTTCTTTTTCTTTGATGGGCCTTTGTGGCCATTGGGATGCATTGGATTTCTTGATTGGATTTTTCTTCACTTGAGCATGTCTTTTAGAGTGGACATGGCAATCTTTGGATCTTTGTGGATAGTTCCCTTTATGCATCTTGGCTATGGCATCCAAATTATTGTGAGGAGCATTGAAAGGGATATGAGGATATGTGTGGGATGGAGATATGGAAGGAGATTGGCAGATAGGAGATGTGGGGATGTGCCTTTGTTGATCCTGACTAGGGATGTTTAGATTTTGGATGAAGGATTGAGTAGGATAACATGGGGGATGATATTTTGGGATGTAGGGTCCCAAAATGGATTTGGCATGTGAAGGATATGCAATGGTAGATTTTGGGACATAGGGACCCAAAATGGATTTGGATGATGAAGGAGGAATGTGATAGGTTGCCTTCGATTGTAATGATGGAGGAGGAATGGCATCATATGATTTTGAGGGACAATGGGAAGATGCACTGGTATTTTTGGAAGGGTGCTTGAATTTGGCTTTAGCTGTACCAAAATTTATGGAGGAAGTACCTTCAGATGTATGACCAATACCACATGATCGTGGATGTTTCTTGTCCTAAATGGGATCCATATTTCCTTGTTCATGGGCACCCAAGCCTTTACCTTGATAATTCCATTTCTTGAGCATTTTATCCAAGAAAGGATATTTCTAGCTTAGGGAATAAGATAAGCATCCAGTTTTAGGTGTCGTGATAGAAGATATGAAACTGATTTCTTCTACTTTGAGTGGGCTTTCCTTGAAAAATGTAAGTGGACCAAGGGGATAGAGTGATGGTAGTGGGATAAGTGTTATGGGATCACAAAGTGGAGAGGATGGGATGATGGGATCTTGACTGGGATTGGGAGATAGCAATGGATCTTGGGATGGTAGGATCTAGGATTGGAGGAATTGGGATGATGGGATCTTGGATTTGGGGTGATGGAAGCAATGGATCATGCAAAAGAGGAAGTGAAGGGATAGGATCTTGATTTAAGTTGATGGATACTTCAACATGCTTTTGGACAAGATCTTGACTTGATAGGATTGGTGTAGATAGAGTGATGGGGAATTTATGGATGGTTTCTTTAGATGGTATGGATGAAAGGATGGGAGATTCTACAATTGTGATGGTAGGAAGAAGGGTGGGATCATGAGGCTCATTGGATATGCTTTGGATAATGCTAGGAGAAGGAGATTTGGATGGGGATTGGATGGAGTCACCAGATGAAAAGGACTCAATGATGCTAGGATATGGAAGAGGATCAATAAGTGGGGTATATGGAAGAAGGATAATAGATGGGGGTGACAAAAGAGGAATGATGGTGGATGTAGGAGGTTGATGGGACTCATTACTAATGGCCTCACATGGAGAAGTGATATGGTATGGCTTATCAACTTTAGGGGAGGTACTTTTTATTGGTTTCCTTGTGAAACTCCTTGGAGACTTTCAAGATGGAGGTTGAGGTGAAGGATTAGAATGTGTAGAAGATGGGGAGCTAGGATAGTCCACACAAGAAGGTGGGGTGGTGGATGGTGAACTTGGTTGAGGGGATGACTGTGCAGAAGAGGAGTTGGAGGATGGCATGGATAGATAGTTCACATAAGTAGGCATAGAGGAAGCTTGTGAACTAGATTTTCTAACTGATGGGATATGGGCGATGGATTGAGATATGGGACATGAAGTGGATTGAAGGATGCAGTCTTCTTGTGGATGGGGATTTGTGGTAAAGAATGTAAGAATGGAAGATGTTGGATTGAGATAGGATATAGTGGATGGTGGAGATAGGATTGGGGATCATGGTAATGGATTGGAAGACTAGGATATTGGTTTTTAAGATGGGTTGGAGGATAAGGAGATGAAGGATTTGGATTAGGGGTGTAGCTAGTAGGCTCATTGTAGAAAGGTGATGGTTCAGATACGCCCATGAAAGAGGATGGAGGTAGGAAGGATTTTTGTTGGGGATAGGTGGATATGGCATAGGAAGAAGGTATGGATGAATAGGATAGTGGATTTCCCTTGTCAAAGGCATGATAAGGAGTACTCATGGATATGCATGAAGACATGATAGGATAGTTTGAAGGAATTATTGGATTCTGGGAGATGTTTGGAGTGAGCTTGCTAAGATTTTCAAAGTACTCATCGTGATCCACAAGATTCTCATCATCATGCTTGCTAAGGTTTTCAAAGTACTCATCTTTATCAACAAGACTTTCATCATCATTGGGATAGGATGGAGTGGGATAAGTGATGTAATGACCAAACTCATCATAATAGTTTTGAGACATTCTAAATTGTGGATGAGTTGGATAGGGATGAAGGATGAAAATGGATTGGAAGACCAAGGATTGGATTAGGATGACTGACAATCTCAGAATAGGATTTGATTTGTCTCAAGATAGGAGAAAAGACTAACTCTAGAAGAAGATCGAAAAGGGGGATAGGGGATGACCAAGATGACTATGCTAACCTAGGATAGGAGGAAAGGAGGACAATGTTGGATGGAAAAGATGTTGGATGACAGGAAGACCATGATTAGGAGACTAGGATGACATGATTTTGCAAGCTTGGGTGACTGATTTTGGAGGATTGGATGACTTCTAGATTGGAAGAATAGACTAACATGGAAAAATATTTGTGTGTAGAACTCTTCATTTTTGTATGTTCAACAGATGTTTTGCACTGAGTTTGAAACTTCAAAAACACATCAAGCAAGAACTACCTAGAAGACATGCTAGTATCAAAATCTTTTCCCACAACTTTGTATCCCAAAAAGGAATACAGATGGTGAGTATTCTTCAGGTGATTCAGGAAACCACTTGGATCGATCCTTGCATAAAGATTTTGATACCTTCAGGAGTAGATCGGGACGCCTCTGATTAATAAGTATTTGATTTGGTCCATGGTATCCTCCCAATTGGTTTTTATGTGTGTTAATCACTTAAGAGCCTAGTTGACCATGCTAAAATAGTAGGGATATTCACCTACCTCAGGCTACCATCAACACACATCGCCTGAGCTTGAGGGGATGAAGTGAGAGTTTGCTCAAAGCTTTATTTCTATACTGGCCAAGGAAGTACCGGTTTGAGGTCGTTATCCAAAGGGGAAACACTTTTCTCTTTCGATAGGCCTTGCTAGAAGTAAAACAAATGAACTTGTCCAAGTTTCATTTGTTTTACATCACTTAGTCTAAATAGGATTTGCAGAATTGGAAAACTCTTAGAAGCACATCATGAATAGTTCTTTTCCAAATTGAATAAGTGTTTTTCAAACCAAGAATTGAAAACACATATGTTTATGATTTTATTTGTTCATTCCTTGAAAGCAAAAAAGAAATCTCTTTGAAAAGATGTTGCAAGTGTTTTACCCTTTTGCATTCGAGATCGAGTTTGCTTTTTAGGATCCCAAATTGAACTTTGAAATGAAATGAAGTTGCTTTGTTTTCACTTTGTGCATTCAAGATTGTATTTTTCTTTAGGACTCTAATGTAATGACTTTTGATATTGACTTTGGTTCATTTCTTTAGGTTCATTCAAGATTTTGTGTTTTAGGATTCACTTTTAGAGCCAAAATGAGGTGTTCCTAGATTGCCTTAGGAATGCATAAAACCTTAAAAACACTCAAGATTTTTCAAATGAAGTCTATTTTAGCCAAGAAAAATGCATCAATATTGATTTAGAAACTTTTAGGATTAATTAGGATTGATTAGGAAACATTTAGGAAAGACATGCAAATTTAGTCCTTTTTAAGCACTCAAATTTTGAAGTGTTCCTAGATTGCATGAAAACCCTAAATCACTTAATTTTGAATGAATGAAGTTATTTTTAGCCAAAAGGAAAACATTATATAAGTGTTTTTTATTTCTTTAGGATTAGTTTTGAATTTTTTAGGAAAGATGCACAATTTCTTGCTTTCTAGGCATTCAAGAGTGAATAAGAGTTCATTTTAAGCCCAAGAAATGAAGTGTTTTAGTTAATAAACATGAAAGATAGTTAATGAGCCTTAAGGATATGGTTTTTTGGTGATATTATTTCTTCCAATGATTTCCTTCAAAAACATGGAGTTAGAAACTAAAAATTTGAAGTCTAGAGGCACCAGGAGGGCCCAATGAATCCTAAAAAATAACTAAACCCAAGTTTAAGGCCTTACACATGCCCCTTTTTTCCAATATGAGTAAAAAGGGTAGGGTATTTTGAGGTTTTTACTAGTACGAGTCAAGATGGAGGCTCATACAAGTCACTTTGACTCCTGGTACGAGCAAACAGGGCCATAAGGCTTAAAAGGCCTAAAAACATATGTAGAAGTCCCATACGACTAATGGGAACCTCTGGTACAAGAATAAATAAGTTCTAGTATGAGAAAAAATGTCAGGGAGTTTACTCATATGAGAATTCACCTAGAATAGGATGAGATTTCCAAAAAAGTGGGGTTTTTGGCTCAAAACCCCTAAAAAAGTAGTTGTGAAGCATTGTGGAGTCCCACCGAGAGTGCCAAAATGTTGTTAGGAATGAATGCTAGATTTTGGTAGTCATTCTATAGTATTTTTTGTTGCATTCATGACTATGATTGTCATTGATGTCAACATAGTGATCTTCTCGAGACTAGCAGAGAAGCAGATAGTGTTTTGATTAGCACATGTGGGATATTGCAAATATAACTATGTGATGTTGAGGTTATATTATTTGATATGTTATTTGTCTATGGTTAAGAGAAAAAACAAAAATTCATTTATTCATAAAATTTATGAGCATTTTTGTGGAAGTAGTATTCAGCTAGTGTTCCTGAGTAGCGGTTTGTGAAAATCAGATGATATCTCCTAATCGGGATGGAATCTGGTTTTGCACAGTTAAAGGGAAGGTTGAGACAAATTGATTGTGATGTGGTTCATAGCCCAAACTTTGAGGTCACATGAGTGAAGAGTTATTACATCTGGAAGCTAACAGTTTTGTGTAATTCTGATGTAGCGTGTGGAAACTTTTATTTTGTATTTGTGTGTCGACTCATTTGTAATTATTTGAGTGTGGTATAAAGGAATGAATGTTTTTCTTTATTGGATATGCAAGGAATAAGAGTAGAAATGTGAAAGAAGTGTGAGCATGGTATGGTTGAATGCGAATGTAAGCATGAAGTGAAGAAAAGAGCTAATGAAGTTGTGAAAGCGAAATTGTGAAGGAAGACATGCGAAGTACAGAGATCTAGAATTAAGATTTGGTGTAGTAGAGAGTGTGGTTTGGCACAGTAAGAAGGTAACATATTTCATATTATTCTAATGAATAATATTAAGGTCATTTGGACAGTGTGTTCAGTGATCTTACCTTGAAGCTGTTTGGGCAGTGGGTCCTTCTGTCTTCCATAACTCCTAACAGGGTTAGAATCTTTTAATAGGGATTCAAAATCTCCTAATAGGGATTCATATGTACTGAATGTATTTCATAAGACTCCTAACAGAGTCCATCCTTTCACAAGGAATGTTCATATTAGTGCATCTTTTGTGGGCATCATTCCCATCAGGGTTTACTCTTTGATCAAGAGGTTCCCTAGTCAACATATCTTGTGTTATTGTGTCATTGTGTATGAATATCTTTCTATGGTTGGTAATTACATTTCTTACATGGTTAAATGTTATTGAAGTTGATAAAGGTTATAATTATCTGATAACTGATTCACCCCCCCGCCCCCCCCCCTCTTAGTTATCTTGGTGGACTTTACTTTCTAACAATTGGTATCAAAGCAACAGGTCCTTGAAAGAAAATTTTAATAGCTTAAGGAGATCCATGGTGAATTTCAAGAAAGAAAGCCCTAAGTTTGATGGAGTAAATTTTGACAGCTGGAAAGAGAAGATGAAGACACATCTACTATGTTTAGGACCAGGTCATTGGTTGATTACAAAGAATGAGAAGACTATCATTGGAGAAGATAATCTTGAGAAAAGATCTAAAAATGAGCTAGATCTATTCATGTGTAACATACTTGCAAGAGAAGCACTTTTGACAGAACTTTCAGAGAATGAATACAGTCAGGTACAATGTTTAACAAAAGCCCATGAAATTTGGAAAGCTTTAAACTCTACTTTTGAAGGTGATGAACATACAAAGAGAGCTAGATTACATAATTGGATATGTGCATTTGAAGATATAAGAATGATGGAAGATGAATCTCTTAGAAGCTATATTGGTAGAATGTCAAAAATTGTTGTAGGAATAAAAGCTTGTGGAGGAACAAAGACATAGAATGAAGTGATATGGAAAATTCTAAGGACATTGACTCCTATATTTAAGCAGACAACACAAATGATTGAACAAGTTATACCTTGTACTACAAACTTTACAAGAGAGACTCTTCTTGGAAGATTGGAAGCAGCAGAAATGAACCTGAGGGTATTAGGAGACTTACCTAGAATGGAGACAGCATTCAGTGCTCTTAATATTTGTCCTACTTTGTCAAGAAGTACCAGTGTGAGTGGAGATTATGCCAGCAACAACAAATCTAGAAATGAAGAAGATAAGAAGATTGAAGAAGGTATTGCCTTTCTTGTGAAAAGAGAACCAGATGGTAAGAAAATTTTTAAATGTTGGACTTGTCAAGAATATGGTCATTTTGCATCTAAGTGTCCTAAGAGAGTTAAGAACTATAGAAATAATTTTAAGCCTAGAAGATCTAAGGAATGTTATTATGCTAATGATGAAGATCTTGAAGCTAGTATAGAAAGAACTTTGAGTGAAAGTGATACTGAGATTAATGATGAAATAGGATTTGTAGCAATTAAAGAAGAAAATTTTGAATCTGATAGTAAGGAAGAAAAAGCATTAGTTTTCCAAGTTGAAAAGAAATTTGATTGGATTATAGACAGTGGTTGTTCACATCATATGACTGGTGACATGAAGAAGTTCATAAAGTTTAACAACTATGATGGAGGAATTGTTAGAGTTGGTAACAATGTACCTTGTTTGATTAAAGGTATAGGATCTATTACTCTTGATGGAAAGACTAATACTGATGATGTTTACTTTGTTGATGGATTGAAACATAATCTTTTGAGTGTTGGACAGTTAGTGGATAAGGGATATCAAGTTTGGTTTATTGAGAAAACTTGTGTGATAAAGGATAAAGATGGAAATCTTATTGGAACTGGATCTAGAACCAGAGATAATGTATTTCAGTTGAATCCTACTGAGATGACATGTTTGATTACTAAAATTGATGACAGTTGGTTGTGGCATAGAAGGTTTTGTCATATAAACTTTGATAACATTGTGAAAGTAAGTACTACACTTATAGTAAGGGATTTGCCTAAAATTATGAAGCCTACTAACATGATTTGCAAAGAATGTGTGATGGCTAAGCAAAAGAGAAGTTCATTTCCTAGTAAGAAGTTCACATCGGCAGAGAAGTTGGAGATTGTTCATACAGACTTGAGTGGTCCTACCAGGACTAGAGGATTCTATGGAGAAAGGTATTTTATGATTCTTGTTGATGATTTTACAAGAATGATGTGGATTACATTTCTGAAAGAAAAATCTGAAGCATTTGATAAGTTTAAGACCCTTAAGAATAAAGTTGAGAATGAATCTAGAATGAAGATTAAATGTTTGAGATCTGATAGAGGTGGTGAATTTACTTCTAGAGAGTTTAACACTTTTTTTGAAGTGAATGGCAATAAGAGATAGTTTTCAGCCCCTAAAACACCTGAACAAAATGGTATTACAGAAAGAAGAAACAGGTCAGTGACTAATGCAGCAAAAGCTATGTTATTTGAGAATGATTTGGCGAAGATATTTTGGAGAGAAGCAGTGAATACAATAGTATATACAATGAACAGAGTACAAATCAAAGCAAACACAAACAAGACACCTTATGAATTATGGTTTGGACATGGACCCTCAGTTAAGTATTTTAGAATTTTTGGAAGCAAATGTTATATAAAGAGAGATGATGATATTGGAAAGTTTGATCCTAGAAGTGATGAAGGTATTTTTCTTGGATATTCTTTGAAGAGCAAAGCATATAGATGTTACAATAAGAGAACTAAAACTATTGTTGAAAGTGCAAATGTTAAAGTTGATGAGAAGTTTAAAATTCAAGAAAGAATACTTGACTATGAATCTGATGAAGAACCTCATCCTCATCCTAACATTGAAACTACTGAATTATTCTATGAGACTGACAATGAATTACTGAATGAGAGTCCTGCAGAAGAAACCAGAAAGGAATCTAGAGAAGAATCTACAGTTGAAGCAAGATTTGTAACTATGACACCAAACAGGTATATATCAAGACATCATCCTGTTGAACAAGTTATTGGAAGTTTGGACAGAGGAGTTCTGACTTGAAATAAGGTACATTTATGTTTAATTTCTCAAATTGAACCTAAATCTACTAGTGAAGCTTGTGAAGATGAACATTGGATTAATGCTAAGAAAGAAGAACTAGATCAAATTGAAAAGAACAAGACATGGGAATTGGTCCCTAGACCTAAAGACAAGAATGTGATCGGAACAAAATGGGTATTCAGAAACAAGATGAATGAAAAAGGA
Organism: Chamaecyparis obtusa; assembly: GCA_027943335.1. NCBI lineage: Eukaryota > Viridiplantae > Streptophyta > Pinopsida > Cupressales > Cupressaceae > Chamaecyparis > Chamaecyparis obtusa. The sequence continues at coordinate 322,686 of BSBK01003883.1, forward strand.
GAAGTAGTAAGAAATAAAGCAAGATTAGTTTGTAAAGGATACTCGCAGCAAGAAGGACTTGACTATGAAGAAACTTTTGCACCTATGGCAAGAATTGAAGTAGTAAGAATGTTCTTGGCCTATGCATCTTTTAAGAAATTCAAAGTGTATCAGATGGATGTGAAGTCAGCATTTATGAATGGAGAATTGGAAGAAGAAGTCTACATTGAGCAACCTGAAGGTTTTCCTTTGACTCAAGAAGGAGACATGGTATGTAAACTAAACAAAGCATTATATGGACTAAAGCAAGCACCTAGAACTTGGTATGCAAGATTGGATAAGTATTTGTTGAAATTGGGATTTACTAAAGGAATAGCTGATAGCAATCTGTATACAAAAGAAATTGAAAATGGTTTGTTGATTATAGTTATTTTTGTTGATGACATTATCTTTGGAGGAGAAGATGAAGCCAGTGACAAATTTGCTGATGAAATGAAGACTGAATTTGAAATGAGTATGATTGGTGAGATGAAATACTTTTTGGGATTATAGATAACACAGAATAGTGATGGTATCTTTGTATGTTAGACAAAGTACTTGAATGATTTGCTGAAAAGATTTGGAATGGAGAACTATAAACCAGTTGGAACACCTATGGTTACAAGACATAAACTATCTAGCAAAGATGAAACACTGACAGTTGAGCAGAAGAAATACAGATCCATGATTGGAGGATTGTAGTACTTAACACATACTAGACCGGATATACAACATTTAGTTGGAATGGTAGCAAGATTTCAAGCTGAACCTAGAGAGTCACATTATGCAGCAGTAAAGAGGATACTGAGATATTTAAGAGGTACAATGGACTATGGATTGGGTATGAAAAATATGATGATTTTACCCTATGTGCATATACAGATGTTGATTGGGGAGGTAGTGTTGATGACAAGAAAAGCACCAGTGGTGGAGCCTTTTTTCTTGGAGGAAGATTAGTTTCTTGTCTAAGAAAGAAGTAGAATTGTATTTCACAGAGCACAACAGAAGCAGAGTATGTAGCAGTAGCAAACAATTGCAACCAGATAATTTAGATGAAGCAGATGCTGAAGGATATTGGAATTAGGTTTTTTGAGCCTGTTGTCATACATTGCAACAACACCAATATAGTTAGTATATCTAAAAATCATGTTTTACATTCTAAGACTAAGCATATAGAGATCAAGTATCATGTTGTAAGAGAGAAAATTGCTAAAAAAGAAGTCAGACTAGAGTACATAAGCACAAAGGAATAGATAGCAGACATATTTACAAAGCCTTTTCCTAAGGATACATTTGAGTATCTGAGAGGTATGCTTGGGGTTATGCCCCAGCCTACTTTTGAGTAATGATGTAGTTGGTTACATCCGTCCTGTGGTATATGAGCCCTATCTTTCTTTTGGATTGGATGTTGGTACTTCCTCTATGGGGGAGTATGTGAGCTGAGTCACGAGGACTCTTGTGAATGTATTTTTCTAAACATTGTCTATTGACATTGAGTTGTTGTTGACATAGTGATGAAATTTCTATCATTGATGTCAATGGGGGAGAAGTGTACATGAAAAACCACTTGTTGGAGAGAACTGAATAGGATAACGAAGCAAGATTTGAAATGTTTGTCAGAGCAGCAGTGTTGCAGTATTGGATTTTTGGAACATTGGATGTTTTTCATCTATGTTGCCATCAATGCCAATGGGGGAGATTATTAAGAGTGAATGTTGGATGTTGGCAGTCATTCTGTAGCAGTTGTTGTTGCATTCATGACTATGATTGTCGTTGATGTCAACACAGTGATCTTCTGGAGACTAGCAAAGAAGCAGACAGTGTTTTGATTAGTGCACATGGGATATTGTAGATATAGCTATGCAATGTTGAGGTTATATTCTTTGATATGTTATTTGTCTATGGTTAAGAGCGTAGACAAAAATTCATTTATTCATAAAAGTTATGAGCATTTTTGTGGAAGCAGTATTCAGGTAGTGTTCTTGAGTAGCGGTTTGTGGAAATCGGATGATATCTCCTCATCGTGATGGAATCTAGTTTTGCATAGTTAAAGGGAAGGTTGAGACACATTGATTATGATGTGGTTCACAGTGCAAACTTTGAGGTCGCACGAGTGAAGAGTTATTACATCTAGAAGCTGACAGTTTTGTGTAATTCTGATGTAGTGTGTGGAAACTTTTATTGTGTATTTGTGTGTCGACTCATTTGTAATTATTTGAGTGTGGTATAAAGGAATGAATGTTTTTCTTTATTAGATATGCAAGGAATAAGAGTAGCAATGTGAAAGAAGTGTGAGCATGGTATGGTTGAATGAGAATGTAAGCATGAAGTGAAGAAAAGAGCTAATGAAGTTATGAAAGCGAAATTGTGAAGGAAGACATGTGAAGTACAGAGATCTGGAATTAAGATATGGTGTAGTAGAGAGTGTGGTTTGGAATAGTAAGAAGGTAACATATTTCATATTATTCTGTTGAATAATATTAAGGTCATTTGGACAGTGTGTTCAGTGATCTTACCTTGAAGCTATTTGGGCAGTGGGTCCTTCTGTCTTCCATAACTCCTAACAGGGTTAGAATCTTTTAATAGGGATTCAAAATCTCCTAACAGGGATTCATATGTACTGAATTCATTTCATAAGACTCCTAACAGAGTCCATCCTTTCACAAGGAATATTCATATTAGTGCATCTTTTGTGGGTATCATTCCCACCAGGGTTTACTCTTTGATCAAGAGGTTCCCTAGTCAACATATCTTGTGTTATTGTGTCATTATGTATGAATATCTTTCTATGGTTGGTAATTACATTTCTTACATGGTTAAATGTTGTTGAAGTTGATAAAGGTTATAATTATCTGATAACTAATTCACCCCCCCCCCCCTCTCAGTTATCTTGGTGGACTTTACTTTCTAACAAATGTGATCAGTGAAAACCTAACCTATTCATAGCATGCATAGATATTCAAACATTAGTGAAATCAGCATATACCTAACATATAGAAAAACTATTTGCAAGACACCTCAAATTGATCTTAAACAGGAGCACCCTATCACCGTTTGATTTTCTTTGATAGGAGGGATGTGGGTGTGCTCTCAAAACACAAGCAGAATGTTCCCAATGATATTTAGGAAGGTTTTGGATCATTTAGGAACCATGGATACCCCATAGTGGCACATAATTAGGTATGGTGAACCTAATTTTCCCCTAGAGTCCCAAGGAACCAAATGAAGCTAGAATGCAGTTTTGAGCTATGAATGCTTATGCTAAGTTCATTTTAACAAAAGATAAGTGTGATATAATGAAAATGATATGAAAATAAATGAAATAAGATATGTTAATCCATTAATCTAAGCTAGTGTGAGTTATGAAAGCATAGAAATAAGCTAAATCTAATAATACTTAGAATTTAAGCTAAGTCTAGATGCAAATGAGCATGATAACAATACTTAATATGAAATAGGTAAATTGGTAATTTGTTCTTGGAAGAGAGACTATTTATAGGATTTGAGGAGAGGCTTGGGTTAGAAAGGGTAGTTAGGGTCAAAGTCATGGTTAGGGGTAGAGTTTCAGGTATGATTAGAGGTATGGTCAAGGGGATAAGGGTTAAGGGTTGCTCACACATGTATGAGAAACACTAGGGAAGTGTGCCTAGGGAACAATAGTGGAAGAGGAGACATAGGAATCATTAAGAGGTTGTAAGAGCCATTAATGAGCGTGTAAGGAGTCATTAATGAGCATGTAAGGCTCATTAATGAGGGGGTTGACCAGAAGTCAAAAGATGAGGATTTAGACTAAGAGGATTAGGAATCACCCTCTAAATAGGTTTAGGATGGGATGAGGAAAGTGAGGATAGGTTTAGGATTTTCTAGAAGATTTCTAGGGTTCTATGGAATTAAATAAATATTTAATTTATTTAAAGGGTTTTGAGGGATAATTTATTAAATAATTAATAAATTGGAGGGAATATCATTCAAATTAGATTTAAATGCTTTTGGGAGGGATTCTTTAATTAAATGTGTTTAATTAAAATAGAGAAGGGACAATGAAAATAAAAATAAATGAATTAATTAATTAATTAATGGTGATGTCATCAAGTCTTTTGTCAACTATAATAATCTTAATTGACAAATGGATTTTTAGGTGTCTACAGATTGACTTTGACACATCCATAGGACATCAACAATATTTCATCATCACTTCTAGAAATAAGTACCCAAATCTTGTATTTATCTTTAAATATATGTTGCACTTGTTGAATACTTAGTGACTATGTATGTTTAATTAGCTTAAAATGATTTTCACTATAAGCATATTACAATTTTATAAAATTTATTAGAGATTATAATTGGTGAATCAATATATTATAATCAAGTAGCTAATTTCCATTCAAACTCCAATAATATAGGACTACAACCAATATTGATGCTTATTGGATGAATTTTTCAAAACATAGGAACCTCATTCCCATTCTGAAGCTCAAACCCGCGAGTCCATTGGATCATGGAAGGCACAATCCCACAATCACAATGGCCCAGTGGGGTTTGAACCTTAGTGAGCATAACACCATCACTACTTAACAACACACTAAGTGGTGAATCAAAAAATAAGCTTTTTAGATTAGTGTTTTTTTCCATCGAAAGTAACTATATAATGATATCACGATTTATATCACAAAAACAAAAAGTCATAAAATAAGTTATGTATCTATTATATGAAACATAAATAGTCATTTATTTATTTTAAATTATATTTATTTATTTTTTAAATTATAAATATTTATCAATATTAAAAAAAATTATATTATTTTATCCATATTAAAAAAAAGTTTGTTATATTAAAAATAAACAATGAAATCTTCTCAAATAATATCTTTACACATATTTTACGTAGATTTTTTAAATATAGATATACTACATTATTATCCAAGTGTTCAAACTCTAGGAAGAAAGCTTGTGACCAAACATACTTGCATGTTAAAAAATTAATATTATTAAAGTTTAAAGTTTAAAATTCTATTTTCATTTAATTTTACATAATAAACTGATAGTTCAACAAATACATACTATTTAAATGAATTATATATGTATATATATAATTTTGTAAAAAGCATTCAATATTTTGTTTGCACTACAATAGCCCCTTCATATTGACCTTTACCGGCAAGTGTAGGTAACCCTTCGCTTTCTTAGAACATTTCTCTATTGCATTGTTCTTCGGCATGCTTTTACTTTTCTCGATAAAGAATGAGATAAGAGCCTTACTATCCTTTTACACATTTGTCTCTCATTCCTCCTTGAGCCTTGCTCACACATGTGTCAGACACCTTGAGTCTCTAACCTCTTACACTTGCCTCCCACTTGGCATTTATTGCCTATCCACCCAAGGTTTCTCACATGTGTGAGAAACACATCAAATTGCATGGCCAACTACCCTGCTTCCACTTGGCATCCACCTTATTGATCCTATGCAATCCTAGCCCTCCATTTAACTTTGAATCCTAACCTTCTATTTTCCTCCAGATTCTATAAATAGGAGCCTCTCCTTGTGCATTTAATGTTAGGAATGAATGCAAATTGTTTTGGCAGTCATTCTGTAGCAGTTGTTGTTGCATTCATGACTTGGATTATCATTGATGTCAACACAGTGATATTTTGGATATTAGCAGGAAAGTAGGTACAGTTTTGTTTTGCACACATGTTGTATTGTAGATTGGCTTTTGCGCAATTGATGGTATGTTCTTTGGTTTGTTATTAACCTATGGTTAATAGCGCAAAAAGAAATTCATTCATTTGTAAAAGTTATGAGCATTTTGGTGAAAGCAGTGTTTAGACAGTGTTTCTATGTAGCGATGTTCAGAAATTGGAGGATATCTCTTAGCTGGGATGGAATCTAATTTTGTGCAGTTAAAGGGATGTTTGAGACTCATTAATGATGACATGGTTCACAACACAAACTTTGAGGATATGTTTGGAGAAAGTTACAGTAACTGGAAGCTGACAGTTTTATGTGAATTCTATGTGTAGCGTGTAGAATTTATTATTTTGTAATTGAGGACCGACTCATTTGTAATTATTTGAGTTTGGTATATAAGAAGGAATTTTTTCCTTATTTTAGTGTGTACTATGAAGAGTGAGATGCAAATATATGCATGAAGTGAAGAAAAGAGCTAATTCAGTAATGAAGGAAGACTTGTGAGTATAGAGATCAGGAATTGTGATCTTGTGTAGCAGAGAGTGCAGTTTTGGCATAGTGTGAAGGAGGTAATATATTTCATATTATTCTGTTGAATAATTCTAAGATCTTTTGGACAGTGGGTTCAAAGATCTTGCCTTGAAGCTGTTTGGGCAGTGGGTCCTTTTGTCTTCCATAAACTCTTAACCGGGTTAGAATCTTTTAACAGGGATTCAAAATCTCCTAACAAGGATTTATATGTACTGAATGTATTTCATAAGACTCCTAACAGGGTCCATCCTCTAACAAGGAACTTGCATATTAGTGCATCATTTTGTGGGCATCATTCCCACCGGGGTTTACTCTTTTCAAGAGGTTCCCTAGTTAACATATCTTGTGTTATTGTGCAATTGTGTATGATTATCTTTCTATGGTTGATCAGTACATTGATTATATTGTTTAAAGTTGTTGAATGGATAAATTATCAGATAATTGATTCACCCCCCCCCCCTCTTAGTTATCTTCGGGATCTTTACTTTCTAACATTTAATCTATCCATCATTTGCATCAACATTATGATAAAATCATTCTAGAGCACTTATAAATCATTTGATCAATTTTAGTGTTTTTTAATAGCATCTCACTTGTGTAGTTAGGATCATGGCATTTGCAGCTTAGTTTTTGCATTGAAATCCATTAATATGCATCTAGTTCTCCATTTAGTTTGTAATTGTAGCATTCTGATCTCATTCACATAGTTTTAGGATCATTTAGGGAATTAAATAGATGTGTTTGGAGAGCATATCCACATAAAAAACATGAAAATAGCACATCAATGGAGTTTGGTGCCTCCATTCTAGCTCAGTCAGAGGTATGAGTAGATTTAATTAGTTTGATGCTTCATTTTGATTTGTTTAGCATTAACTAATTGAAAAATTATCCATATACATAATTAATCTGAGATAATTTACTTATTCTATTAGAGATAGTTTACGAATAACATCGTAAGTTCCAAATGTCTATCAAATCAAAACATTGTCAAAAAGACTAAACTATGATCAGTATCTTCTGAGATGCTATGACTATGATATCTGTATAAAATTACATCAAAGAAAAAATATACATATCAAACAAGTTCCATAAACTAATAAACATAAAGAGATCATTGGTCATCATTAGCCCCATATCCCCACTAGGTTATTACTTCCTCCAGCCTGATTTGTTTCATATGTTCCTAGAGGAGGAACAATGTCTGGTATAACTACTTTATCCCACCTTGGTGCATCCTTTTGTTTGGGTTCTTTGTTCTTAGCTTCAACATCCACCTTAGAGATGTTACTTTTGAGGAAATCTTTTTCTAGTTCTTTGAACTCCTTTTGATCAAGCATATCCTTATATGCATTAAAGAAATGGGTAGATCTTATATCATATTTGTCTAATAGCATCACTCCTTGTTGTGCAAGAATCATAAACCTATTTTGGGTATCTCAATAACAACATACACCCATGACATAATGAAAATAAAAGTGATTTTATCATTAAACTCAATAAGCCTTCTTCTTCTATTATGAAATATCTCCTCATTTCACTTGGATTGCAAAAACCAAGGGATTTCACAAAACAATACGGACCAAAAATAATTTAATTATCATAAAGAGTGTATATCTAAATGAAGGAAGCTACTAGCTTTTATATAAAACTCAAGATAATTTATAAAATGTCGATATAAAGTGATCATAAACAAGAATCAAGGCCAAATTCAAAACGACAAGCCAAACACTTGAAATATTCAAAATTTTGAGAAATTTTGGTGGTATGAGTGAGATAATCATCATAGTTCCACCCAAATGGGTTCTTCAAAAGAAATATGTGATATTTAGGCCTCTAATATTATATCCAGTCTTAATTTATCATTTTGTTAATGGTTAAACGTGGAATAAGATATTTGAATTTTGAAATAAGATAGGATGATACATCTATCAAACTTAGGAGGCACTGAGAGTGGGGGGGAGGTGAATCAGTTCTCCAGTAATCTTTAATTTCCTTAAACAATTCCAAAACTTAAATCCACCAACAAGTAAAAGTAAACATAAAAAAATAAGCACACACATAATCATAACACCGTGATTTATTTTTGAGGAAAACCCTGTTAAGGGAAAAACCCTGGTGGGGATGATACCCACAAATATCTCACTACTGCACTAATAACTACTCTATTAAAGGTATAAGTACACAAGATGTAGAATGCACATGCATTCAAGCTTACACCTCGATTACAAAATACAAATATGTTCATGAGTCAGGTTCACTGATCATATACAATTTATGATATAGAAAGGACTTATAGTCCAAACACTGAACTAGCTAGTAGCATCAACAATGCCAATACAATTCCAATGAAGCTCCAAGAATATTATAAACTTCTAGTTTTCACATTAGTATAGCTCGCACACCATCACACGAACATCCATACCCGTTGCATCAAAAACTCATTCTTATATACTCAATCATAAGTCCAAAACATTAACTAGGGAAACTCCAATATGAAAATATGAGACATGTACTTTCTTGAGAAAAAAACATCAATCAAAACATAATGCTAACCTATGCTAATCAAAATGTACCATTTAGGAAGTCGGCTTAAACTGTATCTACCATCCAACCGATTAGATCATCAATCTGATAGTATCGCTTATCAATCCAATATGCTACTGACTCACATAACATAATTTTTAGTCATGTTGCAATACATGGTGAATCATAACTGCACCAAAATACACCACAAAAACTTGTGATTGTAAAGATAGACATAACATGATGTCTACAATCATACTCTAGCTTCACAACATCTAACACTTTGATCTTTGTTTGAACTGTCCAATTTCTAAACCTATATCCTGAGTTGTTCTCCATACTTAGCCAATTATCAACACCAAATCCTTTGGTATAAAAAAAAAAGTGACATATGGTCAAGAGAAAAGTATATATTTTCCATCAATAACAACATACACTACAATATCAGGTTACTCTTGCCAACAATCTCCCCATTTGGCATTGATGGAAACACTTAGTTAAGAATGACTAAATGTCCATCCAAAATTCCAAGTCAAAAACTTCTAACAAAAATGTACTCCCCCTAAGATATATATTAGATTCTAGTATATTCTATCCAGACTCTCCCCCTTTGACATCAATGGCAAAGACAAAGCAAAATTTTATCTACCAAAATCCTATAGAAGTCACATATACTTACAAAACATTGAACACATATAAAACTTTCTCCTAAGAGCTTCCAAGTTTGTCTCCCAAGACTTACTAAGACTGTCTGCACATAGCATATGTTGTCTGCTCAATAAGTAACATATCAAGAGGGTCTAGTGCAAAATTGATTCTCTCTTCTGCTTGAAGACCACTCAGCAAAATGTCTAACTTAGGAGCAACTAGGCCCCTTAAGTTAGACAATATTCTTAGCATTCTCTTCCTCTCATCTTATAGACTTTGGATTTTCACATTAATCTCCATGATCTCAGTCATATACTGTGAAGTAAATCTCTTTGAGGGATCAATGTTCTTTTCTCTAACTTCAAGATATTCCTCACTCTCCTTAATGATTTTGTCTACATCCACTACATGAGAGAGTGGACTGATATACATTCTCATAATGTTTCTACCCTCTAGAATTTCTTCCTTAATCTTATTTATCCCAGTGTCTAATAACACTTTGTCCTTAGATATTAGAGAACATAAGTGATGAAATCTCTTTGTAAAAAACTCTTTTTGCACCTTATCTTCTGCAGCCTTCTCCAAAGACTTAAAGTGTTTATCAAAACTATTCAAAATTTATTCTAATTGGTCAGGAATAGAAATATCCTAATTAATTTTAAAATTTGGCACTAATTTCCTAGGCACATCCACTGATCTAGCACATCCACTGATCTAGCAAGTAATTTTCTACCCTTCACACTATTTTTCAAGGCTTTAGCCTTAGCCTTCACATGGGCCAGTACAAAAATCTTCATGAGTTCTTCTTCTTCTAATATTTCCAGGTCAATCAGTCCATGAAAGATTGTTACATCAAGGGTATTTCTTGCTAACAATGTATCAGATTTTCCTATTGACGACTCTATCTCAATTTGGATCTTCTCAACTTGTTCCTTAGGCTTATTTGCCTCTTTATCAACATGATCTTCCAAAGGTGTTTCTTGATCCTCAATATTCATCTCCATAGCATCCAAGTCATGAATATCATCAATATGTTCATCAATCTCCATTTCAGCTTCTCCTTTAGATTCAACCGGCTTATCTACTAAATCTCCTTTACTAGAAATAATGTTTCTCAATTCATCTTCTGTTATAATGTTAGTAGGATCTGTAAAAGGATCTTTCTCTTCTTCCTGTGGTTCTACTTCATCCAATCCATCAAGAGTAGCTGGCATACCATTGATGTAAGCATCAGGTTCTTTTATTGTAGAAATGAATTCATCATCAATGGTTAACTTATCTTACTTCTTTTTTGTAGGCTCATTCCTCTACGATCCAACATGACTGACTTCAAAAATCATTTTAGTGATAATATCACCAGTCTATGCAATTATTTCTTCAATCTTCCCAACCATCAACAAATTAATCCTCTTCTTTGTCAGCAACCTCATCTCTGCTTTATCTTGCAAGTTATTCATTTCATTATTTCTAATTAGAAGAAAACTAATAGAAGTAGAGGCTTCCCTTATCCTCTTATCCTCTTCTAGTGCAACTAGCCTTTTCTCTTCCAATTTATCATAGAGATGATCAAGGATCTGATCCTTTATCTCCACTAAATTTTTACTAAATTTATTAAATCTTATTTACTCAATTCTCATTCTTTCTAGCACACATGGGTTTGTCCCTTGTGACTCTTGTTGTTGTGACTCCTTTGGTTCTAATCTTCTTCTTTGATTGGTTAGAGTCACTATATGAATCATCATTGTCTTCTTTAGTCCTTTTCTTCTCCAAACCTATAATCTTTTTCTTTGTCTTTCTTCTCACTAGTTCTAATTGTAGTTTCTCAACCTTCAATGTAGAAGTAGACTTCTACACAGGAGGTGTAGATGATGTTCTTATTGAACTCCTAATAGGTCTTAACATGGTAAGATATGGGGAAGGTGATGCTTCCTCAACATCAATTGGTTTAGTTTGGAATGAAATTCTCTTTGTTGGCAAGTGATATTTTGGGAGCACTATGAATCACTTAAGGGTTTTCATTTATGGCAACACTTATGTCAGAGTGATCGCATGCAGAGAGTTTTGGTATTGGAGACACAGTCATGAAAATGACTAAGTACAGAGTCAGAATAATGGTATATTGTGTTACAGTTTTGGTCAACGAAGATAATATATGATGTATTATGGATTGAAAATTTAGTAGAAGACATTTTGGGATATCTAAGACCTTCAATTAAGGTCACATGTATTTTGGTGATGAGATCAGTAAGATACAGTGATATGAAGGTATGAGAAGACATAGAATCAGTGAAACATGGCATATGAACAGTCGTGATGATTGAGGGAAGGATAGTTGGTATGGAAATGTGCTAAGTCAGATGGATGTTGTGTATTGCTGACACTTTGGTAATACAAGGTCGCCGACTCTATGTTTATCATTTGCATAAGTAATTATTATGTTTTGTAATGTATTTTGAGAGTCAACTAGATGTCAGAATTTATATAAGTATAGAGTGTTTTGTGGAAGTGATTAGTGTGAGTGTGATAATAATATGATGGATGTGAATTTGAGACCAGAGAGCAGATGTTAGATCAGTGTTTAATAGAGCTATAAATGGAACTATCTAAGCATAGAAGATGCTTGTATTGTTCACTTTTGAAGAACACTTTATGGTAGCATTCTGATTGTAAGAGTTCTAAGCTCACCACCTTTAATAGGGTTTTTGTATACCCCTAATAGGGTTTTGTATTCCTATAACAAGGAAAGGTATTATGTAACAATCAGCTCCTAACAGGGCTAGATCTCCTAACATGGATACTATGTTTTAGTGCATAGTTGTGGGTACCATCCCCATCGGGGTTTTCCCTTGGCCAGGGTTTCCTTGAAAAAAAATCATGGTGTTATGAGTTATGTGTTGTGCATTTATGTTCTTTTTATTTTAGGAGTAATATGGTTTATTTGTAATTGGTTGAAGTTTAAATTAAAGTACTGTAATACTGATTCACCCCCTCTCAGTATTACCTAATCCTAAAAATTGGTATCAAAGCTATTGGCCATTGGAGAGAAAGTCTAACAAATTAAGAGAGATTAGAATGGATTCAGAAAGTTTTCAAGAGAACTTTGAAGAAGCACTTGATGACCTGGACAAAAAGAAGGCTGAGAATGGCGAATTGAAATTCAAATTGAGAAGAGTAGAAGGTTTCATCAAGAAACTAAAGGATCAACTTGAAACTTCAAGAAGTCAAAAACAAGACCTTATGGATAAGATCAAAGAGGATTCAGACAATGATACATCAGACCAAGTAAAGAAGCTAGAGCGGGAAAAAGAACAAATCAATCTTCTGATGATTAAAGAGATTCAGCATGAAAAGGATGCAAGATACAAAGTTAAAGAGTCACTAAAAGAAGAAAATGAGAAGATAGGACAAATGAAGACAGAACTTGATCACTACAAGGATAAGTGTCAGGAATTGGACAAGTACAATCAGATCATAAAAAGAGAACTCACTCAATCCAAATTACATATTGAGAAATTGCACATGAGCAATGATAAGATTGATGAACAAAGAGAAAGACAAAAACCTAAAGGAGACATGACTGGAGTTGGATTCAATGAGGTAGAATGTTCTAAGACTAATGAAGAAACAAATGAAGCAAAGATTGAAGAAAGACCTACTCTTGAGAGACCCAGAGATAAAACCAAACCTTTCAGAGGTAGATTCTTTGGATTCAACAAACTTGGACACATGAAAAGAGATTGCAGAGGTAACAGTTCTTTCAAACCTTTTTCTAGTTATTATTATAACTGTTATGATTATGGACATAAGAAAGCATAATGTAGAAAACCTAATTAGTCTAGATATAAACAAGATTACATCAGAGAAGAGTCAAAAACCAAGATCACATGCCACAAATATAATAACTTTGGGCATACTGCAAGGTATTGTAAGCTGCAGGTAAATCAGGATAGAAGGATACCACCTATATGTTACAAATGCAACAACCTAGGACACATAGCGAAGTTTTGTAGATATAATGGAGAGGACAACAGAAGAGAACCAAGAGGACCACCTCCTGTGGTTATAAAGAAGAATGTTGGTGATAGTGGCAAAAGTCTTAATGAGTATATGGATGAGTTCAAGAATCATTTCAAGAAATATGCAAATGAAGAGGATTAGAAAGTATGGAAGATAAAAGAGTTTAATAAGGCATTGGTTCAGGGAGAGACAATAGATGCTATTGTATCTTTGCATGATGATTTCATTGAGACATCAACCTAGAAGGCCACATGGACTTAGGAGGAGCATTGGATGAAGACACTAGAATATATCCAGCCACTGATTATGTGGAATGAGCTCATGCAAGCTTAGATATGGTGTGTACAAACACTATGGAGTCTATGTTTGTGATCACAGCCCTTGGAGATTCATATCTTGTGTTCACGAGATTTTGTTTGACTGGACAATGTGTGAACTTGAGCATGTATTAGCAGCAGATTTAGACACTTCTGAAGAAAGATGGGGAACATATTGGGAAATGTATGAAAAGGTTAAAGAAGAACATGAAAAAGGGCCAAGGAAGAGAAAGATTGATAAAATAGTTGAGGATATCACTGTGAAGGTAGGAACCACTAGGGAAAAACTGAAGAACATAAGGACAAAGATGACACAAGCATCTTCCATTATTGTAATTGATGCACCTCCCCCTTCTGAAGTTGAAAAGATAGTAATTTCTACTCCTGATATTATTGATTTATCATCTATACAAGAGAAAATTGCAGAAGAAATTGTACCTACGAGCACACCTAGGAGATCTACAAGATCTAGCAAGCCAAGTAGCTCTAAGAAAAAAGATGAAATAAAGAAGAAAGAGGACAAAGTGATTGAGAAGGAAGAAGAAAAAGAAGTACATAAGAGGCCACAAGATCTATGAAAGCCATATATTCCAATGTTGCAGAAAAGAGTGATAAGAGATGGAAATTTGAAAATAGTAAACATATATTATGAAATGTATGATTCTAATAATCGAGCAATAATTGAGGACATAGTAATTGAGAACTTATTAGTTTTCAAGAAGAATTTATTAGAAATAGAGGGAAGTATCCCCAAGGACTTGTATATCAAGTTAGAAATAATAAAATAGTTAGCATAGTCTAAGGATGAGAATATAAGAAACAAGGCTATTAAAGACATGTTACATGTTGTCTTAATACAAGAAAGGGAAAGAATCGTGAAAGAATTAAAATCTTTGTTGAGGACTAAGGCTAGACTGGTGAAAATTATGGAAGAAAGGCAGGTAGAAGAGACAGGAGCATAAAAAGTAGTTGAGGTAAGAGCTGAGAAAAAATAAGAACCAAACACCTCCTCTACTCTATTGTTGGCAAGTATGGCCAAACCAGTGAGTGTAGATGTGGAGAGAATGGATGAGGATGAACTCATGAGGTTATCCTTCATGGATTTTGCTAAGGCAAAAGAAAGGTCTGAACAAAAAGGAGATAAAAGGGTAAAGGTGATTACTAGGGCAGTTGAGACAGTAAATAAAATACTCCCTGCACCTATTGTTTTTCAAGGAAAGGATGATGCAAAGAACCTAGGCATGTCATTAGACAACTTTGACAGCCACTTTGAGTCACTGCTAAAGACCGTAGAGGATAAGGCAGAAAAGAGTTTCCTAGAAAAGAAGTTGAAGGAAGTTTGGCAGTCCATCTCATGGGACTTGGGCATTCTGAAAACAACTACAAGAAAGGCCAAAAGCTGTGTGGCAAGAGGAAGAAAGGTATACAGCTATTGCATAAATCCTATCAAACATGTTAGCAATATAGAAGATATCATAGCCAAGGATAGGGCTACCTTAGACAACATAATGGACAGTTGTGAAACCTCTTCACAAACTGTATTGGAGATGGATAAGAAGGAATCCAAGATATTGGATAAGATTAGTGCTTTGAATGTAGAGAAAGGGAGAGTAGTGGAAAGATTTGGATTGTTGAAGAGTCTAACCACTCCTAAGCTTTCAATTCTTGAAGCACATCTTACAAAGATGGAGAAAATAGAAGGAAAAATGAGTAAGCATTAAGTCTTTTGTGCTTAGAATTTTGAAATTTTGTAAGTACCTTTTCCATAGATGTTAAAGGGAGAGGAAGAGAAGAGAAAAATGAAGAGAGGAAAAGAAGAGAAAATAAGAAGAAGAAAAAGAATTTTTTAAAAAAAGAAAAGAGAAAAAGAGAAAAAGAGAAAGAGAAGAAAAGATATGTATATATGTAGAAGGAAGATAGTGCTTTGACACTTAGTCATTTTTTGCTAAGTGTTGCCATCAATGCCAAAGGGAGAGATTGTTGGCAAGTGATGTTTTGGGAGCACTAGGAATTACTTAAGGATTGTCATTTATGGCAACACTTATGTTGGAGTGATCGCATGCAGAGAGTTTTGGTATTAGAGACACAGTCATGCAAATGACTAAGTATAGAGTCAGAATAACAGTATACTATGTTACAATTTTGGTCAGCGGAGATAATATATGATGTATTTGTTAGGAATAGTCCCAAGAGATAACTAAGAGCAAGGGGGGGGGGTGAATCAGTTATCTACAAGTTTCAATTCTTTATCCAATTAAGTGTACTTAAAATTTAAGCATAAACACAATGAAAGCACACTTGAACACAACACCAATATTTTGGTTACGGGGAAACCCAAATAGGTAAAAACCCCAGTGGGAATTGACACCCACTAATAAATTATACTAGTGTATAATGATCCTTGTTAGAAGATCTTACAACCCTGTTAGGAGTTGAGCTTTACAATGCAATAAGTACAATGACCTAGTTAAAGGTCGGACCCTGTTAGGAGTCTTTTATGATTGACCCTGTTAGGGGTGAGGATGCACTATCTGAGAGCTCACTACTCAAAGGGGTGAAGGTTGCAACCTTCTGAATAACATATACACACTATATCTGGATCTTGATGAGCTACGAGGTAGACCTGTTGTCTTGATCAGTTCCAATGAATAACACTCTTTATCTTCTTTGTCACATAGACCTCTTCTCGATGACACAATACTTCGCACTCTCTACTTTTCTCTAATCTTTTATCTCTATGTCATACTCCTAGCGATCACAAATGATCGGCTATAAGTATCTTTCCTCTAAATGATATAATCAAGTTGGCTTATTAGAACCACCTTGAAATCATATTAGAGAAATAATAACACTCTCTAATAACATCTTTGTCAGCTCTACTAAGCATGCAACACAACTTGGGACCTTTCCAAACTAATAAGTGTAGACACACACTACATACCGTCAGCTCTACCAAATTAACTGATACTTTCTCCTCAAGCTGAATTACATCATGCATTCTTAACCAAACCTTCTTAACTCTTCTCTAATCACTAATCCAAGTACGCATACTAAAATGATAGGTGCAACTCATGTACCAATATAATCTCTATCGGCTCTTCTGGATAAACACATGAAACTGTAACTGGTGAATAGTGACTGCATAACTTCACTTCTACTATACATCAGACTCTACATCCATGAATGGAGAAACACTAATATGTCTCCATTACATATCCAAAGGTGTAAGGCTCCATGATAACTATATGAACAATCACTCACAGAACACTGCATGTAACTCTGTCAGGAACACTGATGACACAAGCTGCTACATAACTATATGTACTAACAATTAACCTCTGCATCTATGATATCATGCTGATAACATGTCCATGCTACATATACTCAAAGCTTACTGCATAAGTCTTCCATGCATGCTACTTACTATATGTTGTCATCAATGGAAAACATATAGTCAGCACTAGCTTGCTGGCAAATCTCCAATGATCTCCCCCTTTGGCATTGATGACAACATATGGAATGAAAAAAACCACCAATCCAAATGACCAATTCTTTTATAACATTCTCCATTTCCTCGTCAAAACTCCCCCAAGGATGAATCCTCCATCTGCTGCAATATTATTCAATATTCTCCATTTCCTCAACTGAACTACTTTCATGACTGAATACTACTACCTCTTGCTGCTACATATTATTCCTTCTTAATTTTGTGTGTACTCCCCCTTTACTACTATTTTTCATGACTATATACTACTCCCCCTTTGACATCAATGGCAAAGTGCACCAAATAATTAAGCATTGGTACTACTCCTGAAGTAGAGTAGTCAACCATCCATCAGTCACTAAGGACTAATGCTCTTTTATCTTTCTCTAAGTGGAATCAAGGAAGGGAATTACTCCCAGCTTCTCCCTGAGATACTCAAAAGTATCCTTCGGTAAAGACTTTGTGAATATGTCTACTAACTGATCCTTAGTACTCACAAAATCCAACTTAACTTCTTTTTCTGCTACTTTCTCTCTTAGGAAGTGATACTTAATCTCTATGTGCTTTGTTTTTGCATGCATCATATGATTCTTTAACATGTTGATAGTGCTAGTGTTATCACAATGAATAACAATAGGATAATCAATTTGAATTCCAAAGTCCTTTATCATCTATTTGATCCAAACAATTGTAGAATAATTCAAGGCTACTACAACATTCTCTTCTTCTGTTGTTGACTGAGAAATACAATTTTGCTTCTTGCTTGTCCAAGTGACTAGTCTATCACCAAGAAATATTGCTCCTCCTGATGTACTCTTTCTATCATCCACACATCCTGCCCAATCTGCATCTGTATATACATGAAGCTCAACATTCTCTGAATTAGGATACCATAGACCATAATCTATAGTGCCTTGCAAATATCTAAATATTCTCTTTACTACCATGAGGTGACTTTTTTTAGGCTCTGTTGTAAATCTTCCAACTATGCCAACTGCATTAGAAATATCAGGTCTAGTTTGAGTAAGATATATGAGTTTACCAATCATAGACTTGTACAATGTTATATCTACTACTGGAGAATCATCTTCTTTTGTAAGTTTACATCCTATTATCATAGGTGTACCCACTGGCTTGCAATCATCCATCTTGAAATTCTTCAATATTTCTTTCACATACTTAGATTGATTAATGAAATTACCTTTTTTTTGTTTGTTGCACATTTAATCCCAAGAAGTATTTGATAAGTCCAATCATGCTCATTTCAAACTTTCTCTGAATCTCCTTAGCAAATTCTACACTAAGTTTGTCATTACCCCCAAAGATAATGTCATCAACAAATATAGCTACAAGTAGTAGACCTTCAAATGTCTCTCTAATAAATAGATTACAATCTGCTTCTCCTTTCTTGAAACCAATTTTTGTTAGATATCCATCAAGTCTCTCATACCATGCTCTAAGGGCTTGCTTAAGTCCATAGAGGGCTTTCTTCAATCTGCATACCATATCAGGTTTGTCTGATAAGGAGAAACCTTCTGGCTTCTCAATGTATACTTCTTCCTTTAGCTCTCCATTCAAGAATGCTGACTTAACATCCATCTGATAAACTTTGAAGTTTTTGAATGTTGCATAAGGTAGAAACAACTTAATGGATTCTAATCTACTCACTGGCGCAAATGTGTCTGAGTAATCAATACCTTCTCTTTGCACATATCCCTTACATACTAATTTTTCTCTATTCCTTACTACTATACCATCTTCATTCATCTTGTTTCTAAATATCCACTTGGTTCCAATCACATTATTATCACTAGGTCTTGGGACCAGTTCCCAAGTATCATTCTTAATAATCTAATCTAGGTCTTCTTTCATAGCATCATGCCAATTTGAATCATTACATGCATCTTCAACACTTAAAGGTTCAATATGAGATAGTAAACATACTGCCTCATTGATTGCTGAACTCTTTGCTTTTGATCTTGTTGTGACTTTGCTGCTCTGATCTCCAATGATGTCATGTTTAGAGTGATATCTAGATGTAAACTTTGGAACTTTAGGTGATACTGTCTCATCTGCCTTCTGAGTTTCTTCTTCACTTGTTTCAAGGTCATTGAACAATACATTAATACTTTCAAACATCTCTTCAACAATTGTCTCACTAGTGGAAGGACTGGGTTCTTCTTCAATCGTAGGTGAATAATCATGATATCTTTCTTGAACCATAAACTTTTCATCAATCTTAACATGATCACTTTCAATGATCTTCTTCAATCTCAAATTATAACATCTATAAGCTTTTCTTTTAGTAGAGTAACCAAGGAAAATACCTTCATCACTTCTTGCATCAAAATTGCCTATTGCTTCATCCCTCTTGATGTAGCACTTGCTTCCAAAGATTCTGAAGTATTTGACTATAGGAACATTACCAAACCATAGCTCATAAGGTGTCTTGTCTATGCCAAGCCTCAATTGTATTCTATTGATGGAATAGACTGCTATATTAACCGCATCTCTCCAATAGGTGTGTGCAACTTTTCCTTCAATCATGATAGTGCATGTTGTATCAAGGATGATCATATTCCTTCTCTCTACAATCCCATTCTGCTGAGGGGTTCTAGGTGCACTCAATTGTCTCTTTATGCCATGTTATTCATAGTAATCATAGAATCTATCAAAGGTGAATTCTCCTCTTCTATTCGATCTTAGACACTTTATCTTTAGTCCAGATTCATTCTCAACCTTAGCTTTGAATATTTTGAACTTCTCAAATGCTTATGACTTATCTTTCAAGAACTCAACCCACACCATTCTAGAATAATCATCAACAAACAAAATGAAATACCTTTCACCATAGTATGATCTTGTTTGAGTTGGTCCACATAGGTCTGTATGAATCAGATCCAACTCATTTTCTACTGAATTATGCTTGCTTCTGAATGAATTCCTCACATGCTTTCCCATCACACATTCTCTACAAATAGTATCAACTAGCTTTTCTATGCTAGGTAGATCTCTTATTGCCTTTACATTGCTTATCTTTACTATGTTATCAAAATTGATATGGCATAGTCTTTTATGCCATAGCCAACTATCATCTACTTTCACAACAAAACAACTTGCTTCTAAATTGAGCTGAAAAACATTACCTTTAGTTTTTGAACCTGATGTAATCATTACACCATCCTTGTTGTTAATGATGCATTTGTTGTCTTTGAACTCCAATCTATAACCTTTTTCAAGCAACTATCCGACACTAAGAAGGTTATGCTGCAAACTATCTACATAAAGAACATCATCAGTGTTGTTCTTTCCATCCAATGTGATAGCTCCTCTACCAATGATAGGTTTAGGAGTGTTATCTCAAAATATAACCATGCCACTTTTGTATTTGTCTAGATGAACAAATCTATCTTTATCACATGTCATGTGATGTGAACAACCACTATCTATAATCCAATCTATCCTTATGTCTGCTTGTGAAATCAATGCTAGCTCTTGTTCCCTTTTCTCATCTTCATGATCCATCTCATCATACATCTTTTTCATAATAGAAATGAATCCAATTTAATCTTAAATTGAATCATCATCAGAAACTCCATCACCAACATAGTAACATTCTTTTTTATACTTAGGTTTGTAGTTAGTACTGAATTTCTTAACTCTTGTAGGACACTTAGATGCAAAGTGACCAATCTTGTTACATGAGAAACATTTGAATGGTAACTGACCTTCATACTTTCCTTTTCCTTTTCTTTATTTCTTAGCAATCATAGAAATAATATCATCTATGTCTTCATCTTCATCTTCATCATCAAAATTACTAGAAGTGTTTAAAGATTTCTTACCATGGATTGATGCTTTGAAGGTTGTCTCACTTTTAGGCTCTGTCTTCAATCTTGAAATCTCAAAAGCTGAAATTTTTCTGATTAAGGTCTCTCTCTTGAAATTTTTTGTAAGTTGCATGGTCTCATCAAGGATGTTGATTTTGTTTTCATACTATGTTGTAAGAGTAGTCATCAACTTATCCATAATGTCTTCCTCTGAGATCTCTCCACCATTTTTCCCAATTCCAACAACTACTTCATTAATCCTTTGGTTGTAAGATCTAATGTTTTCTTCAAGTAGCATCTCTAATGCATTGTATCTTTTCTTCCATGTCTTTCTGTGTCCATTATTTGCTTTTGTATCTCCTTCAAACATGTCTTTTAGGTACTTCCATATCTTGTAGGTTGTGTCTACTTTCTTTAACTCTAAAAACTCACTATCAGATAAGGCACTGATAAGGGCTTCTTTGGCTATTGCATTCTGATGGAACAAATCATTTTTCTTGCTAGTAGCATCATCCTTTGCAAGATCTTCTAGAGATGGGATCTTAATTTCTTTTATAGCCACTTCAAAAACTTCAAAAGCAATGCACTGCAAATGTGTTACCATCGTGTTCTTCCAATCAGGATAGTTCTCTCCATCAAACTTAGGATTGTCTTTTCTAAAGAATGCCATCTGATCAACCTCAAGTTGTTAAAATTAATCTATGAGGCACTTGGCTCTGATACCAATTGTTAGTAATAGTCCCAAGAGATAACTGGGAGAGGGGGGGGGTGAATCAGTTATCTACAAGTTTCAATTCTTTATCCAATTAAGTGTACTTAAACTTTAAGCATAAACACAATGAAAGAAAACTTGAACATGACACCAATATTTTGGTTATGGGAAAAACCAAATAGGTAAAAACCCCAGTGGGAATTGACACCCACTAATAAATTGTACTAGTGTATAATGATCCTTGTTAGAAGATCTTACAACCCTGTTAGGAGTTGATCTTTACAATGCAATAAGTACAGTGACTTGGTCAAAGTTTGGACCCTGTTAGGATTCTTTTATGATTGACCCTGTTAGGGGTGAGGATGAACTATCTGAGAGCTCACTACTCAAAGGGGTGAAGGCTGTAACCTTCTGAATAATAGATACACACTATATTTGGATCTTGGTGAATTGTGAGGTAGACAGGCTATCTTGAACAGTTCCAATGAATAGCACTCTTTATCTTCTCTTTCACATAGACCTCTTCTTGATGACACAATACTTCACACTCTCTGCTCTGCTCTAATCTTTTATCTCCATGTCATACTCTTAGCGATCACAAATGACCGACTATAAGTATCTTTCCTCTAAATGATATAATCAAGTTGGCATGTTAGAACCACCTTGAAATCATATTAGAGAAACAATAACACTCTCCAATAACATCTCTGTCAGCTCTAATAAGAATGCAACACAACCTGGGACCTGTCCAAATTAATAAGTATAGACGCATGCTACATACTATCGGCTCTACCAAATTAAATGATAATTTCTCCTCAAGCTGAATTACATCATGTGCTCTTAACCAAACCTTCTTAACTCTTCTCTAATCACTAATCCAAGTACACATACCGAAATGATAGGCACAACTCCTATACCAATATAATTTGTGTCGGCTCTTCTAGATAAACATAGGAAACTATAACTGGTGAATAGCGATTGCATAACTTCACTTCTACTATACATTAGACTCTACATCCATGAATGGAGCAACACTAACATGTCTCCATTACATATCCAAAGGTGCAAGGCTCCATGATAGCTATACGAACAATCACTCACAGAACACTGCTTGTAACTCTATTAGGAAAACTACTGACACAAGCTGCTACATAACTATTTGTATGAACAATTAACCTCTACATCCATGATATCATGTTGATAACATGTCCATGCTACATATACTCAAAGCTTACTGCATAAGTCTTCCATGCATGCTACTTACCATATGTTTTCATTAATGACAAACATATAGTCAGCACTGGCTTGCTAGCAAATCTCCAATAGTATTATGTCTTGCAAAGTTAGTAGAAGACATTTTGGGATATGTAAAACCTTCAGTTAAGGTCACACATTTTTTGGCGATGAGATTAGTAAGATACTATGATATGAAGGTATGCAAAGATAAAGAATCATTAAAACATGGCATATGAACAGTCGTGATGATTGAGGGAAGGATAGTTGGTATGGAAATGTGCTAAGTTAGATGGATGTTGTATATTGCTGACACTTTGGTAATATAAGATCATCGACTCTATGTTTATCATTTGCATAAGTAATTATTATGTTTTGTAATGTATTTTGAGAGCCGACTAGATGGAAAAATTTATATAAGTATAGAGTATTTTATGGAAGCGATTAGTGTGAGTGTGATGATAATGTGATGGATGCAAATTTGAGAGTAGAGAGCAGATGTGAGATCAATGTTTGACAGAGCTATAACTGGAACTATCTAAGCATAACAGATGCTTGTATTGCTCACTTTTGAAGAACACTTTGTGATAGTATTCTGATTGTAAGAGTTGTAAGCTCACCACCTTTAATAGGGTTTTTCTATACCCCTAACAAGGCTTTGTATTCCTCTAAGAAGGAAATGTAGTATGTAACAATTAGCTCCTAATAGGGCTAGATCTCCTAACAAGGATACTATAGTTTAGTGCATAGTTGTAGGTACCATCCCCACTGGGGTTTTCCCTTGGCTAGGGTTTCCTCGAAAACAAATCATGGTATGAGTTATGTGTTGTTCATTTATGTTCTTTTTATTTCAGCATTAATGTGGTTTATTTTTAATTGGTTGAATTTTAAATTAAAGTATTGTAATATTGATTCACCCCCCTCTCATTATTACCTAATCCTAACACTCTTCTCTTTCTCTTTTTCTTTCCTCCTCAACTCTATCATTTTCTCCTTACCAATACCTTCCTTTTCTATGATTTTATCAATAATTTTCTTCACTTTTCTTATTCTTGCCTTTTCCATCAGTTTTATCTGAACCTTTTGATACTTCTTAGAGTACATTATGAACCTTTCTACCTTTGGATCTATTTTAATCTTCAACATTTCATCAACATATTGAATATTAACAAGTTCCAGAATAACCTCATAGCCCATCGACTAAATCCACACAATCCTCAATCCTACTGCTTCCATACAACATTGGTCTATCTCCGCCATGAAGCATATTGAATCAACATAATTTTCAACTATACTCTTTGGTATCCTTTCTCTCTTCTGCATTTTCTTTTGAAACATCTTAAAATCTCCTAAAATTAAAGCATCTATCTCATCCTTTTTCTATCTCTAGTAGAAGTTTGAAATTTGAAGCACTGTAGGGATGTCTTTCTGCCATGAAATGTTCATAACTCCTGGAAAGAAATTCATTAGATAAAAGAACATATGAAATATTAGAGAGCCATACTTGAATATTTGAGACTTATCTTTCTTTATCTTCTCCAAGTTTTCCAATAATTACTTCCTCAAGATCTCACAAATGTCAAATTGCATGTTTTCCTTCAGCATCTGGTAAGCAATGTGAATAATTGTAGTTTAAATGGAGTTCAATTTTATACTATGGTATACTTTTTAGCCAAGCATAATTGATGCAAATTTAACATCTAGTTGAACAATGTCATTTACAGTCATTTCCCTTCTATCCCATCTAGATTTAGTCAAATCTTCAACAACTTTATGCTTTGAAGACTTAAGTATTGGTTCCTCATCGACAACACTGAATCTAATGACCTCATGTATTAATTTCTTAGAGATCTTCAGTTTGTCTCTGAGCCAAAAGAATGGATCATGTATTCTACTTAGCACTATTTTAATCCATTATGGTTCATCAAACATGACAAAGTCTTTGAACTGTGCTAGATTAATTTGGTTCACCTTCTATAATTCATCCTTTAATACATCGTTCTCACACATAGACCTATACTGATCAAAGATGTCTCAATCTCTTAATTCTTCTAGCTTGTAGTGGATATAAGCACACACAACCTCAACATGTAAAAAATTTTGGGGCACATACAAAAATGCACCTTCCATATCATCTTCCATAGACTTATAAGGATGCATCTTAAATTCATAGCGAGGTTTCTCAAGAACATTCACAATATGTGGGGTATCCATATCTATATCAAGGAATTTGACAAGACTTTGCAAAGATAATACCTTTTACTTTGTGCTAGGGTTTGTACATGAATCTAGTGGATAGCTCAAATTATCATTTGATCTCTTTCTACTCAGGTTCACACTTGATAGAAATGTTTCAAATGAAATTTGCAAATGCCTTTTTAACTTGAATTTTGATATGATTTCTTCATTAAATGCAATGCATACCCTAAATCTCAAAAAAGATGTTATAACCAATGAATTGTAAATCTACCTATGATCCTCAAGATGATCTTGAAAACCCTTACGATTTCACTTATCACCTTCTTAAACTAGTCTGCAACTAAATATTCCATCGCAGTGCTTACTGCTTTGATTTATGGGGTGCCAAAGAATTTTATGATGAAATCTCCCCCTTGGGTCTTATAACCTAATTTTTTGATGATGAAGGATCCATGCTAGAATCTAGTGCGACTTGTCCAGAGGCATCAATTTGTTCTTTCTTAGTCTATGTATTTTTTATTTCCTTTTAGGTTTCATTAACTAACATGCTTTATTTTCCTTTGCCATGGGACCCATTATTATCTTTTTGCATATTGATAAATCTAAAATACCGAACAATATGTCCTTTCTTGTAATTACAACATGATTTATTTCTATTTCCATTTCTATTACTCATCATGTTGTTCCTTCAAACTAATCCATTCATTCTCATCCCATAATTATTAAGTCTACAATTTCTAGCTATATGACCAAACTTATTGCATTTGTAACATACAACATTTGAATTCACATACCTTTGATTTATTGAGTTCAATCTATATTTGTTCATTGTGTGCCAAAGGTTGTTGCATTTGAAATAGGTAATGTTCTGCCGATTCACAAGATTATTCACTTTGGTTCTGCAATCATTGGATCTGTGACCATACTTGTGATAGGAGAAACAATAGTCTAAAAAAGATGTAGAAGATGTATTCCTTCAACATTTTCTTGCCCTGTGACCAAATTTGTTACAAGTGAAACATATTTCATTGAATGTATTCTCAATTGCTTTCGTTTTAGGTGAATCCTTAGGTTGATAAGTCTGAGTTTCTTCAATAGTTTTAGAATATTCTCCTTTTTCATAACCCAAACCTTGTTTTTCACCATGTGGCTTTTGATTTGCAATCTGTTCATCAAGTTTTGTGGAGCTAGATCTAAAATTTTCTAGAATCTCTTTGGCCTTAGCTATATCTCTTATGAGTATCTCATTAACTCTTTCTAATTATTTCTCATTGTGTTTAGATCGTCAAGTTAAATATGTAATTTCCCAACTTCACTATTTATCTTGTAGCATTCTTCAGTTTTAGCTTGAAGGGATTGTTGAAGAATCTTCTTCGCTTCCATTTTTTTGGTCATTTTGATTGCCATAGTTTCCATCTCATTCTTTAGGTTGTCTCTTACCTTTACAATCAAATCAATTTCTTTAGGTTTATTCTCTCCATCAGATGTAGAGTCATTACTTTTTTGTGATAACTGATCCACAAGTTCTTTCCTTTTGTCTTTGGATTGCCTTAACTGTTCTTTTATATTGTCAATGAATATATTAGCAATTCTTGATTTTTCTTCTAGATCAAGGATGCAAGTATTTAATTTGTCTAGATCTCCAAGAGTACTCAAAAACTACTTTTGATTACTGCTAGATGCTTCCATTAGGATCTTCCTTAAGCTGTGAAACTTTCTCCAAGGAACCTGGCTCTGACACCAATTGTTAGACTTAGGAAGCACAAAGAGGGGGGGGTGAATCAGTGCTGTAGTAATCTTCAATTTCCTTAAACAATTTCAAAACTTAAATCCACCAATAAGTAAAAGTAAACATAACATAATAAGCACCCACAAAATAATAACACCATGATTTGTTTTTGAGGAAAACCCTATTAAGGGAAAAACCTTGGTGGGGATGATACTTGTTACCTTCATTTTTCTTAGCTCCTAGTTTTAGTCTTGGTCAATAGAAGTCTTTAAGTCAAAGTTGAACTTGACCTTTGTTAATTAAGTTCAAGTTCAAGCTCAACCAATTTCTTCTTTTGAGTCTTATAACACCCATGTTTGTCTATCCCTCAAAGGTTTGTCGATCTCAAAGATGAACCTGAACTTGAACCTAGTCACGAACCTTAAGTTAGTTCAAGTTCAAGTTCACGTTTGCAATATGATAGTTTACACGTGGAGAATTCGGTGGGATTGTCTTCTCTTCCAAAAGAAGGTTTCTATTTTGTAGCACTCCGAGTATTTAGTAAGTTTTGGAAACTGTCGTATAGAGATTGTCTCATCCAACTAGATGGCTCATGCATGTGAAAATTGGAAATGATAGTTGATGGCGTGACGTAAAGGGAGTCATTAATATATAGATATGGTGATCAAAGATTTTCCTCTAGAATTGAGATATTCATGCCAAAATAGCTGGTGGATTAATTAAGATTGGCCGAACATGTCAAATCAATCATTCTTCCATTAAAACATTTATTATAGACATGCTTTGAAGATTTATTAAGGATCCTAAAAGGCATTTATGAATAAATGAAGAATGATTAAGGCTTTTCTGTTAGTTATTTTATTTAGAGAAGGAGGAGTGACGAAATTGGTGGTGAGAAATTTGCAAAAAGCTGATGGGCAGGACATTGGTGAGTTATCTTTCCCCTTTGTAGTTTTCAGTTTTCAGAGGCTCTTTCTGTGTTGTAAGTCTTTTATCTTCATATTGGTAAGATGTCATTGTTTCATCCAAAACTTCTGAAAGAGGAGAGTAGAACCCACCTATTAGTTTCTCTTCCAGACATAAGGGATACTTTCTTGTTTAATGTAAACCTAGGGGAGCTTTGTGATAGAGTCTAAAATGCATCTTAGGGTTCTTTTTCCAGGTAGTTAGTAGGAAGTGGACTTTTAGAAGCTGTTGCATTTCCTCCGGCTCTAATTTTCCCCTAACTGGTGTTGGAGTGTGCTAACAAGTACGATGCTAAGAATAGATGCATTAAGGATGCATCACAAGAAATCTTGGTCAAAATCAGTCGAGAGACATTAATGGTGGCCCTGTGAATTCTAGATAAGGAGATGTATCAACCATGGACTTATGTAGAAGCAGATCATGTGTATGAGGTAGATAATAAAAAATACAGCTCCTCGATAGCCTAGGTATGGCTTGCGAAACTAGAGAAAGGAGGATCCAGGTTGCCAAAGCCTCTAACAATTGAGCACCTTTGTAAGGACATAGCCGATATGGTACTTCTTCTAAATATGGTGAAAGGGGATCCCCATGCATTTCATTGGGAAAATTAGATGTACTATTTCATCCAGGAGATTATAGAAGGAGATAAGTTTATTGATTGGGCTGACCTGATAGCAGAAAAGCTCCACAAAGAACTCTTAAATGTGACTAATTTGACTGCATTTTATATGTCTTCCTACCTTGTTTATGTCCTAACATGTTATTGAGCTTGGGAAGGATTACCTCACAAATTGTGGACAAGTGATATGAGGATATATGATTACTTCACATGCTTACAAAAGGAGAAGTTCTCTAGCATGTTCAAAACAGTAAATGACAGATTTTCAGGAAAGTTAGTTTTTGAGTTGCAAGGGAAAGAAAATTACAGGCTTTATGAGGAAGCTAAGCAGGTGATCAATGTTTATGGCTGTCATTTTATACAATTTCCAAGATTTACTAATCTTAGGGTTGGAGAGTTTGATGAGGAACCCCTACGGCTCCCTAGATTTTGTTTAGACGATGTAGTCTTAATGCAGCTATGCAGGCAACTCATTCTAGTTGAACAAAAGGCTGGGACCCCAAAGAAGTCTTCAGGTGTTCTTTCTCCTATTGAATTAAAGTACTATAGGTGTAAAAGATTCCAAGATGCTATGGCTATAAAAGAAGAATTGGATGCCTTCTGTTTAGAAACTTCTACTCCCAGGATCAATTTTGACTATAGAGGCTTTGCAGGAGAAAATCTCAATGTCCTAGAGACATTCATGCACATCCCTGAGTTAGAAGATTTTTGGGCCAACTGTTCTGATGAACTGGAGGTAAGGAAAAGACTGTGGTCTTGGCTAACTCTGAAAAAAATCATCACCTTCAAGCTGGATATGGATACAAATAGGGTAGGGGAAGACAATGAGATTGATGTTGTAGACTCTCAATACTTGGAGAAGGTCAAAGCCCTCCCTATTCCTGGGTTAGATTGGAAGGAGCCAAAAGAAGATGATTTGCATAAAAGAATGAACAGGGTGATTGAAAGAACAAAAGCATGGTTGTTGAAGAAAAGAGTTCATGTTGCTCTTTTACAGTAGCCAAGAAACGAGTAAAAACCAAAAAGAGGAGTTCAATGAAGAGATCTTCTATTTTAACTAGCTTAAGTATTGATCAATTTTGTGCAGGAAAAGCTAAACCTGAAGTCGACCTGAACTTGAACCAATTTCTTCACAAGTTCAAGCTCAAGTTCAAGTTCAAATTCAACACCAAGCTGAACCCGAAGTCTGAGTGACTAGATCAAGTCTAAGGGTAAAAGAAAGGGCTCAAAGGTAGACAGCTACTCCTAGTGTCATCATGGATTTAGATACATTAGACCCTGATCCAAAGGTAGTTTTAGTTGAAGACCACAGGGTACCTGAGATGGCAGACAATTAGCAGATGCAGGAGGAAACAGAGAATACTCTAAAAGACTCACTAGCTCTTTTGAGTAACTATGATACTCAAAAGAAATCATCTGCTGCCCCACCATGGTTGGAGACCCCGGTAGCTAAGAAAAGAAATATTGTTCCTTTATCAATACCCATTGATGATGTAGTGAGCAGATATTTGGGAAAATCTTCTAAGCTTAAGAAAATAAAGATGGAATCCAAAATTGGTTTTGATGAAAGCAGTGGTCATTGGATGGCACACATTGCAAAGCCTAAAGAGGACAAAGCTAAGGGAGAGGCTTAAGTCCAAGATTTTCAAATATCCAAGGTGGATTTAGGGAGAGACACCAAAGCTACCGATATGAGATTTTTCGAGGTATCAAATAAGAAAATTGCCAATAGAGTCTAAAAAGATGTCAAGGACAAAGAAGAAATGAAGGAGGCTATGAAGAGTATGGCCCAATATATCAATGCCATCCAACATCCTAAACCTTTTCCTCTGAGCAAAATGTGAGCCTCCATTGATATGAAATCCCCTGATAATCAACGATTTCTTGACCAAGTTCAAAGAAGCAAGGCGGTGAGCAAAGCATTTGATGATTGGGTAGAGCATGTAAAAATAGAGGTTGTCAAGAAGCTAAGTCATCTAGATGAAACCCACAATGAAGGATATCACCTAGTAAAGAAAGTAGAAGCTAGCATTGAACAATGGCAGCTAGATAAGACTACCTGGACCAAAGAGCTCCATTGGGTTGAAGAAGTTGAAGAGTATGGCTTGCAGAAGTTCCTCATGGAGAAGTTAGTACCAGGACTGGATGATAAAGTTCTTTATGTTATAAAGGAATGTATAGACTGGAGAAATGAGGTTGTGGCCATGGGAATTTCTAAGGTAAAGGATCTCATGTTGGGGCTAAGTATGATTAAACAAATCATCTCCAATGATATAAAATGGATTGATGAGCGGTGCCAGGAAGCTCAAGAGATGTAAGATAAACCGATTGAATAGGTAATCAAGGAGGTAAATACCTGGTTTGACGAGCTCAAAAGGATGAAGACACCTATAGATGAGCATTTCACAAAGATTTCACGGATAAAATCAATGATAATCCTTCAACAAAATCATTTGGTTATGCACACAGAAAAGATAATTGAGATCAAAACGGAGAAAGAAGTATGGAAACAGAGGATTGATTTTATTGGTTGTCCACACCAACCAGTAATATCCGTGTTTACAGCTGCATTTGAAGATTGGAAGGTAGCATGACTTGTAGTGATCTCAACTCCTTAACTGCCCAGAATACTTGGCAACTTTTGGAAGGCATTCTTGCTCCCACCCCAGTTTTTTTTGCTTAATGCTTAGGATAGTTATGGGATCTAGAAATATTTACTTTCAAGAAAGATAATTTTACTAAGTTAGTTGTTGAAGCCCTGCGTGGCTAGTTATTGGAAAACTTTTAACTATTTAAGGGTTCGGCTCTCTGAGTTTAAGAGAAACTATTTTCTAAGAACTTAACTTCAAGTTTTTTGAAGACTGATATTACAAAATATATGAAATATCCTATGGTGCTACGTATATGTTTAATATTTTAAAATGATAAATACTACTATTTATCTTATGTGATTTATTTTCTTGTGGAGATAAGTTGTGTTGAATAAAGCTTAACTGTGATATGGATGGATTCTATGCTTAGAAGTGACAAAGAGAATTGTTATTGAAGTTTAGATTCAAGAAATTCAAACTTTGAGATTGGGATAGAAGTAGATATTTTTCTCTAAAATCTGCACATTCTTTTCATGTTGATGGACTAAATGTTTTCCTTAAGTATTTTCTGGTGAAAAGCACACATGATGTTATTTTTCTAAATTCAATAAGATCATATTGAAAATCTTTCTAGAAGGTAGTTGCACCTTGTAATTTGCAGAGAGTTTTCTTTTAGCAACTCATTTGTTAGTGTTAAGATTTTTCTCTTCTTTTCATTCTTTAAAGGAATTTGAAATTAATTTAGACGAAAGGGAGAAACTGTATGCTAATAGTTTTTGGTGACTCTACTGGGGAGAGTCTAAGAATAGACCAGGATTGGTATTTTTTTTTCATTCAATGATCAACTATGGTGTTACCCACTGAAGTAGTCCTTGGTCGACAAGAACTTCCTCCGATTTTGCAACCAGGCCTTGATTTTTCTGATACTCAAGAGGACTTAATCGTTGACCTTAATGTAGCAGCTTGGAAATTGAGAATGAACGATCAGTAATACCACCAAGTAAGGTTAGTCCTTGAGGAAGAGGAAGAAATTGGAGAGTGGCTTAGAGGCTTGCCTATAGCCTAGGAGGCTGCTATAGTTGACAAGGCAATCCGAAGGCCTTGAGAATAAATTGTCTTTTATTTGTTTCAGTTCAACTCAATAAGTTGGCTGATAATAGATTTACAATGGGAGATAGAGCAAAAGGTCTTGTAGATTCTGATTTTAAAGATCTAGCGAAGCTTGATTTTGAAGATCTAGCGAAGCTTGATTTTAAACCCAAAACTCATTCTTGGCAGAGACATTATAAGACCACTAGTAGACCTTCTTCTCCCACTAAGTCTCCTCCTCTAACTACTTTTAGTTCCTTGGTCTCACCAGGAACCGTAACTCCCACTTTTATAAATTTACAACCCTTGAATTTTATCTTACCTCCCATGGCACTGAATCAACCCCGAGGCACTACCATAGGACCTTTAAGCTTAGGAGAAAATATGGAAAACCTACCTAAAGGTCATGACATCCTACCCAAATTTAGTGGTGATGGAAAGAAAACCCCTGAGGATCTTTTGAACACTTTTAACACAGCATGCAGATTTTTAGCAGTGGGCACACCAGATGTGGCTGTCAAGCTTTTTATCTTGACCTTAACTGAGGCTGAACCTGAGTGGTTTCACAGTCTACCACATGTGTCCATTACTGACTAAGATTCTATGAAAATAGCATTTGAGACTAGGTTTAAATCGGCTTATGATGCAAATACTCTTTTGATTTAGTTAAGTCAAGTGAAGAAGGAGATTCAAGTACCTATGAGGGAGTTTGTGACAAGATTCAACAAGGGAATTCAAGTGATTCCAGCTGCAAGTAGACCCAATGATGAAAATTAGAAAGGTTTCTTCTTAAATTCTATGCCTCTTGATGTTACATTTCCTTTGAAAAGAGCTAGGCTAGCCACCTTAGTAGCTACTCAAACTCTCACAATTGAACTAGAGGATGATCTCATAACAAGTGGCAAATGGAGAAAAGATGTTCAAGCATCCAGCTCTCAACCTTCTACCTCCTCATCGTCAGACCCTATGATTCAAAGACTTATGAATGACTTCATAACCATCAAGCAACAATTGCCTAAAACTACCAGTCCCTATCAAGATATTCCATGTAAATATCCAATTCAGGGATCCTCAAACTTGAGAAAATAATTTAATTTGCCTCCTGCTCAGCAGAGACTGCAAATTGAACCTCCACTGAATAAAAGCAACATGTATGTTTTCCATCTTACCGATGAGCATGAGGGAGTTTCATGCCTTGAAAACATAAGATATGCACAGCCTGAAGCTGAGAAGGAAGCAACAGCAAAGGTGACTATTGAAGACATATCCTCTGAGGTGCCTGGCGACTCTAGAAACTTTTACCTTGAATATGAATCAGAATCTAAAAGGGGCAGAGACATATTGGTAAATTTAGAGGATACCTCTTGCTCAGTTTTGACAAGAAACTAGCATGGAGGAAAAGTGAGTAATTGGGCAAATGCAACAACTAAAGGTAGTGAAGGGCAAGCCAGTGATCATCGAAAAATCCTGAAAGAAAACAGTCTGGAGGAACAAGTCCTGAAAAGGTCTGAATCTGATTCCCCTTTTAGCATAGTTGATTTTTGTAAAACTCTAAAAGTGCAAATTTATGTTGTAGAATATCTAAAAATGAATCCCCGAGAGTTAGATAAATTGGTTAGTTACGTCAAAGGTTCTCCTACCGAACCTAGGGCTCAAAAGACAAACAATGCATGTTTTAAAGTACAGTCTATAAAGAAGGAAGAGATAGTTGAGAAAAAGCCTATCGAGAAGCCCATTCCTACTATTCCTTTTGGCTTGAAACCTAAACCTTTTTATGTGTCCCTATTCATTCATGGCTTCAAATTAAACAACTGTATCATTGATTTAGGGGTGTCCGATAAGATTATGTCTTCATCTAGGGCCAAAGCATTGGATTCCCATATGACTGATACCTTTAGACACTGCTATTCCATGGATGCCAAACAAGTCCCGCTCTTAGGTCAAATCAAAGATGCCCAAGATGCTTTGGCAGCTTTCCCAGATAAGAGATTGAAATTAACCATCTTAGTAGCTGATATTCTAGCCAGCTACGGTATGCTTCTTAGCAGAACCTTTTGTAGGGATCTAGGTGGCAAAATAAAATTGGATTGGTCTCAGGCCATAGTCCCTATAGGAAATAAGAAAGTTACTCTTCTTCCAAAACCCAAATCCAAATACATGGTTTTTCCCTCAGAAGACCCTAAATCCCATATCTTATATCAAGAATCTGAGTTTGCTAATTATGTTATCTTATCGGAGGTTAATCTCCCACATCCAGTGGTTGTAGATGAAGAAGTTCCTTGGACTCTTGAATTCGATGGCAGTTTCTCTTCTACAGGCTCGGGGGCTGGAGTAGTCCTCATTTCCCCTGCTGGACTCAAATTTCCTTTTTCATTCAAACTTGAGTTCGAGAACACTAACAATACGACAGAGTATGAAGCTCTATTGTTAGGTTTAGAAGAAGCCAAGAAGAAGGGGATTAAGCTTTTAAAGGCACGTGGTGACCTGGAACTTATTGTCGAATAGGTCAAGAACTTGTTTTTAGTGAAGAATGAGAGACTGAGGCACTACAGAAATAGGATGTGGGATGAAATCAAGTAGTTTGAAACCTTTTCAATTGAAGCAATTCCTAGGGAATGTAACTCAAGAGCTGATGCTCTTGCTGGGTCAACATCCATGCTCATACCACACCCACACTTTACATAATATTGTTACACCATTGAAGTCATTCATAGGCCTAGTGTTCCTGACAATTCCTGTTCTTGGCAAGTGTTCAGAGACGATGCTCAAATAAATGAATTTTTGCAGGGTTTGGATAAGTTTTCAACCAATTATTATGAAGGGTCAAAGTCTGAGTGCCATGAATTATGTTCAGGGAAGGAATCTAGTGCTTCAGAGGGAGTGATTCAACTTAAAGGAAACTCCATACCCAAAGGATTGGTGGAGTTAGAGAGGCTATTTGATAGGAGAGATTATTATTTAAATTCACCCAACATACCAGACACCCCTCCTTCAGGTGAATATGAAAAAATTAATATTGGTGATGAGTTCAATCCCAAGATGGTTAATTTAGGGGTGTGTTGTGATGAAGATGAAAGAGGTCATTTCACTAAGTTGTTAAAAGAATATGGTGACGTATTTCCTTGGACCTATGATGATTTAAGGAACTTCAAGTAGGGACAGGTTACACACCATATTCCCTTGAAGCCTGGTACATCACCATTTCATCAGAAATTGAGAACATACAATCCGAAGGTGTCAGATGTCATTTTTAAAGAAATTGACAAAATGCTTCAAGCAAGAATTATCTTCCCAATACATCATTCCCTATGGGTGGCTAACATTGTTCCTGTGCAAAAATAGAATGAAGAAAATAGAATATGCATGGATTTTAGGAACCTCAATCAGTCAAGCCTTAAAGATAATTTTGCCTTACCTATGATGGACCAGATTCTTCAAACAGTAGTTGGCTCAGAAATGTTGTCATTGCTCAATGGTTTTTCGGGCTATAACCAAATCAATATTGCAAAGGAAGACCATCACAAAATAGCGTTTACCACACCTTGGGGCACATTCACCTATAGGAGAATGCCTTTTGGCTTAATTAGTGCTGGAGCCACATTTCAGAGGGCCATGAATTCCACTTTTGGCCATTTGCTAAACAAGACCATCACCATTTACTTGGATGACATGATAGTTTTCTCTAGGAGGCATAAGAAACATCTAAAGGACTTGAAAGAAGTTTTGCAAAGGTGTAGGGATCATGGTGTTTCCCTGAATTTGAAGAAGTCAATCTTCTATGTGATGGAGGGTAAGTTACTGAGTCATTTAGTTTCAAAGGAGGGCATTAAAATTGATCCAAAAAGAGTCAAAGCTATCCAGCAGCTATGTCTACCTATTAATCGAAAAGGGATTAAATATTTTTTCGGTCAAGTTAACTTAAGGAATTTTGTACCTGATTTCACTAAGACATCAAAACCGATGGTAGACCTATTAAGTGAGAAGCAGAATTTCAAGTGGGATGAACGAGTTGTCAAATCATTTGGTAAGATTAAGGAATCCATAGCCAATGCTCCAACATTGATACACTCAGATTTTAAAAAAGATTGTATCATCTATTGCTATGCATCAGAACACACAATGTCTAGGGTGCTATTACAAAAAAATGACAATGGTGAAGAAGTGCCTATCTCTTTCATGAGTGTCCCGCTCAAGAAACATGAGTTACGCTATTCACAAATAGAAAAATAGGCATTTGTAGTAGTGAAGGTGTGTGCTATAAATGTGTCACACTTCTATGGATCATTACATGCAAGGAAACTCAAGAATGAGCCCTCACAAATTGATCCATAGCTCCCTAGGCATGGAGTGCAAGGGTTTTTAAAAATGCTCTCATCTAGAGCTATTTAGCCTATAACCTTGCTAGTAAACCATGCAATGGGAGATTCAATGAAGACGAGGGCAAGAATGCCAATATCCTCAAGAATCAAGAATGAAAATGCAATGCTATGCTATGCTAGAAATGGAAATGCAAGCTAAGCTATGAAAGGAAATATGCAAGTATTACAACCCAAGCTAATTAATCTATGTGAGCTAATCTAGAGCATAGAAATGAAGCTAATCTAAGAAAGCATAAATATGAAGCTAAGCTACGAATGAAAGAATGAGATGTAGAATGTAAGAATGAGATGTAGATGCTAAGAATGCTCCAAATCTTCAAAAGCTCCAAAGTGACCTAGAAATCCTGTAGCATAAAGTTAGCATAAAAAGTTGGGGATCTAGAATGAAGAAGAGAGCTCTTCTTTTATAGGAAATGAGGAGAAATGGACCATGGAGATTAAGAGGCAAAATATTTAATCAATGGTGGAGCTTAAAAGAGGAGCAATCCATGTGCACAAGTATCCTCCAATAGGAAAATAAGAGTTGACTTTTGTGTCCAAATGAGACAAAAAGTGCTTTTTCCCTTTTTATAAAATAAGAATAATGCTTTATTTGTGCAACTTAGGATAAGAGAAAAAGT
The DNA here is from genome assembly GCA_027943335.1 of Chamaecyparis obtusa. Classification (NCBI taxonomy): domain Eukaryota; kingdom Viridiplantae; phylum Streptophyta; class Pinopsida; order Cupressales; family Cupressaceae; genus Chamaecyparis; species Chamaecyparis obtusa. The sequence continues at coordinate 359,880 of BSBK01003883.1, forward strand.
GGGGGGCTTTTTATTTATTAAAAGGGGAGGAAATATTCCTTTTAAATAAATAAAGACTTAGGATAAAATGGTTAGCCCATAGAAAATAATCGAATAAATGATAGAACCAGGATTTGATCTAGAATAAGCAATTTAAGATTTTAGCAAAAGGGGATAATAGTCTAGGTGACCATTTTTAGGTGTATACATTTGCCCCTCTTTGACTAATGTGTGATCGATCTGGGAACACATGTATTCAAAGAATGAAGTTGAAATGTGAGATCGCTTTGGGATCACAAAGCAACTTAGATCAGCCAAGAAAGTAAGAAATAGCCAAGAAGGCAAGCAATAGCGTTCTGACTCCAAAGAATGAAGTGCAGAAAAATAGAAAATCCTACATGATTAGCCTGGTAGCGACAGTACTGAACACTTAGGAAAGAGATAGCCAATAAGATATGATGTGTTTGACCCCTCGGGATCGAAAGTGAAATCAGGGTAGAGGGAATGCAGAAGCAAGAGCAACATGATCAAATCACTAGAAATCATAATCGAAGAAAGAGAACAAAATAACCATCAAGCAGTGAAGATATGCCCCACACATGGGACCCGGGGCAGGAACCAAGCGGTCCCTCAACCCGAAAACACCATGGAGGGGAAGAATTTGAACTTGGGATTGAAAGTGAATGAAAGACTAGAAGTTTGAAAGAGATGGAGATGAAGAGGTGAAGAATGCCCCAGTGAAGATCGAAGGATCAGGCCTCAAAAGGTCATCCAACTACGTGAAAGAGGGGGAAAAGGTGATTTGGACAATCAAGGTGAACGCGGATTTCGATTTCAATCCTGAAATGAATAGAAAATGATGTGATATGAAAGACCAGAAGTGAAAGACATGATTGGGAAGAAGTGAAAGGTGAGTGCAGTTGATTAATAAGTCCATGAAAGATAAAGAAGAGAGCTCTCTCCATATGCAAAATGCAAAACTAAACTAACATGAACTTAAGAATGCAAGCTACATGAAAAGTGGTTTACTTGGAAGGTCACAATGCTAATAGACATCTAATATTCATCATCGACCATTATTAGTAGCGTCGCAAGATCATACAATACACACTAGCATAACTATGTGAATCTAAATATGATCTATATTAGATAAAAATGTGGAAATCTCACCTAGGCATCAGAGACATGTAGGTCAAGATGACTAGTGCAGTGAGATTACCTAAGTTTGATATAGCAAGATTATGCTCGCATCGAGACACAAGAAAGTCAAGATGACTATAAGCATGCACTTGCGAAACAGTCAAGGATAATACCTTGTAGATCCCAATGTCAAGTGGAACAAGCATAAATGCTAATGACAAGTAGGACCAACAAAATATATCCACAAGCAGAAAACAAATAAAACATGTTCTCATACCCTCAGTCTTCTAGCTATGCATCATCGAAAATGATCATAGGGGGAGAACACTCAGCAAAGAAATCATCACAGACAGCACACAAAGAAATAAAGCCAAGCAAGTCTCAGCAAGTCAAGTGCGTGTGTGTAGGTCATAGAGTCAAACTTTGAGTATCGCATCTGCCAGTGAGAAATATTGCATCATCTAGACTGTAGGGTAGGACATCTGATAAGTGTTGAGAAACACTCGATGCAAGGGGAAGTGTTAAAAAAACACAGTTGGGGTGGTGTTGAAAAACACCATTTGCGAGGTGCCTAAGAAACCCAGATGCACAAAGAGACCCAAGATAAGCTAGAACAATGTATGCCCCCTAGACTAAGACAAGAGTCAATTCCAAGCTAGGAGAGACAAAGTGAGAAGTGGAGCGAATGAGCGCCACGCAAGACTGATAGACATAGGTGCAAAGGGTCTCAAGCAGTGTCTATTTCTAGGTTTTCACCACTTGATAGATTTATTGCAATTTTTTTTTTTTTAGGACTTTTTATAATTTTTTTGTATTTTTGCTACCAAGGCGCTTGTTTCCAGGTTTTCACCAAGGCACTTTTTCTATTTTTTTTTATTTTTTGAATTTTTATTTTTATTTTTTTGGTGAGACATCAAAGCGCCTATTGCTATGTTTTCACTAGGATGCTCATTTTTAGTACTTTTTATGCTTTTTAGGATTTTTTCAGCATCATATATGAATTTTTGGAGTTTTTTCAGGATCAATAAATATGTACAAAGAATGCCCCAGATAGAAACGGGCATCAAGAATCTGCTTCCTCTGATGTAGAGAACTAATAGGCCCCAGACCTAAATGCTGCAACTGTGATGATAGGAGGTCTCAACCAATTCAACCAATAATAACCAGCCCTAAGTAATGTCTGAGCTAGCGGAGGATCATTAGAATGTGATCCACATATGCCATCGTGGATTTCATCTAGCACTTTTTCTGACTCCTCTATTTCTAGACACTTAAGGAGAGTTCTGTCTAGACCCTTCCTATACAAGTCACCAGAGACAAAGGCAAAGTGTAAGGGATGGCGAGAAGAATGGAGTGGTGGATTTTTAGGAGGGATATGAGGTGGAAGGTAGGAGCGTAATTCATCCACTAGGAACTTGAAGTGAATTTTATGCTTTTTCATTTGTAAGATGGATGTCAAAGTGACCAAGGCATTAGCAACTTTGTTCTCAGCTCTAGGAATGGGCTGAAGTATAACAGATATGAGATCATGCTTGAAGTAGTGCACCATTTTTTTGTAGAGAATCAGCTTGTCATCTTTTATTTGAGAATCATTATTTTTGAGCAGATTTTTATTTTTACTTTTCTTAGGTGCGGATACCGCTACAATGTGGTTTTCGCCATCTGACCATTTCTCTTTTCTTTTGATGTGATGACTGTGATACTTGATTGTTGATTCAATCTTTTTTGTTGCTAGTTCGCTGGTGGAAGAAGTAATAGGTGTTGATGCAAGATGAAATGAAGTGACTGGTGCAATATTATTTATGTGAAGGATATCATCTCTGGTGACAAGAGAGGTCAAGCCTATAGGGTAAGCTCCAAAAGTGTTAAGATCTAGACTTGTCATAGAAGGACCAGCGTGATCCACTAAAGCAATACGTGGAACAAATTCATCAGACCCGACACGAGACTCATCAACTACGTCAGGTGGGTTACGAGAGGTATGAACCACATCAACATCCATATCTGTCATGGGAGGATCTTCTGGAAGAGGCTTAAGATGCCGAGAAGTAGAGATACTCATGTCATTATGTGAGAGATCACCTCTTTGTAGCGGTCATGCAATGTTGTGACGTTGTCTATCATAGTTCAATGATTCTTTAGGCACATAGGTTCTAGACATAGAGGCCTCAACTATATCATCAGTAGATATACATTCTTCTCCCCAAAGAAGTGAAGTAGAAGGAAGATCATCTCCCATGTGAGCCATAGTGTGTAGTGGTCACTCATCTGTATCTGTTTCTGAATTACTGAGTATGGGAGTATTTCTAGAATCTTCTCTATAGATCCACTCTTGAATAGCTTGTTCTTCTCTATCTGCTTCTAAAGGAACGGATGAAGGAACAAAAGTATCAAAGATCACCATAGTAGAAGTGGAAGGCTTCATGTTATCAGAAGGTTTCCCATATGACCTAGGAGAAACAGGTATAGAAGCAAAGGAATCCAATGTATATTCACCCATACCAAGGCTCATCATCTTAAGTGATTTCTCAGCAGCAACTAGAGACATACTAGGATCAATAGAAGGTTCATTGTGAAAAACAAATTTTTCGGTAGCAGCAAGAGCATTGATAGCAATAGTATGGTCTCCAAGAATCACAACTTCAGTGCCATTGTATGGAAATTTGACGCACTGATGATAAGTGGAAGGAATAGCCCACATGTCATGGATCCAAGGATGACCCAAAAGCATGTTATATGCGAGTGGGATGTCCAATACTTGGAAGCTAATATCTTTCGTGACAGGACCCACTTGGACAGGCAATGTGACAAGACCTTTGGAAGATCTTTCCACTTCATCGTAAGCTTTTATAGTAATCTTCTTCTTAGAATCCACAGCAAATTCTAACAAACCCAACTGTTGTATAACATTGAAAGAAACAATATTTAACCCTGCACCATTGTATATCAGGACTCGGTGGACTCAGGTATTGTCGACTAGAACTTCAATGTGTAAAGCTAGATTATGCGGGTGAGCAATAGATATGTCATCTTCTGCAGAAAAGGAGAGAGATAGCGGAGATGAAATGTGGTTGACCATAGCCTGAAATTGATTTGGATCAATGTCATTGGGAACACATGTTGTATATAAAGCCTCATCAAGAATCTCTCTATGCGAAGGGGATAATCGAAGCAACTCAAGGATAGATATCTGAGCTAGTGTCTTTTGCAAATGTTGGACAAGATCATAGCTAGGGGTGGCTGAAGGAGCTGCATGTTTGGAAGGCAAAGCTTGTTTGGGATCTTGCACATTTTTAAGGACAACCTTGGCTTGCCCCCTAGTAACAACATTCAATATCTCACTTCGAGAAGATGAACTATCACGTGTTTGCAAGACCAACTTTGGCTTACCATAATTGGCTTTATTATCATCTTGAGACCTCATCATTAGAACACTCTCAACGGGCTCTACCATGTTAATCACAAGCGTATTAGAAGGATACATGTAATTGATATTTGCATCATGACTCTTCTTATGTGTTTGAGAGGTTTCCCCCTTATCATGCTTAGGTAGAGGATCTTTGAAAGCTGTGTGATCAAAAAATTTAGTTAAGCCATCAGTGGAGATTGTGTTGTTATCAATGAGGTCTTGAATATCATCCTTAAGCCTAAAACAATTATTTGTCGGATGTCCCTTGTTTCTGTGATAATGGCAATAATGATCCTCTCTCCACCAATTCGGCTTATTTATTGGATCCCAGTTACCAGGTTTATCAGGAAGTGTAAGATATCCATTGTCAACCAAAGTCTTAAGGATCACATCGTAAGGTTCTGCCAACTTGGTATAGACTCACTTTCGAAATGACTTCTTAGGCTTATCTGCATATTGAGGTTTAGGAACATTGTGAGCGTTGCCAGCTTCTTGTTGTTTTACTGCATAGATAGCGTTGGAGAGATTGAAAGCGGGCTCTTTAACTTTAGGAGCATCAACAACCCCATCATTAACAACATACTTGTTTTTATTCCAAGGTTTGTTCTTGTCTTTACCATTGCCTTTAGCATCTTTATTAATAACAATATCCCCTTTTCTTATAGCTACATCCTCAATTTGATATGCACTTTCAACCATGTCATTGAAAGAGGAGAACAATTGCTTCCTTAGATCATAAAATAGCTCAGGCACAAGTGTGTTGACGAAAATGTCAATCTTTTCTCTTTCAGGTAGCGGATGAGGATATCTAGAATACAATGACCTCCAACATTGTAAGTAAGTTGAAAATGGCTCACCTTGATGTTGTCTTAGATTACTAAGATCTATCATGGTGATAGGTTGTTGGATGTTGTAAGAATAATGCTGGGTAAATCGCTGAGCCAACTCATCAAAAGTCTTAAGAGGTGGTGTCAATTTCGCAAACCATTCTAAAGCTTGGCCTCTTAAGCTTCAAGGGAACAGTCGTAGAAGAAATGTGTCTTCATGAAGAAAGTCCATGCTAAGAGCATAAAAGTGACGCACATGGTCATGGGGGTCACCATTTCCATCATACTTGTCATATTTGGGAACCTCAATATCCCTAGGAAATGGGGCCATGTATAGACTTTTATCAAAAGGAAGAGCACAAATTGATTCTACAAAAGAGACCTTTGGAGGCTCTCTTTCTAATGCCATTTGGGTAAGGCATTGATTTGTCTGACGCAGTTCTTTCTGAAGGACTTCCAATTCAGTTGGTACTCTTTGTTGGACAATTTGTCTGACATCATAGCCGAGAGGAAGCTTGTATCCTCTAGAAGTCATATATTGAAAATATTGATCGCCATTACACTCTAAAAGCTTATGCATCATTCATTGGGAGACCACATCTTGTTCAAATCACATAAGATCCTCACTAGAAATCTCATCATCAGCCTCTGCCTCATGTTGAGAGGGAGGAGGCCTAGGAGGTGAAGAAGGCATACCAAAAGTAGGTCTTGGAGGAGATCTTTGTGGCGTGTTGTTGCCATTGTTTCCATTGATAAAAAGAGATCTATGCTCATGATTACTAGTCTTAGGTTGCTCATGAAATGTCCCTCTATAAGCCATGCACCTAGTAGCATCCATCTTTTTTTGATTGTGTTCTTTGGCTAAGCGCGCTTGGTTATCTTTATGCTCAAAATGTTCTTGCAAGTGTTGAAATTTTTCTTGTTCAGTCAAAGTAAGTGAGACATTGTCCGTGTTTTTGGGGGTCTTGAATGCGGAAAAGAGGAAACCTCCTTTGTACCACGGGGTAGCCTTAGAATCCTCAGATTGGTTAGAACTAGAACTGTTGTTGCTAATGGGTGCTCGTGAGCATCTAGTTGGAGAAGGTAACTATGTATAATTGAACGGAGGATGACTCTCCTATTCAAATTGAGACTGAGTTGTAACCGGCATGAAAAGAGATGTTGGTTGACTGATAGAATGAGACAAAGTTTCTCAGATATGAGATAAGCAAAAGCTAATAAAGATCACTTGTCAAAGTAGAACAATAGAGAGATGGCTCATCAAAATTGCTCAAGCACTTCCAGCAATCAATTGACTAAAGCCGAGCAGCGAGCAAGAAGCTCAATAAGCAAGTAGCTAGAAAGGTAACCGTGATGCGACTTGAGTGATCAAGAGTAGCATTCGTTAAACTCAAATCCAATAGTTTTAGCTCATTTGTTTCAGTCTAGAACAAATCTAAGCAGGTAGATAACAAGCCAACTTTAGGTAAGAATAGAAAAAGACATTCTACGACAAGTTAAAGTGCAAGTTTAGCAACTCTGAATTGTAGCAATGATAGGACAATAGAAATGACCCAGGCGATAGTTCTCAAGAAAATAGGGCGATACTTCTCAATCGGGCGATACTTCACCTTATACTAGGTGACAGAGCTTAATATACCAGAGTGACAGACTTCAGGCAAAGTAAGTGATAGACAGCAGGCGCGAACTATCACGCGATATTTCTCAATAAGGTGCGCGATGCTGTTGCAGATTTGGGTGATTTTTTGACCAGTGAACATAAAAATCTCAGTTTTGAAGCGTTTTGATCAAGTTTGAAGGTTGGATAGTGCAATTTCTTAGTTTGACAAGTAGTAACAATAGATAAAAGATAGGTTTGCAAACAGTATAGGATCAAACATGTCATAGAACACTTGAAACAAGGGCAAAAGCAACCTTGCCAAGACAAGCACTTGTGATATCAAAATAGAAAAATCCTATGAGTGCTACCATTTTGTTTGAATGTTGAGAACATTTACACTAGTATAGCACAATCGAAGACAATTCAAGCAATTACTACCTAGAAGGACAAGGCTCATTACTTAGCAATGTGGCCCACAACTTGATGCTCCCTTGCCTCACACCAAGTGGTTGCCCACAAGAGATATTGGCGTTGTCATGGAAGTGTCAAAAACACAACCAAAGGAACACATATGGTGAGTGTCTTGGGGTGATCTGGGTAAGTCCACTTGGATCAATCCTTGCACCAAGAAGCTAAGCGGCTAAAATAAGGTGGCCTCTATCTAAAGGTTCGTAGTAAGGGCTTCCGTTCATAGCACCCCTCTTGCTCCTCATAAAGGACTAGGACCTCGCGGCCTCAAGAGTACCTTAAACATTTTTGCTTAATGCTTTCCTCATGGTCACAATCCCACAAGTTACTCACATCAAGCGAAGATAAGTACTATGTCTACCAAGGTTTTGTGTCCTCGATAGCCTTGAGATTATAGTGAGTTGGAATCACTCGCCACCAAGGAAAATGATGACAAGGTTGTCCCCACTTGGGTCATTCCTCTTGATTGCTCAAGAGTAGGCCCGCTAAAGGATCCTATACTAAACAAAGAATGGATGATTTTTGAGGTTCAAGGTTTTGGGTTCACCACAAGGGTGAAGAGCATACTCCCCTATCCCAAAAACTTCTCCCAAACACACCAAGCAAAGATTTAATTACCCCCTTGCTTTCAAAATCTCAAGATGGGTCAAGATTTCTGTTTCACCACAAGGGTGAAGAGCATACTCTCCTACCACCTCAAAATTCCTACAACAAGGTATTAAGTGCCTATGAAATGAAACAACTAGTATATGCCGCATTTAATAAAAAAACAATTAAACAAGCACTTGATTTGGTTTTTATGCTTAGGGTAGCCCTGTAAAAACCATTAGTAGCCCTCTTTGACATGCGTTCTTTTGGCAAATTTCAAACAATGAGAACACCTACAAGCACAACTTGTTAGCTCCACAATGGTTAGCACATCAAAAATCAGATAATCTACATGTAAAATAGCTAATCAAATAATAAAATCTGAAAATGAAACCATCATGGTTGGATTAGGCTCGGAAAGACCTTTCCAATGATATATCACACTTTGATTTTCAATACCATTTGCAAAATTTCAAAAAAAATAGACCAGGTGATATTCTCTACTATAGCCAGGTGATACTTCTGACAGGTGAAGTATTGCACACGCATACAGAGGTATATCACATGATACTTCTAGAAAGTATCGCACGATAGTCTGAGACAAAAAATAGAGACTAAAAATTAAGCTAAAAACTTGCCAAAAAATTGACAAAAAATAACGAAAATGCAGAAAAGGAAGGGACAAAGCTAGTCTACTCTGCCCCATGGTGGGTGCCAAAAATGTGTGCTATAAATGTGTCACACTTCTATGGATCATTACATGCAAGGAAACTCAAGAATGAGTCCTCACAAATCGATCCATAGCTCCTTAGGCATGGAGTGCAAGGGTTTTTAAGAATGCTCTCAGCTAGAACTATTTAGCCTATAACCTTGCTAGTAAACCATGCAATGGGAGACTCAATGAAAACAAGGGCAAGAATGCCAATATCCTCAAGAATCAAGAATGAAAATGCAATGCAATGCTATGCTAGAAATGGAAATGCAAGCTAAGCTATGAAAGGAAATATGCAAGTATTACAACCCAAGCTAATTAATCTATGTGAGCTAATCTAGAGCATAGAAATGAAGCTAATCTAAGAAAGCATAAATATGAAGCTAAGCTAAGAATGCAAGAATAAGATGTAGATGCTAAGAATGCTCCAAATCTTCAAAAGCTCCAAAGTGACCTAGAAATCCTGTAGCATAAAGTTAGCATAAAAAGTTGGGGATCTAGAATGAAGAAGAGAGCTCTTCTTTTATAGGAAATGAGGAGAAATGGACCATGGAGATTAAGAGGCAAAATATTTAATCAATGGTGGAGCTTAAAAGAGGAGCAATCCATGTGCACAAGTATCCTCCAATAGGAAAATAAGAGTTGACTTTTGTGTCCAAATGAGACAAAAAGTGCTTTTTCCCTTTTTATAAAATAAGAATAATGCTTTATTTGTGCAACTTAGGATAAGAGAAAAAGTGGGGGGATTTTTATTTATTAAAAGGGGAGGAAATATTCCTTTTAAATAAATAAAGACTTAGGATAAAATGGTTAGCCCATAGAAAATAATCGAATAAATGATAGAACCAAGATTTGATCTAGAATAAGCAATTTAAGATTTTAGCAAAAGGGGATAATAGTCTAGGTGACCATTTTTAGGTGTATACAGAAGGTAGTTAAACAATTCCGATACTACATACTTCATTCACATTCTGTGGTCTTTGTTCCGAATTCTGCTGTTAAGACCATCCTTACTCAGCAGGAAATTGCAATGAATAATAGGGCTAGCTGGGTTGCAAAGGTGCAAGAGTTTGATTTGGAAATTAAGCCTACAAAGTTGGTGAGAGGACAGGGCCTATGTAAATTGATGGCTAAGAATCAAGAAGAACAAAGTTTACCCAATTGCTTGTTTGTAGTGACAAATGACTCATGGTTTTCGGATGTAGCTTTCTTTCTGACCTACGGAGAGCCTCCAGAACACTTATCAGCTAAAAAGAGAATAAATCTGAGGTTGAAGGAAGCAAAGTATGTCATAGTAGATAATGTTCTATATAAAAGGGGACTGGATGGGATGTTTTTGTGATGTGTTGACAAGGAACAACAGTTGAAGTTATTGCAATCGTTTCACAGTGAAGCATGCGGGGGGCACTATTCTTCCTCTGTGACAACCTTTAAGATCCTGAGAAACTGCTACTATTGGCCCGAGATGTTTAAAGATGCATAAAGGTGGGTGGCGAATTGTAAGAAGTGTAAAATTTTCTCAGGAAAACCTCGGTTGGCTACTTTACCGCTAAGACCTGTGATTATCGAAGAGCACTTCCAGTAGTGGGGGTTAGATTTTATTGGTCCAATCAACCCAACAACTAGTGGTAGACACACACATATCTTGACAACGACTGATTACTTTACCAAGGGGGTGGAGGTGATATCAGTTAAAGTAACCACTTCTAAGATAGTCTGTAGATTCTTAAAAGAAAACATTGTCTCTAGATTTGGAGTTCCCCTGAAGATAGTGGCTGATAATGCTCAAAATTTATCCTCTTGAGAGATTCAACTCTTCTGCTATGATCATGGTATAAATTTATCTCACTCTTCAGATTATTTTCCGCAGGGAAATGGCCAGGCAAAATTTACAAACAAGAACCTGATTAACATCATGAAGAAACTGGTAGATGAAAAGGGAAAAGACTAGCACAAGAAGTTATACGAGGCATTGTGGGCAGATAGAACCTCTCCAAAAAGGGCTATTGGTATGACACCATTTGAATTAGTCTTCGAAGTTGAAGCATAGCTATCACTTCTATTAGAACTAGCCTCTGCCAAGTTACAAAGGTGCGTTGAGAATGAAGTCTTTCAAAATTCGTTGGAGAAGAGGATTTTGTATCTGTCAAAAATAGAAGAAGAGAGGGCAGAGTTAGTTGATCACATTACCAGCCATCAGCTTAAGGTGAAGGAGATTTTTTATCATCATGCTAGGCCAAGAAAATTTATGGTGGGTGATAAGATCCTTCTCTATGATAAACATCAAGAGCCAAGAGGAGCACATGGCAAGTTCAAGTCTCTCTAAAAGGGACCGTTTGAGATCTCACAAGCTCTAGGTTCGAATCCATTCAAGTTGAAATATATTGACGGAGATGAACTACCCCTGTCCTATAATGGGTAGGATCTCAAGCTTTACTAGTTATAAGTCTTTTCTTTTCTTTGCTTGTATATAAAGTTTTGGCTTGTGTCTGTAGGAGTAGAAGTTTTTGTTGTGATAAGTTAGCCCAATCTAATAAAGTTTAAATTGTCTTATCAATTGAGCTTCTAGATTCATTCCTCGGTCCTAAGCAGTCCCAGTCCCTAGTGAAAGCCAATTGTTACCTTCATTTTTCTCAGCTCCCAATTTTAGTCTTGGTTAGTAGAAGTCTTTAAGTCGAAGTTGAACTTAAACTTTGTTAAGTTAGTTCAAGTTCAACCCATTTCTACTTCTGAGTCTTATAACACCCATGTTTGTCTATCCCTCATGTTGGTTCCTGGATAGGATTTTACACTCCATGAGACACCAATATACCTAAGACTTATTTTGGGAATGGTCAGTTCCAAATATGGTGAAATTTGTAGGTAACTGGACCAACTATAGGGACAAGACTGCCCTCTTCACTTCTGGCTTTGCAAAACCAAGGCAGGTGCACCTAATCTAGTATAATAGAACACTTCTTTTACAACACTGAGATTGGATTGAACAAAGCAAATAATAGCAAGAAAGTACTAAATGATAACCAGTCATTCATTGACTCTCCATTGCTATGAAATAACTGAGGCCAAAATACATAAAACTGAAGGGATAGAAAGGATAGAAAGGATTTTGATTTATGTTTCTTGTAGAATGTAAACAATCATGCCAAACTAGCATCACTACAGGAGATACTGATTTCTGATCAATGCCTTGTCCATTGGGCAATAGAGTCCAAAACAGATACAAAATACAAGAACAACTACTAAATTCATCCAAGAATCCAAGGCATAAACATAGTTAAACATCTCTTACACTACTTACAAATATCCTTCCTGATTGAACCAAATGAATCAATGCTTCACTTAGAGACTTTTAACCTGATCCTAGATCAAGGTTGAGAGATAAAACATATACACCAGTAACCTAATGCAATGAGTTGGAAAACTTAGAATTCACCAAGAACAACTAAAGAAGAGATCCAAGAATGAGAAACTATATTAAGTATGTGGACTCAAATCCTTGTATTACAAACTGATTCAGTAATACCATAGACAACATGCAAAGGATACAAAAGGTTTCTCCCTAGTATTGATACAACTAGCAAGAAATGTTACAATCTGAACTGAGGATACACACTTAGCTTCTCAGCTTCCTGTGTCAAGAATTTCTAGCCAGCCCTTCTAAATGATCATAAAATTCCTTTTATAGAGATAAGGATATAATGAGAAAAAGATCATTTAGGTCAAAAGCCCTAAACCTAACCAACAACCTCAAAAATCTGCAGGAGAATGAAATATGATCTGTTTGTACTCTACAAGACATTCCCGGGAAGAATCAACTACTTCCTTTGAAAAAGATCAAATCAATAGTTAATGCACTTGGGAGAAGCAACAAATTTGATCTATTCATGAATCAAAGAAAAATATCTTCAAAGCAACCAAATTGCAAGAAATCTGATCTTCCCCCTTTGCCGGATCTGTAAATCAATCAAGTCTGGAATGAAAAATCTTCACCAAACTCTGATCCTGAAAATACCAGTCATTACTGCTTCTATCAATTTGGTCAAAATTGATTTTAAATGCCACCATTGCGTTCCTCATCTTTTGGCATTTTTGAAAACATATTATACTGATATATTTTGATAAAAATCAAGCCTCTGGGAAGCATTTCCATGAGCAGCTTGTCACCATTTAAATTTTTTGAATTTACAATATAGTTCAAACTATAAAAATTCATTTTAAATATTTTATGCACATTTTGAAATTTGAAATGGGCCCACATGCCACGTGGCACCATTTGAATGGCTCGACCATCCACCTGGGCACCTGACCGTACCAGCTCGCTAGGTGACACTTGTCACTTTGTCACTGAAGCGCGATGGTAATTCCCGTGCTCTATCCTTCCACTATAGCGACATCTATCAGATCTATTTGCATGTATCTCGAGGCATCTGCTTGTCGGCTCATTATCCACCCAGGTGTTGATGTCATCGAATAACATGTGGCGCATTGTCGCTAAGTCACAGCGATAACCTCTGGGCAACTTCATCCTTGTGCTAATACGATGTTTGTTGATCTGGCATGCATCCCGAGGAGCTTAGATCTGCTCACTATGTGTTTTATCAAAATACACCTTACCTTTCATGTGGGCCCGCCAACTGTTGCCTCGATCCATGAGTGCATATGAGGTATCTCCAACCAGTCGTCCACTTGAGACATTTTCATTACTGTGTGTTTGGGTATTTAAATATCTCAGTTTGCCTTCACACAGCTAATGTGGGATAAATCCCCATGGTTTTTAATAGCATTTCCCTTCAAAATTTATCCTTGGTGAGCACGCCCAACTGGGCCCACATGATCCGGTCAGCTTGCATAGCATCTCCTCTTTCCTTTCTTTACTACTACCAAGAGTGTCCTTGTATTTAAACACTTCTTATCATTCCAACATAACAAATGTGGGATAACACTGCATACACAGTCATTTATTTATGTTTGCCAAGCATGTTTGGCCTACACATGTTTTTCCATTGCCCAGCTAGGCACACATCTTTCCTTGGCCTCTTCCCCATGGCCTACAAGTCTGGTGCACCTGCAATATCCTTTACATGGTGCGAGCACAATATCGTGGTGCTTCTCCCTAGCTTCAAAATTGGTGCACATCACATCCTCCATGGTGTGTGCACACAGCATAGAGACAATAAGATCCTCTCCCCCTGGTAGGTGTTGCTTGCATTATCATTCCTACAAACACAATTCATTCCTCGGTTTGTCTGGGAATGACTTGCACGCACTGCACACCCTTTCTTTTTTATGTGTATGAAACTTTAATAAGGTATGCAAAGCATATCATAAACAGTGCGTGCAAGGATGAAATAAGGTGCGTCGAACAATAAATAGTATATGCAACACTTAAAATAATGTGTGCAACCAGTCCCTGATATAATGCGCATCCTCCTCATGAAGAAACCAGTTTCATCTCCTCCATCCCCCTTTATTTCCTTTCTGGTGTGCGGGCTTGGTGCATTGGTAGCATATTGTTCCAATACAGGATGAGTGTGATGATATAAACAATGACAAAGAAATCGCTATCATATTGGCAATGGTAAAGAATTGAGCTGCTAGAAAAGTCCCCAAAAAACCCCTGCAATCGTATTCCAGTCCATTCCAAACAACTCCACTCCCATTCTATATAATCACGATCCAATCTGGTGAGTTGTCACTAATTTCTTTGGGTCTACAAACAACGACCAGTGTGAGGAGAGGGGCACACTTCCCTTAGAAATGTATAGGCCAGCTTGTTTCATATGGTGTATTCCATTCTAACTTGGCACACTATTGTGCCTCAAAAACTCATGCCTCCATCTTCGCAGTTTGTAGACAGCACACCAAAAATGGAGGATAGGCATTTGAAGAAAGCCATATCCCATTTGTTTTGGGTCTTTGATCACGCATGGAAAGAAGCTTCACGTTGAAAATTGCACATAGCCAAAATATGGTGTGTTGTCCCTTGTCAAGTGCGTGCCTAATCTTCATCATTCTAAGCTTTGAAATATGAGTGCATAGCCCATCTCAAAAACATGTGCAGCCCGTAAACTTGGTATGCCCAACACTTAAAAACTAAACTATAAAAATAGTGTGCGTAGCATTTTGGGGCTACACATACATTGGTGCTGAAAGGAAGCATACATATGGCATGGTATGTATCAAAATGGAGAAAGTATTATCAAAATTTGCAGCCTTTAATAAATTTAGTGCATGCCAAATCTGTAAACAAGTCTGCAGCTCCCAAATAAAATTAAATGTGTACATAATATGGCTAGTCATGTGCTTGTCAAGCTTTGATGTGTACCTCTTACTTTGATTAACTTATTCTAGCATTTTAGATAATCTAATTCTTGTACAACAAATCTAGGAATGATCAAATGAGTCCCTTTGATGCCTACCATTTTCTTCAAGGCCCATATGGATTCATCATGAATATGGCAGCCAGTATTCACAACCATACGCCATTCCTTCCGAATATTGCAATCATTTTATTTTATTCCTGGTGGTGACATATCCTTGAAAGCTTTTCCCCTTTTTTTATCAAATGATTCATCACCATTGGTCATGAATCCATATTTCTTTTATACATGTCACTTTGTATTTCATTTCAAATCTTTCACGCCATCACAGGCTATCTTTTAAAAAATAATGAGACAATCTGGGCCCCAGGCGGGTCCGGCCTAAAAAAATTTCAAACTCAAACAACCGGCCCTAAAAATGATCTAGGATGACTGGCGTCTGCAACCGGATCCAATCCGAATAACCGAAAACCTTTAAAATCCTCAACTTTTAATACTTCGCCAGTCGCCAAATCTTAATAAATTGCCTCCAGTCGCGCCATTAAAACACTGATGAAAACTTATCCCTGGAAGCTGAAAGTTGGCGAGTACAAACTTTGTAGTATATGAAAGCACTCTGTAAAAGGGATTCACCAAAAAATGAACGAGGCAGGAGATTTTAAAAGTTGAAAATGCTCGTTCAGAATTGTCGGCAAACGCAAACTGAAAATCACTGCCGACTGCCTCGGAAGGAGATGATTGAAAAATATCAAACGACGAGCTGAGGGCATGCCACTGAATTTGGAAGAAGCCTCATATATAGGGAATGAAACAAACCAATCGTCAACTAGAAACAATCATCCAATCAAAAACTATGAATTTTTGAAAATGACTACTTTGCATAGTTATGCTATCCGCACTTTTTAACATTATTGAATGCATTTTGTCTGACCTGGCAATCCGATCAAATAAAATTTTCACGATCTGAAACCCTGGATATATGATCTTTGTTATGCATAGAAAACAAGGCTACAATTGGAATTCCATAAAGATAAACCAATCATCCAGAAATAAATGCCAAAGTCGGCCACTTAGAACATCCTAAACTGCAACATAGTGAAACAGTAGAAGTTGCATCCAGAACTGTCTGAGGAAATGGATCAAACGGATTCGCCATGATCTAAAACTTATCAGGGAGCATCACTTCCATGTTTAAATAATGAAACAACCATCAATTATGTTTGACCTTGAACCGGGTGCAAATGGAAAGACCCCAACGTGAGCCACTCACAAAACTGAACTATGCACTCTCAGAGAAACTTTAGAAATTGCAAACAGAATGGCTCTGGCAAACATGTCAAACGGGCACATGGGGGGCTGAAAATTAGTGTGGTACTTCTTTCTTATGCCAAAAACATGATGCAACAATATTTTCATCATGACCATCATTCTGATATAAGATGCAAGCCTCCAAAGTAGGCCATTTACTTAAAACCGAACAAGATGCAAAGTGCAGATTTGAGCACAGGCCTCCAAATGGGTACCCTCAAAACTTGTCTGAATTGAAACTGGAAGTTGTGACCAACTCTATATGCCAAATGAAATGCAAGGAATACATTTCCTAAGCACTATACCATGAAATTCATCAAGCCCATCCTTGCATGCACTTGAACTTAGGTTCTTTTTTAAACTGTTCTTTGAAGCAATGAACTTTGCTTTAGGGAAAATTCTCTGAATATGGGCTCAAAACCATATGAATTATTTATAGTAAAAATAGTGGCTCTAATTGGGGACATGTGCCCCTTGTGGGCATGTAGATAATTCATGAATCTTTGGTACAACAAACCACTCAAAAATGAAAATTGACTACTCTCTCAAAAATAGGGAACCTTACTGAAAGAAACAAACCACACAACTAAAAGAAAGAAACTGTACAAACTATACATCACTTGCAAAGGCTCAAAGCCTCAAAATTGAAATCATTATTTACCTCTATCAAACATATGATTTTCATCCCCATATGAGACCAGCCATCTAAAAATATCATGACAATTTCGTTGCCTATATATGTGGACACTCCTGGGCTGAAAAGTAGTTCTGTATTTGCCACAACCCACATTCTTCCAATCACCATCACTATCATTCTCATATTCCAAGAAATATGGAACATCCTTTATCTCTTCTTGAGGACTGGAAACATAGCACTCATCTAATAATGCATCAAAAGATAAAATCTAGTGATCCATTTGCATTACTAGGAACTCACTTGGCTGAAAATGAACTGAATCCCCAAACTTATCTTTGTGAGATGATTCAACCACTGAGTGACTTAGCTCCTCTAGGATGTGTTCACAATCTAAATAGCGAACCAAGTGCAAACCTTTTTCATCATCATTGTGACACAAGGATGACTGATCCATATCATTATTTTCATCAAGAAATTTATTATCCCTATCACTGTCACAATCATCATCATACTTATCAAAAGAAGGAAAAGAGACCGAACAAGAAACTTGTTCATCATTAGAATCTTCATGATAGGACAACACACTATCATGGTCTTCATTCACTTCTTCTGAAAACTTATTATATGAGGAGATTTCATGTAAACATGAATCATTATCTTCATCATTTTGAGCACATGCCTCATCATCAGTGTCAAAAGATATGTCAATTGGATATTGCAAAGAAAAATCCACATTGGAGGCAAACCTCTGAAAATCAACTTCTAAGAGGTCTGAGATTTCCTCACTGCTTAGTGTGTACTGGATTTCATTTTTATTTTCTTTGGCTTCATGCTTGATTCTATAAATTTCCTTCTTGTTCGGAACAAGGGTTGCAAACTCCTGGCTCATATCATCTAATGCACAACCATCATTGCAACAACTTTCATCCGCATCATATCTATCCCTTTTCTATTTGCACAAATATCTTTTATATTGAGACAATAAGATTGTTCTCTTGTGCTAATAAAAAGAAAGGTTTGCAAACTTTATAGAAGCATTATCAACTGTAGACTCTTCCTCATCATCTTCATTTTCACTGAATTCATTATCAACATCATAACCTTTACTTGCATAAGGCTGCTCACAAAGAGACCTTTTTGTCATATCTTGATAATCTAATTTTTTATCACTAGAAGAGCATGCTTCTATATCTGGCAAAACATCACAACTAATGTAAGTTTTGGATCCATCAGACATGTTGTCCTAATTTTTTAGATCTGTGTATGGAAAGCAATCAGAACCTTCATAGTATGTTTGAACATCAAAAGAAAAATCCTGAACCTCAATCATGTGCATGTCACACATGTGCTCAAGAAGATCATTTTGAAGTGCAACTGGTGGCTCTAAATTAAAATCATTCCGGGATACATCATCATCATGCTGAAATGAAAAAGTGAAAGATGCATTTTATTATTGGTGACTGATATATGCTTGCTGGCATGTTTCAACTCCTTCTAAAAATAGGGCACCAACACTCTTTACATCAAAATCTTGGATAGAAGAACATACCACTGGCTGAATCAAACAATCTGGTATAAGTTTTGAAACCTCTTCCATCTTTTCATTGAGTGTTTCAAGTTGTGGTTCAGACAAATCAGAAAGCAGCCCCTTGCACATGTCCTCCCTCTAGCATATGTCTCCTAGACATAGTTCACTATTGTAGGGCATATTGTTAGCATTGTAAATTTCTTCTTGATAGGACACTGATTCCATATTATTAACAATATCAAACTCCTCAATATCTTCATCAAACCGAATGACTTCCATTTCTGGTTCAAGAGCAAACTGAGCTACCATGATTTCATATTCGGGCTCATAGAAGCCATCTATCCTATGATCAACAACTCCACATTGTAAATCAAGAGTTGAAAACATAGAAACTGAAAAATCAGTTTCATCACCGCTGTTATCTGAAACAAAAGAATTAATTAGTGCTCTAGTCATATCAATCTTTTTACAATCATTTCCAGCACATGACAACTGCTCATTTTCTTGACAAGGTTGTCCATAAATCATTGATTTATCTTCAAGAAGATCAAGATCACTTTGACTCCTTGAATCTTCTTCTTCACTATCAGTCCCGCTAAAAACTAATATGACTTCATGACTTGAGGCTTCATCATCATCTGATGAAAGATCTGCCCCCTCTTCATTTTCAATATTTGATTGCAAACAATAAGTTTTTGCAACCTCAGAACTAGAGAAACTATTTTGAAATCTAATTGGTGTATACCCCTTGTAAATGTCTATCTCTGTATCAAGAAAATATTGTGATGTTTCACTAACCATGTTAACTTGTATATCAGGGGCCGTCATTGTTTGCTGTAAATTTTCTTCACTCTCATTCTGTTCAAAAGCATAACTTGGGACATGATCGGTAAGATCGGCAGGGATGGAAACCTTTTGACATTGAGTTTCACTTGCTGATTTACACCTATCTTCTTCAATTGGAACATCATAACAACGGACTCCAGCAGATAAAAACCCTTTGGAAATTTTATATCTTAAATTATTTTCAATGTCCATCGTTGTCATAAAATCCTGATGTAGATTATTTGGCTCTTTATTTCTTAACAGGAAACTCATTTTTCCACCGAATGCACCCAAATAAATCACTAAACAAACATGGTCATTGGGTCTATAGTCTTTCAGAATATCATGCAATGCCTAGACAAATCTGATATTGAATGGTGGAACCAACTCATCCTTTTCAATTTGAATATCCATCAATTTGTTTAGCGGGATACTCACATCTATTCTCTCAGCAATTATTCCATGAAAGTTGAATTGAAATCCTCCCATGAAGAAATAGAATTCGCTGGCAGTGAATAGAACCAAACCCTGGCATCATCCTTCAATGTCTGAACTAGCAACTTGATGATAACATCTTCATGACAAATCTTGAAGTCTCTCATCAGATCAGCGAACTCTTGCAGATGATCACATGCTGAATCTGATTGTTTCCCCTTAAACTCTTTCAAATGCTTCCTAATCTTGGTAGGAATATCATTTGGAAAACCATGTATGCCATCAAAACATAATGGCGCATACCTCTATCCAAAAATACTTCTACTTGAATCCATTATGGACTGCACTTCCTCTTAATGAGTTTTTCATATTTTTTATTATAAACAACTTATGCAGCCATAAAACCTCTTACACATACATATTTCTCCAAAGATATAGCCAGATTTTTTTTTAATAAATTCGGAGAAACAAGTAGACCCACACTTCTAAAACCTTTTTTATACGGTGACTTTTTCACCCAATGAGGATTATACAAATATGAAACATCTAATGAGAAATACCTGGTAAGTTTATGATGCTGTAATTTTTTCTTTGGCTAGAAATGATGGCAAGTTTTAGAGCTCACTTCATAGCTCCATCGGGTTCTTTTCTCATAGAAACGCCACCTCCTTAAAGAGGAAAAAACACTTTATCTCTGTTTCTATATACTTCTTCTAGCCAACACAAACTTCACCAGAATTTCAAAAACTATTTATCAGAGCAGAATACATCATTTCTTCATTCTAAAACTTGCACTGATCAAACACAGGATCTCAGAGTCGCCACTCACAACTTGGTGAGATGATTTTAAAACTTTTCAAACTAACTCTTTTCACTTCAATGGAAACCACTAGATAACAAATAAGTCACCCAGGAGTTAAAGCTCTTCTTGTACCCGTGTTATTTATAACTGATTTATAACACTAGAGATATCAGCTGATTGAAATAGGCAGCTCAGGAGTCCAACTCAACTTGAAACTTGCACTATTTACTCATGATTACAATCTCTATTCCCTAGCAGAGTCACCATTTTGTTGGTTCCTGGATAGAATTTTACACTCCATGAGACACCAATATACCTAAGACTGATTTTGGGAATGGTCAGTTCCAAATATGGTGAAATTTGTAGGTAACTGGACCAACTATAGGGACAAGACTACCCTCTTCACTTCTGGCTCTATAGAACCAAGGTGGGTGCACCTAATCTAGTGTAACAGAACACTTCTTTTACAACACTGAGACTGGATTGAACAAAGCAGATAATAGCAAGAAAGTACTAAATGATAACTAGTCATTCATTAACTCTCCATTGCTATGAAATAACTGAGGCCAAAATACATAAAACTCAAGGGATAGAAAGGATATAAAGGATTTTGATTTATGTTTCTTACAGAATGTAAACAATCATGCCAAACTAGCATCACTACAGGAGATACTGATTTCTGATCAGTGCCTTGTCCATTGGGCAATAGAGTCCAAAATATATACAGAATACAAAAACAACTACTAAATTCATCTGAGAATCCAAGCCATAAATATAGTTAAACATCTCTTACACTACTTACAAATATCCTCTCTGAGTGAAGCATAGATTCATTTGGTTTAACCATCAAGTGACAATTGCCTAAAACTACCAGTCCCTATCAAGATATTCCACGTAAATATCCAATTCAAGGAACCTCAAACTCGGGAAAACAATTTAATTTGCCTCCTGCTCAACAGAGACTGCAAATTGAACCTCCATTGAATAAAAGCAACATGTGTGTTTTCCATCTTACCGATGAGCATGAATAGAATAGATGCATTAAGGATGCATTACGAGAAATCTTGGTCAAAATAAGTCGATAGACATTAATGGCGGCCCTGTGAATTCCAGATAAGGAACCGTATGAACCATGGACTTATGCCAAAGCAGATCATGTGTATGAGGCAGATAAAAAAAAATATAGCTCCTCGATAGCCCAGGTATGGCTTGCAAAACCAGAGAAAGGAGGATCTAAGTTGCCAAAGCCTCTGACAATTGAGCACCTTCGTAAGGACATAGCTGATATGGTACTTCTTCTAAATAGGGTTAAAGGGAATACCCATGCATTTCATTGGGAAAATTGGATGTACTGTTTCATCCAGAAAATTATAGAAGGAGATAAGTTTATTGATTGTGCTAACCTTATAGCAAAAAATCTCCACAAAGAACTCTTAAACATGAATAATTTGACTGCATTTTATATGGCTTCCTACCTTGTTTATGTCTTAGCATGTTTCCAAGCTTAGGAAGGATTACCTCATGAATTGTGGACAAGTGATATGTGGATATATGATTACTTCACATGCTTATAGAAGGAGAAGTTCTCCAGCATGTTCAAAAACGTAAATGACAAATTTTCAGGAAAGTCAATTTTTGAGTTGCGAGGGAAAGAAAATTGTAGGCTTTCTGAGGAAGCTAAGCAGGTGATCAATGTTTATGGTTGTCATTTTATATAGTTTCCAAGATTTACTTATCTTAGGGTTGGAGCATTTGTTGAGGAACCCCTACGTCTCCCTAGATTTTGTTTAGATGATGTAGTCTTAATGGAGCTATGCAGGCAGCTCGTTCTGGTTGAACAAAAGGCTGGGACCCCAAAGAAGTCTTCAGGTGTTCTTTTCCCTATTGAATTAGGGTACTACAGGT
The DNA here is from genome assembly GCA_027943335.1 of Chamaecyparis obtusa. Lineage (NCBI taxonomy): Eukaryota > Viridiplantae > Streptophyta > Pinopsida > Cupressales > Cupressaceae > Chamaecyparis > Chamaecyparis obtusa. The sequence continues at coordinate 382,363 of BSBK01003883.1, forward strand.
GTAAAATCTTCTAAGATGTTATGGCTATAAAAGAAGAATTGGATGCCTTATGTTTACAAATTTATACTCCCATGATCAATTTTGACTATACAGGCTTTGTAGGAGCAAATCTCAATGTTTGAGAGACATTCATGCACATCCCCGAGTTAGAATATTTTTGGGCCAACTATTCTGATGAACCAGAGGTAAGGAAAAGACTGTGGTCCTAGTAAACTCTGAAACAAATCATCACCTTCACGCTAGATATGGATACAGACGGGGTAGGGGAAGACAGTGAGATTGATGTTGTAGAATCTCAATACTTGGAGAAGGTCAAAGCCCTCCCTATTCCTAAGTTAGATTGTAAGGAGTTGGAAGAAGATGATTTGCATAAAAGAATGAAGAGGGTGATTGAAAGAACAAAAGCATGGTTGTTGAAAAAAAGAGTTCATGTTTCTCCTTTGCAGTAAGCCAAGAAACAAGTAAAAACCAAAAAGAGGAGTTCAACAAAGAGAACTTCTATTTTAAATAACTTAAGTATTGATCAATCTTGTGTAGGAAAAGCTAAACCTAAAGTCGAACCTGAACTTGAACCAATTTCTTCACAAGTTCAAGTTCAAGTTCAAATTCAACTCCAAGCTGAACCCAAAGTCCAAGTGACCAGATCAAGTCTAAGGGTAAAAGAAAGGGCTCAAAGGCAGAAAGCTACTCCCAGTGTCATCATGGATTTAGATTCATCAGACCTTGATCCAAAGGTAGTTTCAGTCGAAGACCACAGGGTACCTAAGATGGCAGACGATCAACAGATGCAAGAGGAAATAGAGAATACTCTGAAAGACTCACTAGCTCTTTTGAGTAACTATGATATTCAAAAGAAATCATCTACTGCCCCACCATGGTTGGAGACCCCGATAGCCAAGAAAAGAAATATTCTTCCTTTATCAGTACCCATTGATGATGTAATGAGCAGATATTTGGGAAAATATTCTAAGGTTAAGAAAATAAAGATGGAATCCAGAATTGGTTTTGATGGCAGTGGTCATTGGATGGCAGAGATTGCAAAGCCTAAAGAGGACAAAGCTAAGGGAGAGGCTTTAGTCCAATATTTTCAAATATCCAAGGTGGATTTAGGGGGAGACACCAGAGCTGTCGATATTAGATTTTTTGAGGTATCAAATAAGAAAATTGCCAGTAGAGTCTAGAAAGATGCCAAGGACAAATAAGAAATGAAGGAGGCTATGAAGAGTATGGTCCAATATATCAATGCCATCCAACATCCTGAACCTTTTCCTCTAAGAGAAATGCCAGCCTCCATTGATATGAAATCCCTTGATAATCAATAGTTTCTTGACCAAGTTCAAAGAAGCAAGGCAATGAGCAAAGCATTTGATGATTGGGTAGAGCGTGTAAAAATAGAGGTTGTCAAGTAGTTAAGTCATCTAGATCAAACCCACAATAAAGGAGATCACCTGGTAAAGAAAGTAGAAGCCAGCATTGAAGAATGGGAGCTAGATAAGGCTACCTGGACCAAAGAGCTCCATTGGATTGAAGAAGTTGAAGAGTATGGCTTGCAAAAGTTCCTCATGGAGAGGTCAGTACTAGGACTAGATGACAAAGTTCTTTATGTTATAAAGAAATGTATAGACTGGAGAAATGAGGCTGTGGCCATGGGAATTTCTGAGGTAAAAGATCTCATGAAGGGGCTAAGAACAATTAAAGAAATCATCTCCAATGATATAAAATGGATTGATGAGTGGTGCCAGGAAGCTCAAGAGGTGTCAGATAAACTGGTTGAACAGGTAATCAAGGAGGTAAATACCCAGTTCAACAAGCTCAAAAGGATGAAGACACCTACAAATGAGCATTTCACGAAGATTGCACGAATGGAATCAATGATGATCGTTCAACAAAATTATTTGGTTATGCACACAGAAAAGATAGCTGTGATCAAAAGAGAGAAAGAAGTCTAGAAATAGAGGATTGATTTTATTGGTTTGCCACACCAAACGGTAATATCCACATTTACAACTGCATTTAAAGATTGGAAGGCAGCGCAACTTGTAGCGACCTCAACTCCTTAACCGCCTAGAATACTTGGCAAATTTTGGAAGGCGTTCTTGCTCTCCCCCAATTTTTTTTGCTTAATGCTTAGGACAATTATGGGATCGAGAAATATTTACTTTCAAGAAAGATAATTTTACTAAGTTAGTTGTTGAAGCCCTGCGTGGCTATTTATTGGAAAACTTTTAACTGTTTAAGGGTTCGACTCTCTGAGTTTGAGAGAAACTATTTTCTAAGAACTTAACTTCAAGATTTCTGAAGACTGATATTACAAAATATATGAAATATCCTATGGTGTTGCATATATGTTTAAGATTTTAAAATGATAAATACTATTGTTTATCTTATGTGACTTATTTTCTTGTGGAGATAAGTTGTGTTGAATAAAGTTTAACTATGATATGGATGGATTCTAATCTTAGAAGTGAAAGAGAGAATTGTTATTGAAGTTTAGATTCAAGAAATTCAAACTTTGAGATTGGGATAGAAGTAGATATTTTTCTCTAAAATCTGCACATTCTTTTCATGTTGATGGACTGAATGTTTTCCTTAAGTGTTTTTTGGTGAAAAGCACACATGATGTTATTTTTCTATATTCAATAAGATCATATTGAAAATCTTTCTAGAAGGTAGTTGCACCTTGTAATTTGCAGAGAATTTTCTTTTAGCAACTCATTTGTTAGTGTTAAGATTTTTCTCTTCTTTTCATTCTTTAAAGGAATCTGCAATTAATTTAGAGGAAAGGGAAAAATTGTATGCTAACAGTTTTTGGTGATACTATTGGGGAGATTCTAAGAATAGACTAGGATTGGTATTTTTGTTGCATTCAATGATCAACTATGGTGTTACTCGCTGAAGTTGTCCCTGGTCGACAAGAACTTCCTCCGGTTTTGCAACCAGGCCTTGATTTTTCAGATACTCAAGAGGACTTAATTGCTAACCTTAATGCAACAGCTTGGAAATTGAGAACGAACGATAAAAAATACCACCAAGTAAGGTTAGTCCTTGAGGAAGAGGAAGAAATTAGAGAGTGTCTCAGAGGCTTGCCTATAGCCTAGGAGGCTATTGTAGTTGACAGGGCAGTCTGAAGGCCCTAAGAATAATTGGTTCTTTTATTTGTTTCAATTCAACTCAATAAGTTAGCTGATAAGAGATTTACAAGGGGAGATAGAGCAAAAGGTCTTGTAGATTCTGATTTTGAAGATCTAGTGAAGCTTGATTTTAAACCCTAGACTCCTTCTAGGCAAAGACATTATAAGACCACTAGTAGACCTTCTTCTCCCACTAAGTCTCCTCCTCTAACTACTTTTAGTTCCTTGGTCTCACCAAGAACATAACTCCCACTTTTGTAAATTTACAACCCTTGAATTTTATCTTACCTCCCATGGCACTAAATCAACCCTTGGGCGTTGTCATAGGACCTTTAAGCTTAGGAGCAAATCTGGGAAACCTACCTAAAGGTCGTGACATCCTACCCAAATTTAGTGGTTATGGAAAGAAAACCCTTGAGGATCATTTGAACGCTTTTAACATAGCATGCAAAGTTTTAGTAGTGGGCACTCCATATGTGGCTGTCAAGCTTTTTGTCTTGACCTTAACTAAGGCTTTAGCCGAGTGGTTTCACAGTCTACCACATGCCTCTATTATTGAATAGGATTCTATGAAAATAACATTTGAGACTAGGTTTAAATCGGCTTATGATGCAAATACTCTTTTGATTCAGTTAAGTCAAATGAAGAAGGAGATTCAAGTACCTATGAGGGAGTTTGTGACAAGATTCAACAAGGGAATTCAAGTGAATCTAGCGGCAAGTAGACCCAATGATGAAAATCAAAAAGGTTTTTTCTTAAATGTTATGCCTCTTGATGTTGCATTTCCTTTAAAACGAGCTAGGCCAGCTACCTTAGCAGCTACTCAGACTCTCGCCATTGAATTGGAGGATGATCTCATAACAAGTGGCAAATGGAGAAAAGATGTTCAAGCATCGAGCTCTCAAGCTTCTACCTCCTCATTGTCAAACCTTGTGATTCAAAGACTAATGAATGAATTTTTAACCATCAAGCAACAATTTCCTAAAACTACCAGTCCCTATCAAGATATTCCATGTAAATATCCAATTCAGGGATCCTCAAACTCGGGAAAATAATTTAATTTGCCTCCTACTCAGCAGAGACTGCAAATTGAACCTCCACCGAATAAAAGCAACATGTGTGTTTTCCATCTTATCGATGAGCATGAGGGAGTTTCATGCCCTGAAAACATAAGATATGCATAGCTTGAAGCTGAGAAGGAAGCAGAAGCAAAGGTGATTGTTGAAGACATATCCTCTGAGGTGCCTGGTGACTCTGGAAACTTTTACCTTGAATATGAATCAGACTCCGAAAGGGGCGGAGACATAGTGGTAACTTTAGAGGATACCTCTTGCTCAGTTTTGACAAGAAACCAGCGTAGAGGAAAAGTGAGTAATTGGGAAAATGCAGCAACTAAAGGTAGTGAAGGGCAAGCCAGTGATCATCCAAAGATCCTGAAAGAAAATAGTTCAAAGGAACAAGTCATGAAAAGGTCTGAATCTGATTCCCCTTTTAGTATAGTTGATTTTTTTAAAACTTCAAAAGTGTAATTTTCTGTTGTAGAATATCTAAAAATGAATCCCCGGGAGTTAGATAAATTGGTTAGTTACATCAAAGGTTCTCCTGTCAAACCTAGGGCTCAATAGACAAACAATGCATGTTTTAAAGGACAGTCTATAAAGAAGGAAGAGATAGTTGAGCAAAATCCTACCGAGAAGTTTGTTCCTACTATTCCTTTTGGCTTGAAACCTGAACCTTTTTATGTGTCCCTATTCATTCATGGCTTCATATTAAACAACTGTATCATTGATTTAGGGGCGTTGAATAATATTATGCCTTCATCTGTGGCCAAAGCATTGGATCTCCCTATGACTGATACCTTTGGATGCTACTATTCTATGGATGCCAAACAAGTCACACTCCTAGGTCAAATCAAAGATGCCCAAGTTGCTTTGGCAGCTTTCCCAGATAAAAGATTGAAATTAACCATCTTAGTAGTTGATATTCCAGCCAGCTACGGTATGCTTCTTAGCAAAACCTTTTGTAGGGATCTAGGTGGAAAAATAAAATTGGATTAGTCTCAGGCCATAGTCCCTATAGGAAATAAGAAAGTTACTCTTCTTCCAAAACCCAAATCCAAATACACAGTTTCTCCTCAGAAGACCCTAAATCCCAAATCTTGTATCAAGAATCTGAGTTTGCTAATTATGTTATCTTATCAGAGGTTAATCTCCCAAATCTAGTGGTTGCAAATGAAGAAGTTCCTTGGACTCTTGAATTCGATGGCAGTTGCTCTTCTACAGGCTTGGGGGCTGGAGTAGTCCTCATTTCCCCTGCTGGACTCAAATTTCCTTTTTCATTCAAACTTGAGTTCGAGAACACTAACAATACAACAGAGTATGAAGCTCTATTGTTAGGTTTATAAGAAGCCAAGAAGAAGGGGAATAAGCTTTTAAAGGCATGTGGTGATGTGGAACTTATTGTCAAACAGGTCAAGAACTTGTTTTCATTGAAGAATGAGAGACTGAGGCACTACAGAAACAGGGTGTGGGATGAACTTGAGTGGTTTGAAGCCTTTTTAATTGAAGCAATTCCTAGGGAATATAACTCAAGAGTTGATGCTCTTGCTGGGTCAGCATCCTTGCTCATACCACACCGAGACTTTATAGAAGATCGTTTGACCATTGAAGTCATTCATAGGCCTAGTGTTCCTAATAATTCCTGTTCCTCACAAGTGTTCAGAGACGATACTCAAATAAATGAATTTTTGTAGGGTTTGGATAAGTTTTCAACCAATTATTATGAAGGGTCGGAGTCTGAGTGCCATGAATTCTGTTCAAGGAAGGAATCTAGTGCTTCAGAGGGAGTGATTCAACTTAAAGGAAACTCCATACCCAAAGGATTGGTGGAGTTAGAGAGGTTGTTTGATAGGAGAGATTGTTATTTAAATTCACCCGACATACCACCCCTCCTTCAAGTGAATATGAAAAAATTAATATTGGTGATGAGTTCAATCCCAAGATGGTTAATTTAGGGGTGTGTTGTGATGAAGATGAAAGAGGTCATTTCACTAAGTTGTTAAAAGAATATGGTGACATATTTTCTTGGACCTATGATGATTTAAGGAACTTCAGGCAGGGACAATTTACACACCATATTCCCTTGAAGTTCGGTACATCACCGTTTCGTCAGAAATTGAGAACATACAATCCGAAGGTGTCGGATGCCATTTTTAAAGAAATTGACAAATGCTTCAAGCAAGAATTATCTTCCCAATATATCATTCCACATGGGTGGCTAACATTGTTCTCGTGTGGAAACGGAATGGAGAAATTAGAATATGCGTGGATTTTAGGAACCTCAATCAGTCAAGCCTTAAAGATAATTTCGCCTTACCTATGATGGACTAGATTCTTCAAATAGTAGTTGGCTCAGAAATGTTGTCATTGCTCGATGGTTTTTTGGGCTGTAACCAAATCAATGTTGTAGAGGAAGACCAGCACAAAACAACCTTTACCACACCTTGGGGCACATTCACCTATAGGATAATGCCTTTTGGCTTAATTAGTACTGGAGCCACATTTTAGAGGGCCATGAATTCCACTTTCGGCCATTTGCTAAACAAGACCATCACCATTTACTTGGATGACATGACAATTTTCTCTAGGAGGCATAAGAAGCATCTAAAGGACTTGAAAGAAGTTTTGTAAAGGTGTAGGGATCATGGTGTTTCCCTGAACCCGAAAAGATCAATCTTTTATGTGACGGAGGGTAAGTTACTGGGTCATTTAGTTTCAAAGGAGGGCATTAAAATCGATCTAGAAAGAGTCAAAGCTATCCAGTAGCTGTGTCTACCTGTTAATCGAAAAGGGATTAAATCTTTTTTTCGGTCAAGTTAACTTAAGGAAGTTTGTACCTAATTTCACTGAGACATCAAAACCAATGGTAGACCTGTTAAGTGAGAAGAAGAATTTCAAGTGGGATGAACCAGCTGTCAAATTATTTGGTAAGATTAAGGAAGCCATAGCCAATGCTTCAACATTGATACACCCAGATTTTAAAAAAGATTTTATCATCTACTGCTATGCATTGGAACACACAATGTCTGGGGTGCTATTACAGAAAAATGACAATGGTAAAGAAGTGCCTATCTCCTTTATGAGTGTCCCGCTCAAGAAAAATGAGTTACGCTATTCACAGATAGAAAATTAGGTGTTCACAGTAGTGAAGGGAGTTAAACAATTCCAATACTACATACTTCATTCACATTCTGTGGTCTTTGTTTTGAATTCTATTGTTAAGACCATCCTTACTCAACAGGAAGTTGCAGTGAATAATAGGGCTAGTTAGGCTGCAAAGGTGCAGGAATTTGATTTGGAAATTAAGCCTACAAAGCTGGTGAGAGGACAGGGCCTGTGTAAACTGATGGATGAGAATCAAGAAGAACAAAGTTTACCCAATTGCTTGTTCGTAGCGACAAATGAATCATGGTTTTCAGATGTAGCTTTCTTTCTGAGCTACGGAGAGCCTCCAGAACACTTATCAGCTAAAGAGAGAAGAAATATGAGGTTGAAGGCAGCAAAGTATGTCATAGTAGATAATGTTCTATATAAAAGGGGACTGGATGGGATGTTTTTGCGATGTGTTGACAAGGAACAACAACAGAAGTTATTGCAATCATTTCACAATGAAGCATGTGGGGGGCACTATTCTTCCTCTATGACAGCCTATAAGATCCTGAGAAACTACTACTATTGGCCTGAAATGTTTAAAGATGCATATAGGTGGGTGGTGAATTGTGAGAAGTGTAAACTTTTCTCAGGAAAACCTCAGTTCGGTGCTTTACCGCTAAGACCTATGATTATCGAAGAGCCCTTCCAGTAGTGGGGGTTAGATTTTATTGGTCCAATCAACCCAACATCTAGTGGTAGACACACACATATCTTGACAGTGACTGATTACTTTACCAAGTGGGTGGAGGTGATATCAGTTAAAGTAACCACTTCTAAGATAGTCTGTAGATTCTTAAAAGAAAACATTGTCACTAGATTCAGAGTTCCCCTGAAGATAGTGGCTGATAATGCTCAGAAATTCTCCTCTCGAGAGATTCAACTCTTCTACTATGATCATGGTTTAAATTTATCTCACTCTTTAGATTATTTTCCGCAGTGAAATGGCCAGGCATAATCTACAAACAAGAACCCGATTAACATGATGAAGAAACTGGTAGATGAAAAGGGAAAAGACTGGCACAAGAAGTTATATGAGGCATTGTGGGCAAATATAACCTCTCCAAAAAAGGCTATTGGTATGACGCCATTTGAATTAGTCTTTGGAGTTGATGCACAACTGTCACTTCCATTAAAACTAGCCTTTGCCAAGTTAAAAAGGTGCATTGAGAATGAAGTCTTTCAAAATTCATTGGAGAAGAGGATTTTGTATCTATCAAAAATAGAAGAAGAGAAGGCAGAGTTAGTTGAACACATTACCATCCATCAGCTTAAGGTGAAGGAGATTTTTGATCACCGTGCTAGAACAAGAAAATTTATGGTGGGTGATAAGATCCTTCTCTGGGATAAGTGTTGAGAGCCAAGAGGAGCACATGGCAAGTTCAAGTCTCTCTGGAAGGGACCGTTCGAGATCTCACAAGATCTAGGTCAGAATGCGTTCAAGCTGAAATATATTGATGGAGATGAACTACCCCTGTCCTATAATGGGCAAGATCTCAAGATTTACTAGTTGTAAGTCTTTTCTCTTCTTGGCTTGTATATAAAGTTTTGGCTTGTGTCTATAGGAGTAGAAGTTTTTGTTGTGATAAGTCGGCCCAGTCTAATAAAGTTTAAATTGTCTTGTCAATTGAGCTTGTAGATTCATTCCTCAGTCTTGAGCAGCCCCGGTCCCCAGTTAGAGCCAGTTGTTACCTTCATTTTTCTCAGCTCCCAGTTTTAGTCTTGGTCAGTAGAAGTCTTTAAGTCAAAGTTGAACTTGAACTTTGTTATGTTAGTTCAAGTTCAAGTTCAACCCATTTCTGCTTCTGAGTCTTATAACACCCATGTTTGTCTATCCCTCAAAAGGTCTGTTGGTCTCAAAGATGAACCCAAATTTGAACCTAGTCTCGAACCTTAAGTTAGTTCAAGTTCAAGTTCACGTTTGTAATATGATAGCTTACACATGGAGAATTCAGCGGGATTGTCTTCTCTTCCAAAAGAAGGTTGCTATTTTGTAGCACTCTGAGTATTTAGTAAGTTTCAGAAACTATTGTACAGAGATTGTCTCATCCAACTAGATGGCTCATGCATGTGAAAATTGGAAATGACAATTAACGGCGTGACGTAAAGGGAGTCATTAATATACAGATATGGTGATCAGAGATTTTCCTTGGGAATTGAGATATTCATGCCGAAATAGCTGGTGGATTAATTAAGATTGGTTGGATATGTCAAATCAATCATTCTTCCATTAAAATATTTATTATAGACATGCTTTGAAGATTTATTAAGGATCCTAGAAGGCATTTGTGAATAAATGAAGAATGATGAAGACTTTTCTATTAGTTATTTTGTCTGGAGAAGGAGAAGGAGCAACGGAATTGGTGGTGAGAAATTTGCAAAAAGCTAATGCACAGGACATTGGTGAGTTATCTTTCCCCTTTGTAGTTTTCAGAGGCTCTTTCTGTGTTGTAAGTCTTTTATCTTCATATTGGTAAGATGCCATTGTGCCGTCCAAAACTTTCGAAAGAGGAGAGTAGAACCAACCTGTTAGTTTCTCTTCCAGACATAGGGGATACTTTCTTGTTGAATTTAAACCTAGGGGAGCTTTGTGATAGAGTCTGAAATGCTTCCGAGGGTTCTTTTTCTAGGAAGTTAGTAGGAAGTGGACTTTTAGAAGCTGTAGCATTTCCTCCGGCTCTGATTTGCCCCTAATTGGTGTTGGAGTGTGCTAACAAGTATGACGCTAAGAATAGATGCATTAAGGATGCATCAGGACAAATCTTGGTCAAAATCAGTCGAGAGACATTAATGGTGACCCTGCAAATTCTAGATAAGGAACCATATGAACCATGGACTTATGCAGAAGTAGATCATGTGTATGAGGCAGATAAGAAAAAATACAGCTCCTCAATATCCTAGGTATGGCTTGCGAAACCAGAGAAAGGAGGATCCAGGTTGCCAAAGCCTCTAATAATTGAGCACCTCCGTAAGGAAATAACCATTATGGTACTTCTTCTAAATATGGTGAAAGGGAATCCCCATGCATTTCATTGGGAAAATTGGATGTACTGTTTCATCTAGAAGATTATAGAAGGAGATAAGTTTATTGATTGGGCTGACGTGATAGCAGAAAAGCTCCATAAAGAACTCTTAAATGTGACTAATTTGACTGCATTTTATATGTCTTCCTACCTTGTTTATGTCTTAGCATGTTGCTGAGCTTGGGAAGGATTACCTCACAAATTATGGACAAGTGATATGAGGATATATGATTACTTCACATGCTTACAGAAGGAGAAGTTCTCTAGCGTGTTCAAAACAGTAAATGACAAATTTTTAGGAAAGTCAGTTTTTGAGTTGCGAGGGAAAGAAAATTGCAGGCTTTCTAAGGAAGCTAAGTAGGTGATCAATGTTTATGGCTATCATTTTATATAGTTTCCAAGATTTACTTATCTTAGGGTTGGAGAGTTTGATGAGGAACCCCTACGGCTCCCTAGATTTTGTTTAGACGATGTAGTCTTAATGGAGCTTTACAAGTAGCTCATTCTAGTTGAACAAAAGGCTGGGACCCCAAAGAAGTCTTCAGGTGTTCTTTTCCCTATTGAATTAGGGTACTACAAGTGTAAAAACTTCCAAGATGCTATGGCTATAAAAGAAGAATTGGATGCCTTCTGTTTACAAACTTATACTCCCAGGATCAATTTTGACTATAGAGGCTTTGTAGGAGCAAATCTCAATGTCCCAGAGACATTCATGCACATCCCTGAGTTAGAAGATTTTTGGGCCAACTGTTCTGATGAACTAGAGGTAAGGAAAATACTATGGTCTCGGCTAACTCTGAAACAAATCATCACCTTCAAGCTGGATATGGATATAGACGGGGTAGGGGAAAACAGTGAGATTGATGTTGTAGACTCTCAATACTCAGAGAAGGTCGAAGCCCTCCCTATTCTTGAGTTAGATTGGAAGGATCCGGAAGAAGATGATTTGCATAAAAGAATGAAGAGGGTGATTGAAAGAACAAAAGCATGGTTGTTGAAGAAAAGAGTTCATGTTGCTCCTTTGTAGTCAGCCAAGAAACAAGTAAAAACCAAAAAGAGGAGTTCAACGAAGAGAATTTCTATTTTAACTAACTTAAGTATTGATCAATCTTGTGGAGGAAAAGATAATCCTGAAGTCGAACCTGAACTTGAACCAATTTCTTTACAAGTTCAAGTTCAAGTTCAAGTTCAACACTAAGCTGAACCCAAAGTCTGAGTGACCAGATCAAGTCTAAGGGTAAAAGAAAGGGCTCAGAGGTAGAAAGATACTCCTAGTGTCATCATGGATTTAGATTCATCAGACCCTGATCCAAAGGTAGTTTCAGTCGAAGACCACAGGGTACCTGAGATGGCAGACGATCAGCAGATGCAGGAGGAAACAGAGAATACTCTGAAAGACTCACTAGCTCTTTTGAGTAACTATGGTACTCAAAAGAAATCCTCTACTACCCCACCATGGTTGGAGACCCCGGTATCCAAGAAAATAAATATTGTTCCTTTATCAGTACCCATTGATGATGTAGTGAGCAGATATTTGGGAAAATCTTCTAAGGTTAAGAAAATAAAGATGGAATGCAGAATTGGTTTTGATGAAAGCAGTGGTCATTGGATGGTAGAGATTGCAAAGCCTAAAGAGGAAAAAGTTGAGGGAGAGGCTTCAGTCCAAGATTTTCAAATATCCAAGGTGGATTTAGGGAGAGACACCAGAGCTATCGATATGAGATTTTTCAAGGTATCAAATAAGAAAATTGCCAGTAGAGTCTAGAAAGATGCCAAGGACAAACAAGAAATGAAGGAGGCTATGAAGAGTATGGCCCAATATATCAATGCCATCCAACATCCTGAACCTTTTCCACTGAGTGAAATGCCAGCCTCCATTGATATGAAATCCCCTGATAATCAACGGTTTCTTGACCAAGTTCAAAGAAGTAAGGCAGTGAGCAAAGCATTTGATGATTGGGTAGAGCGTGTAAAAATAGAGGTTGTCAAGAAGCTAAGTCATCTAGATCAAACCCACAATGAAGAAGATCGCCTGGTAAAGAAAGTAGAAGCCAACATTAAAGAATGGGAGCTAGATAAGACTACCTGGACCAAAGAGCTCCATTGGATTGAAGAAGTTGAAGAGTACGGCTTGCAAAAGTTCCTCGTGGAGAGGTCAGTACCAGGAATGGATGACAAAGTTCTTTATGTTATAAAGGAATGTATAGGCTGGAGAAATGAGGCTGTGGCCATGGGAATTTCTGAGGTAAAGGATCTCATGAAGGGGCTAAGAATGATTAAAGAAATCATCTCCAATGATATAAAATGGATTGATGAGCGGTGCCAGGAAGCTCAAGAGGTGTCATATAAACCGGTTGAACAGGTAATCAAGGAGGTAAATACTTGGTTTGACTAGCTCAAAAGGATGAAGACACCTACAGACGAGCATTTCACGAAGATTGCACGGATGGAATAAATGATGATCCTTCAGCAAAATCATTTTGTTATGCACACATAAAAGATAATTGAGATCAAAAGGGAGAAAGAAGTCTGGAAACAAAGGATTGATTTTATTGGTTTGCCACACCAACCAGTAATATTCGCGTTTACAACTGCATTTAAAGATTAGAAGGTAGCACAACTTGTAGCGACCTCAACTCCTTAACTACCCAAAATGCTTGGCAACTTTTGGAAGGTGTTCTTGCTCCGACCCTAATTTTTTTTGCTTAATGCTTAGGATAGTTATGGGATCTAGATATATTTACTTTCAAGAAAGATAATTTTACTAAGTTAGTTGTTGAAGCCCTGCATGGCTATTTATTGGAAAAAATTTAACTGTTTAAGGGTTCGGCTCTCTGAGTTTGAGAGAAACTATTTTCTAAGAACTTAACTTCAAGTTTTTTGAAGACTAATATTATAGAATATATGAAATATCCTATGGTGTTGCGTATATGTTTAAGCTTTTAAAATGATAAATACTACTGTTTATCTTTTGTGATTTATTTTCTTGTGGAGATAAGTTGTGTTGAATAAAGCTTAACTATGATATGGATGGATTCTATGCTTAGAAGTGATAGAGATAATTGTTATTGAAGTTTAGATTCAAGAAATTCAAAGTTTGAGATTGGGATAGAAGTAGATATTTTTCTCTAAAATCTGCACATTCTTTTCATGTTGATGGACTGAATGTTTTCCTTAAGTGTTTTCTGGTGAAAAGCACACATGATGTTATTTTTCTATATTCAATAAGATCATATTGAAAATATTTCTAGAAGGTAGTTGCACCTTGTAATTTGTAGAGATTTTTCTTTTAGCAACTCATTTGTTAGTGTTAAGATTTTTCTCTTCTTTTCATTCTTTAAAGGAATCTGAAATTAATTTAGAGGAAAGGGAAAAACTGTATGCTAACAATACCCACAAATATCTCACTACTATAGTAATAAGTACCCCGTTAAAGGTATACTTATGAAAGATACAGAATGCACATGCACTCAAGCTTACAATTCAATTACATAATACAGATCTATCTGTGATTCAGGTTCACCGATTATATACAAATTACAATATAGAAAGGACTTATAGTCCCAAAACTAAATTGGCTAGTAGCATCAACAATGCCAATATAGTTCCATTAAAGCTCCAAGAATATTATAAAATTCCAATTTTTACATCAATATAGCTTGCACACCATCACACGAACATCCATACTCTTTGCATCAGAAACTTGATCTTATATACTCGATCATAAGTCCAAAACAGAAACTAGATCGACTCTAATATGAAAATATGAGATGTGTGCTTTCTCGAGCAAAAACCACTGATCAAACCATGATGCTAACATGTACCAATCAAAATGTACCATGTAGGAAGTCATCTTAAACTATATCTGCAATCCAATTGATTAGATCATTGATCCGATAGGATCGCTGATCGATCCAATATGCTATTGAATTACATAACATAATTTTCTGTCACTGCGATATACAATGAATCATAACTCCACCAAACTGCATCACAAAAACTTGGGATCATAGAGATAGACATAACATGATGTCTACAATCATACTCTAGCTTCACAACATCTAACATTTTGATCTCTGTTCGAACTATCCCAATTTTTGAACCTTTATCCTGAGCTATTCTCCATACTTAGTTGATTATCAACACCAAATCCTTCGTTCGGTATACAAAATATATGACATATGGTCAAGAGAAAAGTATATAGTTGTCATCAATGACAACATACACTATAATATCATATTACTATTTCCAACAACATCTCCTTGAGTTGGGGGTTAAATTCAAGGCTTGAAACAGTCTTAAACATGTCGAGGGTAGTGGAAACTAAAGTAAGTGCTAAGAAGACAAAATTGGACCCATAGTTAAGGAGTACAATTTACAACACTACATTTAGCCCTCACTTTAGTAGTTAGATACTATGTGAATATGCAAGCTTAAGTGCATAAAAGTAAACATTCCCAAAAATGATACTTTTAAGGATGTTGAATGAAGCCCCTAATGTAGTCATACTTGCAATACAATGTTATGAATTACATCTTGGAAAAAAACTTTGTTAGAGAAAACAAAATCACTTAGAATGCTAAGAGTGATGAAACTAGAGAGAAAATATATACCCCCTATTTTTTTTCTCAATATATAGGTAGAAATAGGGTATCATGCATATCATGTTGAGTAATGAAAAGAGGTTATGAAAATTTCCTCCAATACAATCATTTATTAAAGTAACACAATGTCAAATAATGTTTGGTATGCACGAGAGCAAAATCATAATTCCAACACAACCAATTGAATGCAAATAAGAGTTTTCTGGCTCAAGTTATGATGAAATGATTAAATTATGCTAAATTAGGGTTTATAGAGAACTTATCTTAAATTGTGAAAGCTTTTAACTTTTCAACTATTCATTTGTCTTATTTAGTTTTGTCAGCATTTTATAGGGTCCAAGAGTAATTACTATGATACCATAGTAATATTCTGAGCAAAAAAAATAAAGCAAATTAAATTCTTAACTTCCACAAACACATAATTTTAACATAACCAATTGAATACAAATCAAAGTTTTCTAGCTCAAGTTATGATGAAAATTTATGCTAAATTAGGGTTTACAAAGAAGTTACCTTAAAGTGTGAAATATTTTTTAACTTTTCAACTATTCATTTGTCTTATTTAGTTTTGTCACCATTTTATAGGGTCCAAGAATAATCACTACGATACCATTGTAATGTCCCGAGCCAAAACAATAATGCAAATTGAATTCTTAACTTCCACAAGCACATTAGTTGAATAACAACATTAACAACCCCTATTATTTAATCAAATATTAAATAACCTAGATTTAAATTATCATCAATACATCAAGTACTTCACTATACTTCAATAAACAATGTCAACATAATGTTTGATCTTCTTATTAAAATGAACAAGTAATATATGTGTAATTCTTGCTCTCTAACCTGTAACAATAATGACTATTCAAAAGAATTTGTAGTGAAATGAAAATCATGCCAACAACTGGAAAATCAAATTAATCTAGAATGTGGTTGGAGTCCACTTTAATGAAGCTCAAATATAAACTGTGTGATATTGTGCTTTGAAATCACTAGGTTTTTTCTTAGGATTTCCAAGGTTGAACATAAGTGCTCAAAATGGATTATAAAAGGAATTGGGTCAAGTGTAGATGATGCCCCTTGAATTTATACATTCACCCCTTTATATCCATCATAAAAATAATGGTCGATCACAATGTAAACCCACAAATTCAAAATTTGAAAAATGATTATGGGTAGAAAAAAGTCCCACTTTTAAAAGTTATATATGGATCAAAACTAACCAATAATGATGATACAATTGTTGGGGTATCATGGAAGGAATGAAAACAAAAGTGGGAATATCAAGGACAAGGGGTCAAAGATATCATGACATACCATAGGTTGAGGTTTTAGGGATTGATCAATATTTGTGTTGAAGTTTGACAAATATAATGGAATAATGATGCAATAATAGAAGGTACGATAAGGTGAAGCTTGAAAGTTAAACGGGGACCAACAAAAGGTTGAGCAAACCTTCAAACTTAGAGATTTGAGAGATCTTATATAAACACTAGGGGAAAGAAGAGGAAACATATGAACAAAAAATATAATTAGAGGAAATGCGAAATATAAAAAATGTACAATTTGATCCATAATTCATATTATTACAAAAATAGGACATGCCAATGGCGCCTTGCACATTTGTGTGGCTTGCTTATTGCCACTTTTGTATCACAAAAAATGTTCAATTATCTTTCATCCATTAATGTCTTGAATAAAAGCTTGGGACATTATTGCAATAAAATATTAACAAATGACACACTTTCATGCTAAGTTTGGCTCATGGCTCAATCCCTTCTATCCCTATCTACACTATTATTAAATTTATTTGTCATTTATCCATGCTCATTCCCACTTACTTTCATACACTTACCTCATGTTTTGCGACTACCAATTTTTTTCCATGATTCATTTCAAAATAGGATGGGAATGAATCCAAATTTTAGACATTTAAATTTACATTCAAATTTAAATTTTCTTTCCCCTATATACTAGTTTCTATAAGTTGACATAAAGAATGTGTTTGTGACATGTTGTCATACCATGGTATTCAAAGACAATCAATGTGCAATTGATTCATTACTATTAGGAGGAACATGTTGGATAAAAATAAAATCTACAACAACTTCAAATTTGTAAATGACAACTATGTATCTACATATTGGTCATCTGCATGCAAGTGACTGATTTCTTTAATATTCTTCGTTATTGTTGATTCAGACCACTAAGGGGGTTGCCCTAGGAGAAAATGGTTGCCTAGTGAACCAACAATCTTGCAAATGTTGTCCTTAAACACCACCTTGATATAATCAACTATTAGGAAAACACAAGTGACTAGGTTTTTAGAATGACAATTTTTCATATCATGTCCACACAATACAATTCAATTTTGCATGTCAAAATGAATCCACATCCATTGACCTCATGGGATTTAGGATTGAACTACCCACAATTTTTTTGGACTACTTAGACTGTAAGACATCCATTAGACTAAATACACTAATTTTCTACACAATTTTGAATAACATTCAACATGACATGAACAATATGTCATCATAACTTCTCAAATCAAGTACCCAAATCTTGCAATTAACTTTAAATATTTATTGCACTTGTTGAATGCTTTTGAGTATGTATGTTTAATTAGCTTAAAATAATTTTGACTATAGATAATTACATTTTTATGAAATTTGTTAGAGATTTTAATTGGTGAATCAATACATTATAGTCAAGTAGCAAATAACCATTCAAACTCCAATAACATAAGAATACAACCAATGTTGATGTTTATTTGTATTTTTTTGATGTATTAATAGTTTGTATAATTGATCTAGTCGTATATAATTACATCATTGAAAATAATCTCTTTAAATCTTGTAAAAATGTCTTTTTAATTTCTTTTAAAGATCTATAGAATTTTTTTTTTAAAATAAGTTTATTTATATATAAAATATATTGTGCAAAAGATCAATAAAATTCACCAATTAAAATAAAATACTAATAAATTAGTTTAAAAAAAAATTGAAACAAAGTTAGTTAAATAAATACTATTTTTTTTAATTTAGATACGGTTGCCTCCTATAAACTTTTTAGACTAGTGAATATTTTTTTAAAACATTAACATCAATAAAGCTTGTGACCAAATATACTTGCATCTTTAAAAAATAGTATTATTAAATTTAATGTTTAAAATTTTGTTTTCGTTTGATTTTAGAGAATGGAGTTCAAGAAATAGATACTATTCAAACAGACTATATATATATATAGATGTATTCGATGTTTTGTTTGCACCACCTTGGCCCCTTCCTATTGACCTTTACCGACACGTGTAGGTAACCCTTCGCTTTCCCAGAACATTTCTCCGCTGCATTGTTCTTGGTCACCCCTTTACTTTTCTCGGTGAAGAATGAGATAGGAGGGGTTAAGGAAGGATTTAAAATCCCTCCGATTATGCGGATCGCAGCAGTGGGCAGCGAGTGTTCAATGCTCGTCCTCCATATTGTTTTCGCACCTAAATGGTAGAACAAAATTTGCCGATTTCTGTAGAAACATCCGGCGGTTTTACCCGTCGAATTGATCGAAATCTCCACAAATTTACAAGAAATCTTGCAATACTGGAGATCGGGGGATCCGAATAAAGAGAATTCATGGATGGCAACAAGGATGATGCGCTCAAGTGCCTGAAAATCGGCAAAGAGGCGCTGGCCGCTGGAGATTCGCAGCGCGCTCGGAAATTTCTGTCAAAAGCCAGTCGCCTCGATCCGTCTCTGGATGTCGGCGAGCTTCTTTCAGCCTGCAATGGAGAAAATGGTAAGGAATCCTCTAACACAGAAACCCCAGTTTTTAATAATGAAAATAGTCCCTCACAGCGTGAGAATTCTGGCGGAAATTCTAGCGGCGGAGGATCTAGAGGTTATAACGAGGAGCAATTGGAAATTGTTCGCCAAATTAAGCGGAATAGGGATTATTACGCCATTCTAGGGTTAGAAAAGGCTTGTTCTGTCGAGGAAGTCAGGAAGGCTTACAGAAAACTTTCGCTTAAGGTGCATCCAGACAAAAACAAGGCACCTGGTTCCGAGGAGGCCTTCAAATCAGTCTCGAAGGCATTTCAGTGCTTAAGTGATGACGAAATGCGCCGGAAATATGACGTGTCGGGCCCTGACGAGGACTTCGAAATAGCGCACCAACAGCAACACTTTGCTCGGAGACGCAGAACTCATCAGGGCTTTTATGACGAAGGGTTTGATCCCGATGAGATTTTCCGACAGTTCTTTGGTGGCGGGGTGAGTTCTCAGAACGATTTTTTCACCCGCGCACACGTTGCCAGAACGCGGGCAGCTGCCGCCGGCGGCCGGACGCAAGAGGGGGGTTTCAATATGTTCACTCTCTTGCAGGTTTTGCCGATTTTGTTCCTCTTTTTGATCACTTATTTACCGCATTCCGAGCCTCAGTTTTCTCTGGAAAAGTCGTATCCTTATCAGATTCGAAAAATTACAAAGGAATTCGGTGTGCAGTACTTTGTGAAGTCTCCTGATTTCGAAAAGGAGTTTCCGCCTGATAGCACGGAACGGGCGAACCTTGAGTTTCAGGTTCTCAGGGACTATAAGGGGCTTCTTGTCAGGTATTGTCAGGTGGAATTACAGAGGCGCCAATGGACGGGACAAAAGGAAACCCCGTTTTGCGATAAGCTCAGGCAGTTCGAAAGAGTTAGATGAATCTTTTCTGGTACAGAAGCAATCTCAGATTTTGTTTTCACTTAATTCAGATTGATAATTTTTATAGGTTGTTAGTGTCGGTAGCTTCTGGGATATGACATTTTATAAATTTGTATTTTCTTTGCCTTTGTAGAATGTTTGTGCTTTATTTCGGTTATTTACTTATATCATGTTTAGATGAATAATTGGAAGGGAAATCCGATCCTATTTTGTATGGATATTAGATGGCCATTTTGGCTGCATAACTAGAGAAGCACCTGTCCGTCTCTACTTTGAAATTTGTGTTCTAAACTTTGCAATATAAATTTTTTATTGAAAAATTTGTATATATGTAAATTTCCTGCCGAGGTTGGCAAAGAGAATGGTTGGAAACGAGATTTGTAGTAATCAGTAGATGTTGGATGATGCTATCTGGTGAACATGTATAGGTTATAATTAAAGACAAACAAATACATGATTTACAACAGAAGTTTATCAGATTGTGGAAAACATGTATTCAACGATTGAATTCTATAGGTTTTCATTCAAGATTTTAAATCAATTCCTTTTAATTGGTTTTTCCATTGTAGCCACTATGATTGGTTCCTTTTGGTGGCTAGTTTCATTCATGTGAGGCAATCTGAGAGCGATTTGAAAATTTTCTTTCAACCAGGCATGTTATTTGGTTATGAATGTCTGATGCATGAGGGTTCTGGCATCATTATTCCTTGGTAATGGTGTAGTTTCATTATTGATGTTTCGTATTTTGCATTAGCAGCTCTATCTCTCATGATCTGTGTATTCTAAAATTCTAGTCTTTAGATCCTTTGAGCTGAGTTGGGCATCTGGAAAGTTATTTAATAATCCACAGGAAGACTTAATAAAAATATCTCAATATGGACAACATTTCCCTAGACTATTTTGTTGTTCCCCATTTCCCTTTATATCTGCTATTGCAATCTTTTTTTCTTGTCAAAGTGTTAAAACCAACTAAGGGCTGTGCCACTGCAAATGGCTGAGAAACCTAGGATATACTCTTTTCATTTTTTTGGAGATATCAAAATCCATGAATCTACTTTCAGTAATGCATGTGTTATCACAGAAAACTTTGGTCATTCCTCTGGTTTATGTGCCTGGTTGCTAATGGATTTCAATTAACTATTGACTTGTTTTATCAACATGCTAGGAACAAGGATGTTGGAGGTGTTATAACATCACATCATGCAAGATTGCTTGGTGTTTTTGAGAGTCTTTTTTACATGATTAACAGTTTCCTGAGAATATTATCTTCCACTGATCCTGATATTCTTGAATATTATCTCTCACTACTTTGAAATGTGTATTGCAGTAGACTTTTTAAGATTGCCTGGCTTAAAAATAAACTTAACATGAAGAGTTTATAGATCTTTGGGTTTGGCAAATCCTCTTTGGTTTTTTTGAAGTGTTCAGCTTGCATAATTTTGGTTTGGTTTGAAATAAACCATAGAGCAACTGATTAGCCATCTCATCTCATCTCTACTCAGTTTTCACGTGTTTGAATTCAATTATTATTAGACATCATTTTATGGGAATAATGTGTGTTTAGCATGAGGCAATTCATGTGGCTCATCTTTCATAAATAGTGGTTCACAAAAACCTGTCTTTGATTAGCTTGTGATCCCCTTGACACTGCTTCAAGCAGGTGATGGTTAATTATTGATAATCATCTTGTAGGATTTTTTGATGTTGTCATTTTTAAGACCAGGAAAATAGCAAACGCATAACAGGAAAATCAAAATATGCTCTTTCATAAATAATATGAAAATGTGAATGTATTTAATAGAAATAAGGATGCACCTGCATTCTTCAAAAGTTAGAATGGGTTGACAGTAAATGGCAGAATTAATTGTTTTCTGTGAGCCTATCGATCTATGTAATGCTTGATTGATGTTTTAATGTTTTTACATAAAAATCAAATGGCTTAAGAGTACTTTGTCAACCTTAATGTATTTCTTTCTTTTGATTTTGAATTTCTGACTGCAAAATACCTAATCAGGTTTGTGAGAGACATGTTATCTCTCTTGGGGCACAGTATCCCTTCATTCCACATAGGCTTATTTCATTTATCATGTAAAAGGCTGTTTGCTTCACTTGTTTCTTCTATTGAAGCAACCTTTATTAATCTTCTTTATCTAAATTGTAATCTTTCTAAATTTCTTAGTCTCTAGATAAAATTCTTCATATTGTAATAGCATCCATTCTTCTTTGGTCATCGACAACAGAAGGCTGAAGATCTTTTCTTGAGATAAACAATCCAAATTGTATCCTAACATTTGTCGCTACATCTGGATCACTGAAGAGTCTACTAAATGCCCTCTTGTACCCATTTGCAACTTCAAAATCTCTATATGGGGTGGCACTCTACCTGGAATAGCAATTACTTTTGCGCTATAGTACTTGGGAGATAGATCATATGTTAGGAGGTGCAAAGGCGGTCATCTTGTTCCAACGACGAAGAACAATTGCTTCCACCCTTTTGTAAAAGGTGTGCTTAGGATCATTCGCTCCTTTTTATTACCTGGGATATTAATTGATGTTCATGTAAGTTATCTTGATTTAAGTTTTGTCAATAAAAAATTTAGATATCTCTCTATAAACAAGGATAGATGAATGTATTATAACTTATCAATTTCATCTTCTCCAACATTGTGTAATGCTATCATAGACATCCCCTAAGCATGTTTTATCTGTGTTAGCAAAGTGAAGTATAGACATGATAGGTTTGGTGAATTCCAACACATAATCCACACAAGCCCACCATTCATCATCCAATATCAATGCCTTCACCTTTTGGACCCTCACTATATCTGATTGCTTCTAGATATCCCATTGGTTGCTAATAACCATCTGTGACAATGCCTCTTTCACCTTCTCAAGTCGTCGTCCCATAAGGATTGTGTGAGATGCAAACCGGGTTTTCGCCACCTAAGAACATGTTATTAGTAAGTTAAATAACACATTTAAAATATGTAAACAACACAAAGAGTATTTTATTCAATTATGTAAAACATGACATAAAATGATAAATGAAACTAAATAAATTAAAATTAAATTTTAAAATTTACCTTCAATAATTCCAAATTCGAAAAAGTTCCGAAAATTGCTTGTGACATATGGTGGTTTGTCACAAACATTTGAATCTCCTCACCCTCATATTTTTTTCACCCATTCTATTTGGATGCCAATTGCATGTAGCACCAAATTGAGTGAGTGTATGGTGCACGGTGTCCAAAAGATGTGTTCATATCTAGCCTCTACCAAAGCCCCTGCAACCTTGCAAACTTTTGCATTGTCCGTAATTACTTGGACAACATTATATGATCCACTAACTCTATGGCACCAATTAGAATCCTGGAAATGAACTTTGCATCTTTCACTTCCCCTTCACAATCAATTGCCCTCAAAAACATTGCCCCCTTGGGGGACACAGCAATAACATTGATCAATGGACGGTTTTTGCAATCTTCCCATCCATGCGAAACAATAGACACACCTGTTGGGCCTCTATAGATTTTCTCTCATTGTGCAATAAGGTGGTGCACACCTTTTCAAATCCAAGACTTGTGTAACCAGAAGGTGCATTATTTATTGCTATCACCATCTCCCTCCAATATGGTGATCTCACCAAGTTGAATGGAAAACCATTCGCAAAGAGGCAACGTCCAATTTTTTCATCAGCAATATCTCGTCTCATTTTTAAATGCCTTCTCTAATGGACCTCTCTTGCGGGTAGTGATTTGTGGTTCTTCTACATCTTCATCTTCCGTGGAAGGCATAGGCAAGAAGAGATGTGTAGAGGCTGGTTGAGTGGGTGGAGTTATTGGTTTTTTTTTCCAGGAACTATAACCACCTTGTTTTCCTTTTGCAACCAATCTGTCAGCATCTTGTTGTTCTTTTATGAGTGCTGCTATTTGTCAAGTTGACAGCCCCTTCTTATTTGGCCTTGGGCCCTCACATATATTAATCCCTTTACCCCCAAGGCCCAAAAAAAAGTAGTTTGACTCAGTAGTAGGAGCTTTTATATTGTGTTGCAAAAATTCCATTTCCAAAGAAACCCCCCACCTCCAGGAATTTGAGAAATTCTTGTAGTGTGTCTCCATAAAGGAGACCCTTTATTAATTTTAAATTTTTGAGATCCCTCCCCACCCACTGAGCCTTGACTACACATTTTTGCAATCTATAAAAAATGAAAAAAAAAATGTACTTCAAATTTTTTTCACAAACTTGAAATTTTTTTATTTAAAACTCATAAATAACTTGAAACAATCTATCAAAAAACTAAAGAATATGGTTGAAATGCATACCTTAAACAATGAAATCTGCTTTGTAGAAGGTATTTGGTGTTAATTATAGAACCAGAATATAGTTATGAAATAAATGAAATCAAAGAACACAAAAATAAAAGATAACACTGCACAGTTATCCTGGGAAAAACCCTCCTGGGAGAGGGAAACAACCCAGCCCACAAAAGATGATCCTTTTATTCTAAATCTCAAAACAATCACAAAAACTCTTGCTTATGATTGAACTCCTCAAGGCTAGTCAATCAAATAAGCCTGGTTATTCCTTTAAAAAGACTAACTAAAACAGTAGTAATCTGAATATAAAGATGTAGACAATATAATCAGCTTGATGATCATAAGTCGATCATTACATTGACAATCATCATTACAAATATATATCTCAGAACTTATAATTGACTCTGCATAAATACTCCAGAAGAGGTGATTAACTCAGTGCTCTCAGAAGCACGATAATAAGACTAACTTCACAGTGAATCATTGCTATTTTTCGCTGAATCAAAAAATGCACAACGCAAGAGCACACACACCCATTTTTTTTTGTGAGTAAATCTTTTCCAAATTACCATACAAAACTGAAGTGTCTCACATGGGAGGTGAAAGAACACCCATCACAAGGTCCCACTGAAATTCCATAGAGCCAACTGTAATTCTTGATGCTGTTATGAAGCTCAAGGACCTCATAAAGCCATGAATGGTCATCAAATACAAATCAAAACAACACAATGAATTGACGTCACACAGCTGACATGTCACACAATAACCATGAACCACTTCAGCACATAATCAATTATATAACACGCTGACTCCGCAGTGAGAACGGTAGAGAGAATACAGAGAAGCAGCTCCTGTTCGTTACCACCGATAAATACAATAACCACGAAAAAGTATAGTCCTAGCTCTCAAAAGAAATAGCAAGGTTCGTATACAATAAAGTATATCTACATGAAACAGCAGTTTGAATGAAATATAATCAGTCCATTATATCAGATGAATCTTAGAGAACTCAAGGCACTTCAACATAGGTATGAAGATTTCTATCGCAGCTATTTGTTTCAACACTCCCTCTTAGCAAGAGAGAGATCTTCAGTATGTCATCACATGACAAGTTCACATAGCTGCAATCAAACAAAAATTTCAATCAAAATCTCATCATAATTATGTCATCTCAGCATGACATTCACCATAGCTACTTCCATAGGGTGAAATAAATAGATTAAGTCATGGAGTCTCACACATGACTTCCACCATGGCTACTCCCAGAGGGTGGATCCACCATAGCTAATCTTAAACGGTGTAGCAAGGGATTGCACCTCGATCGAACTCATTAACAAGGGATTGCACCTCGAACTTCTCCCTCACGGAGAAGAACTCATTAACAAGGGATATCACCTGGAACTTCTCCCTCACTGAGAAGAACTCATTAATAACATGTATAAGAATCACTGAAGTTGAGACTCTCTCTCAACAGAGACTCCTTCTCAGCAGGGGCAACATTCTCACTGCTTTGATTATCACAACAAAATAGAGCTGATTCCAATGTTGACCAAACAAGTAGCTTTAACAGTCACACTGCTACATGACCTTGTTGAATCTCAGCAAAAGGATTTGGCACTCTCCCTCTGCTGCTCAAGCTCCCTCTGAATCTTCAAGCATTTGCATCAACCTTCTAATAATCTCGTCTAATATTGCCTATAATGCTTGCCAAAGGATTTTCAACACACACCTTTGAACCTTGTGACGTGGTAGAGTCCAGGACTATCCTTCTCGATCTCCTCCTAGATTTCGCTGTACTGAATACGATTATGGAGATACCAAAGTCAAAACCAGATTGACTGGGCAATTCTGTTGTCTGCAGACATTAGCACCTGACCTTGCAACACTGCAATCTCACATAGCTGACATCTTCACTACTACACAGAATTCCCTCTTGATCCCTGCTGCCTCAGAGATAACAAAAAAGTTCTCTGGAAATGGAACACCCTCTTAGTGTCATCTCCTCCTCTTAGAAGAAATCGGTCACAGGACAGTTTGAGTCTTCATTCTTCAGCCTCCAACCATGATGGGAATGAAGACACCTCAGAAAAATGAACTTTGAAATCACTGAAATCAGATAATTCAGTCTCTGTAACTAATAATCAGTCACTTAAAAATTGAAACACTATTAACATGTCTGCTGCAGCAACCTTTGCAACCCAAACAGAGCAACCAGATTTTAAACAACACCTTCAATACTCGCCCAAAATAGTCTCAATTAAATCAACCTTTTATGAGACATCAAATCAGTCCTATGTCTGCAAGCTGTCTTCATAGTTCAGCCTACTTGACTTCCTCACAGGATGCATCATGCTCTTCCTCCCTATCAAGCTCTTCGATCCATCTTATCTCTTTGATGATGATACACCAAATGAGCTAGACTTGTGGCTGACTCATCCTTGTGATCTTCAGATTGAAGTTACCATTTCTATTTGCTGAAATAACTCAGAAAACACAAATACAGGTGTACCAAACTCCACTAAGTCAATGTTCATGACATGATAATACAAAAAGCTGCCCAAATCTACCATCATAAATGTTCCCGAGCAAGCTGGGCTAATACGGCTCACAGCCCTTCCAAAAAATGCAATCTACCCAACATCCTTATGCTCCGCGAAACGATTTGCAATTAATTAATAGATACTACTAATGGTCCATAGGATCAATTTATTCGAAGAGAAATACAAATGCTAGAAGCATACACGATTCACTGTAACTGTAAGAAATAATAACAGTGTAAGAAATTCATGAACATTATTCAAAAAGATATGAAATACTTGTCTCTTTATTGTTGATAAATTTAGCAATGCCTTTTCATATTTCAATCTTCATATCTTTCCTGCCAGGGAGCTCAAGTATGAGGCTTTGGATCTTCTTGAAAATTTTCAGCACCTCTTCCTTTCAGCAATGACAAAATAGTCAAACTAATCATAATGTCTGAATCAGATATATCAAGAAGGCAGACACAGTAATATATGGCAGACCCAGTAATATATGTAGCAGATCCGATGATAGCCTTTTGCAGAGATAATATTATCACATCAACTGTCGCTAGAAAAACAACACTTGACTCAGGCTATTCAACTTGATCCAAATTATTAATATGCCACTGAGTTTCATGGCCCTTTGTAACCCAAAGAGATTTCTGCCCAGAGAGACTTTTTCTTACAGCAGGGTTTGTGAAATCCAAATCAGAGGAAGAGATTAGATTCTAATTCAAACTGCCAGATGTAGCAGCCCTACCATCATCCACAGTTCCACCAGATGGTCCATCGCCAACTTTAAGGTTTGTGGTTTTCGAATCTAAGGTATTCTCATTACTGATAGAGGCCTCTACTTGAACAACTCTCCGAGCTGGCTGAACTTTAACAACTGATATGTCACAAGCAACTTTAGCTGATGAAGCTTGCCTGGCTGAACCTTTACCAATAAAGTTATCCCAAGATATATTAGGTGGTATGCTTCTGTCAGCAGACATTATCTTTGAAGATTTCAAACCAATTGAATTCCCCATAATGTTGATAGAGTTATTGATATAAATCTGTGAATCAGCCATTGGCTTCTGTTTCCACTGGAGATTTTTTTTTACACAGAATTCACTGTGAGCCCATTCAACTATCATAAAGCTGATTTCCATGCGGACATAGAATGTAAAATTCGAATGCTAGTACAGCTGCTGTCCTCATAAATATGAATGCCAGACATTTAAGCATAGACGGTCATGACAGCATCCTCCCCATTGATTGTCAAAATAGAAGCTCATCAAGAAATTTCAACAGCGCCCATCAAGACTTATGCTCATAAAACTTTGAATGACATCTCAGTTAATCATCATATTATAGCTAAGCCGTCTGATCTTAGAGAATATGTTTACTGGCGCTGTTCTGTTTGGTGTTGTACATATATATCCCAAATTATCCATTGTTGTGAATATCGGCATAACATGCAATGCAAGACATCCATGCCTCCCAAATACAAGATATCTCTTTGCAATCAAATCAACTCACAACATTTGCCAACACTACTTTATGCTTGGTTAAAACAAAATAAGTACTGACACCAAAATTCGCTAGGAGGACCTGAACCTATAAAGACTGCAATCTTTTGACAAAAATCACAAAGGCCTTCCAACCTAGATACAAACATTTCTAGTATGCAATCGTCCTATTCTGGATCTAGATCTTTACATAACCTGGCTCTGATACCATGTTAATTTTAGAACCAGAATATAGATATGAAATAAATGAAATTGAAGAAAACAAAAATAACAGATAACACTGCACAGTTATCCTGGGAAAACCCTCCTGCTTGAGGGAAACAACCCAGCCCACAAAAGATGATCCTCTTATTCTGAATTTCAAAACAATTACAAAAACTCCTGCTTATGATTGAACTCCTCAAGGCTAGTCAATCAAATAAGCCTGGTTATTCCTTTCAAAAGACTGATTAAAAGTGTAGCAATCTGAATATAAAGATGTAGACAATATAATTAGCTCGATGATCATAAGTCGATCATTACAGTGACAATCATCATTACACATATATATCTCAGAACTTATAATTGACTCAGCACAAATACAATAAAAGAGGCGATTAACTTAGTGCTCTCATAAACACGATAATAAGACTAACTTCACACTGAATCACTGCTATTTTTCACTGAATAAAAAAATGCCGAACACAAGAGCACACACACTGGTTTTTTTTCGTGAGTAAATTTTTTCCAAATTACCATACAAAACTGAAGTGTCTCGCACGGGAGGTGAAAGAACACCTGTTACAAGGCACCACCAAAATTCCATAGAGCCAATTGGAATTCTTGATGCCATTATGAAGCTCAACGACCCCATAAAGCCATGAACGGTCATCACATACAAAACACGATGACACAATGAAAATAAAATTGACGAACAATAAATATGAACTCGGTCAAATGAATCGATGTCACCTAGTTGACATGTCACACAATAATCATGAGCCACCTCGGCACATGATCAATTACATAACACACTGATTCAGCAGTGAGAACGGTAGAGAGAATATGAAGAAGCAACTCCCGATCATTACCACTGATAAATACAATGACCACGAAAAAGAATAGTCCCAGCTCTCAAAAGAAATAGCAAGGTTCGTATACAATAAAGTATATTTACATGAAACAACAGTTTGAATGAAATATAATCAGTCCATTATATCAGATGAATCTTAGAGAACTCAAGGCACTTCAACATAGGTATGAAGATTTATATGGCAGCTACTTGTTTCAACATTTGGCACTCCACAATCGAATACAATCACCTCACTTCAAACTGGCAAGATGGAGAGAGCAAAATAAGAGAGCAAATGTGAAATAAAAGTGTGTTTGGAGGCTTCATAATGGGCTGTTTTAGGGTTAGAACAAAAAAAGTATTTTTTATGTTTTTTGGCCCACTATATAAGTTGGACACCGTGGGTTCTCACAGGTCTACGCGGGTCCTTGCTCGGTCTGCCTGGGTCCAGGTTGGGATCGGGCAGCGTTCATGCCTAGCCTTGTGGGTCCGCATGGGTCCGTGGATGTGCGAACTTGGGTGGACCCACAGGGTTGGGTTTAGACTTTGCCCGAACCCAGACCGTACCAATAGGCGAACTCGAACCTGGTTCACACCTGTACTTGGTTAGAGAGTCTAGGGTGCGGACTTGGTAACTTAGATAATAAGAGAGTTGATATTTGCACTAAGCATATTATTACTATTCAAATCCTTTTTAAGAATATAAGATTCAAACCCAAATCTCATAGTTTGGAACAAGGGGACATTATAGTGGTATCAGAGCATGTTCCTACCAGCCCAAGGGACATTTTGGTGAATTAATTACTCCAAGAGATGAATTTTGTCCTGGCTGGACATTCCCACCTCTTGTGGATTTGTTCAAGAGATGGATCTTGTCTTGGTTGGACATTCCTTCCTCCTGTGAATTTGTTGCTCCTCTAAGAGATGCATCTTGTCCTGGTTGGACATTCTTGCCTCTTGTGGAATTGTTGCTCCAAGAGATGGATCTAGTCCCGGTTGGACACTCCTACCTCTTGTTGATTGGTTACTTCAAGAGATGGTTATGGTCCTAGTTGGATGCTCCTACTTCTTGTGGATTAATTTACTTCAAGAGATGGTTCTAGTCTTGGTTGGATGTTCCTACTTCTTGTGGATTGGTTACTCTAAGAGATGGTTCGCTTCTTGGTTGGAAGCGCCTACCTCTTGTGGATTAAGTTACTCCAAGAGATGGTTTTGGCCCTAGTTGGATGCTCCTACCTCTTGTGGATTAAGTTACTCCAAGAGATGGTTTTGGCCCTAGTTGGACGCTCCTACCTCTTGTGGATTGGTTACTCCAAGAGATGGTTTTGCTCTTGGTTGGACACTCCTACCTCTTGTTGATTAAGTAACTCTAAGAGACGGTTTTGGTCGTGGTTGGATGCTCCTACCTCATATGAACCAAGTGAACTATGTATACATATACTCATGTCACTGCTTTATGTTTTCATGTGTACACTTTATGTCCGGATATATATACATGTCTACTTCATGTCTTCATGCATTCATGTGTGTACTTCATGTATGCTTCGTGTCTTCATGCATTCATGTGTATACCTTGTGTTTCAAGTGCACACTCCATGTGTGGCTCTAGTTTTGAATAAATAGAATGGACTATGGAGTAAAGGATATATTATGTTGAAGGCAAATATTTGAATTCGCCAAGCCTTATTGGATTTCAGTGTTCATCATTAGGACAACTCACATATGAATTAAGGAAAGATATGTCCTAGCGATTGAAAGGTCGACTACAAATGAGATCGTTCATTGCTTGAGGACAAGCAATTTTGGGAGGGGAGGATTGTCATGTCCCCTGTCTGGCGATATCATTTTTTTCACACCAATTTTTTGAAGCCTCTAAGATGCAAAATTACGAAAGTGGCAAATAAAGAATTTATTTATTGTGAAAATATTTAATAATAAAATATAAGATATAAATAAATAATAAATAAAAATAAAAAATAAAAAATAAAAAATAATATATATATCAATATATAATATTAAATGATCATATTTCAAATATTATAAATTTTTAATGTATAATATAATATATAAAATATAATATACATCAATATATGATACATAATATTAATATATAATATAATCTATATGTCAATTTGATATATCAAATGATAATATAGTATGTCAAATATAAATTGTAGGCCTAAATATGACTAATTAGACAAGGCATGACCGAATGAAGAGTCCGACTCTTGAAGAAGAGACTCCAATCGTTGAAAAGACTCCTCTACTTAGCTACAAATAGAGGTTCTTGATTAGTTAAGAAGGGGGATATATACACGACACTTAATATTCCTATCAACATCCTTCCTATCTACTCAGCAATTGACATTATTATGTCAGCAAAAACATAGTTGAAAAATATACTATCCGTTTATTGAACTATTGATTGAGGAATACAAGGCAAAGGGAGACATAAGCTAGTAAATCCTTTCACAGCAAATGATTATCTAACGCAAATCTGTCTTGAAAGATTAGTTTGCTCTGCTGTCCAAGAATGACAATGTAATTAATCAAACCCATGTTTCATCAACAAAATAATACACTATAATATCACGGCGTGCATATGTGATACATATTGCGGAATTCAAGAAGTAAGACTAAAAGGAATTCGAATTAAGTAGTCATCAGCATCTCTGCTACAGCTATTGTCTGAAGGATTTATCTTTGAGTTTCAACCAGTCCATGGTTCTATAATAAGTCTACCAAGGGTTGGAGGGGGGCTGAATTCTAGAACACACTTATATCCTGAGGAAGGCATTGACGAAGCATGACTAGTAGTTGGTGTTAATGTTTAGGTAGTTGCGAGAGATCTCATTCATACCTCTGATGGTATTCTATACCCCTGTTTCTCCGTGTTGCACTCATGGGAGCTGCTTCCTCTCTGCAAAGATGTTTTTATTCATTGTTCCTATCACGAGCAGCTTATTCTGTGATGATTTTATGTTCTTAGTGTTGGTTCCGACTAAGTCTCTGCTGGGCCCAAGCTGTGACAGTTTTCTTGTTACCGTTCTTTGTATCTTCATGTTGTGCGATGTTCATTTTACTCACCTGTTGTCGCTTTGTATTCGGACTATCTCATACTTGAAGTATATCACACTTGGTGTCCTATGTGTGCTGACTTGGCACCAGGCAAGTGTCATTCGTTTTGCTGGAAGGTTATTACGACTATGCAATGGTTCATTTATTATAGCCGACTGTTTACATATTGACGTCGATGGTTCTCCTAATGAAGGCGTCGGTTAATTCATTCAATTTGCCGTGTATGATTCATAACTCCCGTCGTTTGGTATTCTGGGGAGTCTTTTCAGTTTTGTAGTGACACTTCTGTTCAATGTTTTTTAGACAAAAAGCACGGGCCCTTCATTCTGTTGATATTATTCACGGTGTTTTGTATTCTGAGTATATGTGCAGAGACATATTTATATTCTGTATTGTCTTATTGTTTACAATCAGTGTATGATTGTTGGTCTGTTTCTGTGAATCATTGTGTTTGTTATCAGTTGTTTTAGAGACTGTGAGACATTTGATAAAATAAAAAAGACACTGCTTATTGATTGATTGGTTGAAGACTTCAATCATAAGCAAAAATTTTGCATTTGTTTTGAGAACTGAATAAAGAGAATCTTTTCTGGGTGTGGCTGGGTTTTTCGCTCGAGTAGGAGGGTTTTCCTAGGGTAAATCTCTGTCTTTTTGTTCTTGTGTTTTGGTTAAGATATCTGCTCTCTGGTTTTGCTATTCGGGTTTGAAAACTTAACAGTTGGTTGAGGCTATGATTTGCACAACAAGCCATTCGCACCAAATATGAAGTCCACAATTCAGATGGGATTTTTGGATATAGCCATACACAAAGAACACTTATTTCCCATGCCATATATACAACTCAAATCATAGATACAACTCAAATCCGCCTTTAGTATAATCCTTGCCACACAATCTCTAAGGCCTGTATATATATATATATATATATATATATAGTGAATAAATAGGGTTACATTTACTAACTAGCCATAGCAAATATCTTGATTGAAGGAATTTTATCCGACGATTACTAAGGAAATTATCAAGCTGGAGACTTCAATTGATCGGGGGTTTGGACTTCAAGGATTGCATAATAGCATCTAAATTTGGAATAGTGTGATCACTATTACTATTAGTATTGACAGTATGCTGCATAGTAGAAGGAGATCATAGAGGAAAGAGATTAGTCACTTCTGACTCATCAAATGGCTAATCTCAGTTGATGAGCTGTGGAAGAAAATAGAGGAGGGATAATCATGGCAAACCAAAGACCATTTCCGTCAATGGTTACCATTGCATTAATAATAAGAGAGTTGATATTTGCACTAAGCATATTATTACTATTCAAATCCTTTTTAAGAATATAAGATTTGGTCTTGCACAATCAAATTTAAAGAAATCAAACCCAAATCACTTAGGACAGGACAATGGGACATTACAATTTTCTCATTTATTCACAATCTTAGGTTGTGAAAGAATTTTTCTGGAGAGATTTATTTTTTTGCTGCATCATTAAAAAAAAGTAGCTTCATTGATTTCCTCAACCCTAAAAAACCCTTCTATTTCTTAATTTCCAAAGCTCTAAAATTATAATCAAAGTGCAAATGGTCCAAATTCTAGAGAAGACAACCTTTTTATGTTTTTTAGACTAGCCATTGAAGTGTGGTAGAATATTCGAGGGTAGGGGATTGCACCGGCTTAGTCTTTTTCAATCCCTTTTTCCAGCAATATTCTGCTAATGTACACCTGAGTAGAAGGTGATCCATTATCTCCCCAACATCTTTACATAGAGTACATCTTAATGGGCCACTAAAACCCAACTTTTGTAATTTGTCATTGGTTAGAATCTTATTTTGCAAGGTAGCCTAACCAAATTGTGCCTTTGGTAAATAGTGTTTAGACCAGCATAAATCTATGGGCCAATCTTCCTTTTAGACTCTTGCTTCATCAATATGATACCCAAATTCAACTTTGTAATTTCTGGATTTAAAGCCAGTCTATTTAATGGTATCATTTTCCTTCTATATGAAGACCTGTCTAGAGGCCAAAATCATCGCTAGACAGGCTTTTTGATCTTATAGTTTTTCAAGACCTTGAAAGGATTTCCATCTCCTTTTTCTTATTCCCTCAACCTGAATTTGAGTAATGTACTCTCTCACTGTAGAACCCCAACTATTAATCAAAATAACATTTGTTTTTGTCAAATCTGGAAAATCTGTTAAAGTCGAGAAATCATTTCAAGAGACTTCCTAGAACAAGGCCTATTTTTCATTTCAAATGTCCTAGGTGATGTGCTTATTTATCAACTATTTGCTATGCATCAAGATAATTGTTTTGATGAATTCTTGAACACCTTGAGTGGGAGTTGTAGTATTGGTTCCAAATTAGTTTGTCCCCTATCACTGTATTAGGGATAGGCTATTGGTGCAGTTCCACCCGATTGGCTTCTTTAGACAACAAATCTTATCTCAAGCTATAAGCAGATTTTTTAAATTCTTTGAGATGTCTTTCCAAAAGAAGTTACTACTTTTCTGATCAATAATTTCACTTTAGTGTTACTTGGGGACGTGTCCCCAACTTAATTTGACATGTCTCGGAAGCTTGAAAATGTGTGAATCCCGTTTCCTCGTTCCCCCATCCTGGAAACTTGGGGTAACATGGTGTCACTTGTCTTCTTTTGCATTTTGATGCAAGACATTACCATTTTTAACTTTGCGATTCTACTCATGGAGTACTCATTTTCCTTTCCAAGAAGTCAATTTTGAATTACAATTTGAAACAAAAGACTCCTACAAAGTTGACTTACTAGCCCCAACAAATAGAGGGATGCCAAGATACTTACTTGGAAGCTAATTGACTTTGAAAGCATGAATGCCAATGATCTCTTTCTGTTTTCATAAATAAGTGTTGAAGAGAAAGATTTCCACTTTCCTCCAATTGATATGTTGACTTGAATGAAGCAAGAAAGTATATATCTATTGCTGCCTTTATAACCTTGCCTTCCTGTTACTTGCTACACTAAAAAGGAGTGTGTCATCTATGAATTGCTGAAGTGTGATTGCATTAATGTTTGGCACTACCTTGGCAC
Source organism: Chamaecyparis obtusa (assembly GCA_027943335.1). Taxonomy (NCBI): domain Eukaryota; kingdom Viridiplantae; phylum Streptophyta; class Pinopsida; order Cupressales; family Cupressaceae; genus Chamaecyparis; species Chamaecyparis obtusa. The sequence goes on from BSBK01003883.1 coordinate 417,577, forward strand.
CTTTCCATCTGCTCATTTATCTCCTCTCTCTGAACGAATCTTCCCAAAGCTTCGATCATGATTATGAATAAGAAAGGAGAGAGAGGGTCCCCTTGCTCAATTCCTTTGGATGAAGAAAAGAAACCTTGAGGATTTCTATTAGCCAAAAATGAGAATCATGGAGAAGAAATGCAGTCTGAATCGATTTTATCCTTTTAGCACAAAATCCAAATTTCTTCAATACTTATAGAAGAAATTGGTTGTTTACTTGATCATATGCTTTCTTGGTATTAGGTTTATAATGATTCTCTTTGCGCTGCTTTTCCTTATTGTTGTTGCTTCATGCATTATGATTATGCCCAATGTGATTGACCATTCTAGTATTAAACCATTTTGTTCTTCCAAGATTATCTTTGATAGCAAAACCGTTAGCCAATTAGCCATCACTTTTTTACACAATCTTATATATTGCATCACAAAGCAATATAGGGCAAAAAGCATCCACTTGTTTCAGTGGGAACTTTTTTAGAATTAGCATAATGGAGGTATCCTTCATATCTTTAAACATAGCGTCTGTACTTAATATTTTGCCAATAAAGATTTGGTTTATCTCTAATGGTATTCCAAAGTTTTTGGAAGAAGTTTGCAATGAAACCATCAAGCCCAAGATTCTATAGTTGAGGCTAGTTGAAAGGCAACTTCATTTACATCCTTCTTTGAGAAAGGGCTCTTGAGAAACTTGCTTTTAAGGGGTCCAACCAAGCATGGGATTTTGGTCAAGAATTTTGATTTGATTTGATTATCAGTGGTGTTAAATTGCTTAACAAGTCTTTGAAAAAGTTTTTGCCACTTAACAAATTTTGCTTTGCTCTTCTCCATCACAACCCTTATTGCTATTTATAGTTGTGATTCGATTAGTACCTTGCGTGATCTTTTTAGTATTGTGGAAGAGCTTAACGTTTCTATTGTCCTTTCAATTCTTTCTCCTTTGTATAGGAATCCTGCTCCATTTCAACTTGAATGACCACCTCATTGAGTGCAACCAATTCCTTCTCTACTTTTTTGGTAAGGAAGTTAAGGTAGCAAAACAACCTTCCACACTAATCTTCATAAGGGTAATGCAAAAACTTTTCAGATCTTTAAAATTGTTACTAAAGTTAAGTAAAAATAACACAAATATCATTCATACTTTAACACAATGATTTTACGTGGGGAAAGCCCTTTCGGGAGAAAAATCCCATAACAATATATTTGTGAGCAAGCTTCTCATACGAGTATTACAAAACCGGAGTTTAGGAGGTAGTTCAATAGTTGTAAGACTCATACACTCAACCTCCATCTCAAGCTTCTGATATATAGGAGATAAAATGCATGAAACCGTCAAATGGTATTGCAAAACCATGAGCTAAAAACCACCCAAAAAGTGGCATCCAACTTATATCCAATCTTAGATGCCCCATCATGTGTCAAACCAGCCCCATCATGTGTCAAACCACAAACCAACATGTGCAAGTCGTCGTTACAACTAATTTATGTGTCTAACACATTTTTTGTATTTCCCATTTTAGCAGACCTGAATTTTGGAGGCTATAACTTTTGATCTGAGAGTCCAGTTGACAAATTGTTTGAAGCGTTAGAAAGATCATGAAGTGCTCTACCAAGTTATAACCTTTACATTGGTTACAACCACTTTAGGGTCCAAAGAATGCCTTCGAAATCATACCCACAAGTTGATATTTTAGTTATGAAATCATACATTTCCCTTTACCGATGAATAACATATCAACACATGATGCAATAAATAGGAAAAAATCACCATCAGATTTATAATGAACACACTGATTTGATTTAGAACGCTCCAATCCCAAACTCAACACACATTTCAAATTTTTGGTACATCCTAAGACTCTGTTTGAGCCCATATAAAGTTTTCTTCGATTTACAAACCAAATTACTTTTACCTTTCACCATGTTGTGCTCTAGCTGTGTCAAAAAATATCCTCCGCCAAATCACCATGAAAGAAAATAGCCTTCACATCCATTTGTGCAACCTCTAAATCATTTAAATAATTTTTTTTCATAAGCACCCGTTTGCCTCCAACAAGGTTTTGTCCCTCAACAATGGTACAAGAATCCTATGTATCATTCTTTTTTAAAGTTGCCATTTATTTATTCATAGCAATATTTCAGAATTAATAAATCATGCCAAATGCCTCTTCTATAGATCTTGGTTAATTCATGTTAGTATTCAAAGCAAAAATACATCTCCAATTATTAGGCGAATACCTTTTAGGCATTTGTTTATGCCTTGTCGACCTTCAAATAGCTGAATTGGAAGCTCTTCCTACTTTTCCAAAGATTCAAAGCTAGATGAGATCTCCTCAACTTCTTCATAGCTAGGGTCCTTGATTCCACTTTCCAAGGCATAGCAGGAAGTTAAATTGCATCTTTTTGTTTAATTTGTTCTATTATATATTACCTTCTATGCAACAAGGTCCAATTTTGTATCTTTTCACCTATGACTGTAGTTGATTAAGATATATTTCACAACCTTGTTCTGCAACTTTGCGTCTTCATTGGCACATGTGTATTACTCAACCAAAAACTTTAAGATGTGACATTGAAAGCTTGTAGCTAACCCTCTATAGGTTTATGATCAACAAGAGTCAATGTAGGAGATCTATTAATGGAGCAGCAAGTAGTGGCAACGACTTCAGCCCAAAATGTTTGTTTTAGATCAGCAACATTAAGCATACTTTTGGCTTTTTCCTTCAACATCCTATTCATTATTTCTGCAACTCCATTCTATTGTGAAGAACACAGCGTTGTCTTTTTTCTCAGAATGCCACAATCTTTTCAAACTTTATTAGAATCATTAGAGCAAAATTCATCGCCATTATCAGCGCACAGACATTTTATTGTCATTTTAGTTTGCAACTCAACTATTGCTTTGAATTCTTTAAATTGTCTGAAAACATCAGATTTACTCTAGAAAATATACTTGTTCTACTCTAATCATCAATCAATGAAACATATGTGGATTTTCCAATGGAAGGAACATCTACAAGACCAAACCTTTTGAATAGTACTAGTCTTATGAGAATTTCTGGATTTGTATAGTACTAAACACGGTTTTGTTTTCCATAAATGCAATGCTCACAAGCATCAAAATTAAAATTATAATCAGACAACCTTTCAACAAGGGTTTTTATTTTTGAAAGTTCTTAGACCTTTTTCTTCAGTGTGGTTAAGTCTCTAGTGCCTAACATAGGAGCACCCTTGGGTACCTAGAACTCAGAAGACATTTCCATTTGTTGAAGGCGAAACCCTCACATTTTCCAATGAGTTGTCACGGAGTCACTTTTCTTAGAAGTACTATTGCACTCAACAATTTCTTTGTCAAGCTTATACAATGTGCTAAATCTATCCTTTCTAGCGATTACCATCACACATCTAACCATCTTGTATCTAGCATCAGAAAAAGATTACCTGCACACTCTATTAGGTTGCTCACAAAAACAAATTTCTTTCTTGTTTGGGAATATAGAATACAACATTAATTTTTTTTATTCCACCATTGGGGAACCTGATTCTAATTTTACCATGGCGAACTTTAAACAAGGTTACCTCCATTGAATTCCTTATATTCAGAAAAACCAATCTCTATTTTAGGTCATATTGAAAGATGCATTTGAGTCAATTTACCATGCATCATCATTTTTTAGCACGAGTTTGCAAAGCTGCAACGAATGCATCACCTTGAATCATAATCAAATTTCTTTTGTTTTATCATCTTTTGTTGTACGCACTCCTTGCAGAAGTGCGCAGGCTTACTGCTGTTCCACTGAATAGCTTTTGACTTTCTAGGAGATTTGGGTCTCCCCTTGGACTTGGATTTATCATGCTTCTCATTGTTCTTGCCTTTTTCTGTAGGCCTTTCACAAACATTTGGGTTTTCTATGGTACTAATGAATACCTAACATCTCATGTCTTCAAAAAGCAAAGAACCCACCACATGTTTAGTCTTCAAAATAAGAAGTATTGCCGATAGTCATAGCAAGAGAATCCCATGAATCAGACAACGAGCAAAGCAATATTTGACATTTCTCCTCATCCATTTTGACACCAATAGATGCCAATTGAGCCACTAACATATTGAATGCTTCCAGGTTGGCTGTAATTTGTCCACCCTCTTCCATTCTCAAGGAATACATTTTCCTCCTTGAGAAAATCTTGTTCATTAAAGATTTGACTTGATACATCTTACCAAGTTTCTTCCTTAACTTCTTCGTAGAGGACTCTTCATAGACATTTATCAAAAAAGAGTATGCCAAATTCAATCTAATTAGACCCTTGGCATTAGGATCCATAACATGATATTGAACAGACAAAGTGGGGTCTACATGCCTGAAAAGATTCTTAGCAACAACTCACATAGATCTCAATCTATTAGTAAATCCTCTATCTTCAGCTTTCCCCATCTCAAAATTTGTTTTAGGAAATCCACATCTATTCTCTTTGACGAACTTGCCTTCTGAAAATTCCTACAAGTTTATAAAGTAACTTTTGCACAAGCTCCCACTCAAATCTGGATTAAAAAAAACAAAATTAACAACTCACTACTAAAACTAAAGGCGATTAGGCTTTGATACCAATTTATGAAAGTTAAGGCAGTGTAACTACTTCCTACACTAATCTTGAGGGGAGGGAAATGCAATTGTTTGAGATTTTTACAACAGTTACTAAAATTAAACAGAAATAATATAAATATCCTGCATACGACAACATAATAATCTTAAATAGCCCGCCTTCAAAATAAACTTTCAAACTTTCAAAAATAAAAAACTTAAATATCTTTTAATTCAGACATGATCTTGCAATGAAAGTTTATTGACAAGCTTATTTAGTCAATCCATAGCTTTGAGAAAAAAATCATATCAATCTGTGCTTGAATATAAACTTGCAAAAAATAGTAACATTATATTATTGCAAGGTTCATTACACCATTTTTCTAACATATTTCCTTCAAAATATTTTTGAAGTGAGATTTGTTCCATTCTTCTAACATATTTCCTTCATTACACCATTTTTCAATCATTTGTTCCTGAAAATGATTGAGATTGAAGAAGGCTTGAAGTTATTGTTTTTGAGTAACCCTCAATATGCATACACGTATTTTGAAGGCATCCAATGTAGTGTTAAATTCACCACCCAAAACTATTTATTCATCTTTGAAAAATTATATCTGTGTAGAGATTTGATCCCATGTTGCTTTTTTCTGCGAATTTTCTATAGGCCTATAAACATTGAGCAAAGTGAAGCCAAAAATTCACGGGTAAAATTTGATTTTACTCACCTGCTAATTTTTTCTATTTTGCACTTCCTCCATTGAAACTCTTTTAGGGTTCTAAATCATTCCCAAACCACCAGAGACCATTTGAGTAGAGACAAATTGGCCTAGCCATTGTTCCCATTTTTCCATCAATTTGTTTCTTGAACTATAGATTGGGTTTGCTCAAGTCCATTTGACACTTGAGCAGGCGTCTTTTGTTAGTGGCATTGATGCCCTTGACATTCCAAGTTATTAGACTCAAACTCCTCAAGATAGCTGATCTCCTTCCCTGATCTCAAATTCATCTGTCCTTTTGCCCTTCTCTCCAATTCCAGTTTTGGTTTGTTGGATTTTCTTCCCTTGAAACTTTTCTGCCCCAATCTTGGGTTTTCAACTTTTGATTCAGTTTGACTAATTGTTCTCTTTTCCTACACACACATCCACATCATCTTTTGTTAATTCACTTTCAATATCTATGTTTGTGTTGAAATCTACTTTTGAATTATTGGATGTGGTGGTTCATCTTCTTTGTGAACTTCATGACCCAGTAAATCTGAAGCCAGTCCAAAATTTATCTTCATTCTAGGCTTTTTGAATTTTCTCATCCATAGGGAGATTTGCATCTTCATCCTGGTCGGGGAATTTATCACTTCTCCCTTTTGGCTCCAAAAGTCGGGAGTTGACTTTTTCCCAATGGGGCCATCCTTCTTGACCTTGTTATTTTGATGAGTGAAAGTTATCACATAAAACTCTATCAAATTTTGCTTCATTACTCCCTTTAGGCATTCTTCCATAAATGTCCAACTAAACTTTAGTTCTGGCACTAGACAAGTTTTTTTTGACCTCAATTTTTTGGTTGCCATATCTCTCACTTGGATCTTATATCAATCTCCTTCTAGGGTGAAATATGGAGATTAATGTACACAAATTCTTGCATACATTCCAAAATCACCACCCCCCACTTGTTTATCTGCCCTTATGAATGATCCATTCTGCTCACTGATCAATTTTAAGATGCACGGATCCCAGTATTCTGATGGGAGGTTGTAAGTCTAATCCGCATTGGAACATTCACAATCACATGAGTGATTGGGTTAAAATTTGGTTCCAAACCCTCAAGTAAAATAAAATTCCATCCATACAGTATGGGCGTTGTCTCAATAATTCCTTCTTTTGTTCTCCAGAGGAACACTTAACACTCAACAAAAAAAAAACCCATGGGCAAAGATCTTACCTTAATTTCATCTATATGCACTTAGGCCCTAGAAGGCTAATCACCCACCCATTTGATTGAAAAGGCACACATAATCAAAATTGAATTGACTAGATCAACATTCTAAATGGCAAAGGAAATACACTTCTCTGGGGGCTTGGAATGTAATGGAATTAAGTTTGCAACTATGGCTGGCAAAAACCTTTATGGAATCCAGGTCTTCTCCTCCTCTTTTCTCATCAGTAATTGACTTTGAGTATTATGATTGATTGAAGGATCACACCCAGGTGTTTTGAGATGCCTTAACTCTCTGAGTGGGTTTTGGTCGCAAGCCCTTACATCAATTCTTTATTCTATGGAAACTGACGGCATTGTTAGGATCAGCAGAAAGTTGGCATATGAATTCAATATGCTTAATGAATTATGGTCTTTAAAAGTTGGGGGATGCTATACTTGTTTGAGAACATGATTTCTTCTCTATGTGAATTTTTCAATTTTTTGATTTAACAGTTTTGCTGACTTGTCTTTGCTTCCTACATACCGAAATCCTCTTGGACACTTCCTCTAAATGGAATGCTTAAGGTTATTGTTATTGAGTTTACTAATTCAAGAAATTGATCTTGTGTTCACGATTCTTTATTTAAATCATGATTGATATTCTTTTGTAAATCCTAATTTAATTTCAGACCATAATTCTCTTCATATATATTTTCAAATATTACTAACTAAATAGACTAGAATTCATAATATAGGCTTTATTATTGTAGGAGGCATCCATTTTTCAGTGTTGTTACATTTCTATATTCAGAATTTTGGACCTTCATCTTTGGAGTCAACATTCCAAATATTTTTTATTTTTTAAGTATTCTTGCACAGAGAGGTTTGCTATTCATGTCTGTGGTGCGACTTCTAAGTTTTCCATCAAAAACTGTAAAAATGCATTTTCTCTATTGTGTGAGTCATATTTATCAGGTTCACCACTAAATTCACATTACATTTGAAGGGGGTATGCTACAAAAGATTGAGGTGATTGATGAAAGTTATATTGGTGGATCATATTGTCTGATCTTTTTGAGTAACTTAATGTTTTTGCCATTTGTCAAAAATATTTACTTCCAAACTTCCAACTGCAACTATAGTATCTGTAAAATATCACCAGAATGTTTCTGCCAATGCATTCTTTTAGTTATATTTGTTTACCACGTGCATTTTCCATTTATGCATTGTGGATGCTTTTTTCTATTTAACAATACTCATAGACTGAAAATAAAGCTTCTTTGATGTTACTTAATAGAACTGTATGTGGCAAAAGACATGACCGAAGGAAATACAACTTTTTAGCATTCCATTAGGGGCAGCAAACTTAACCTGCAAGACGTGTTCAAGACATCCTTGTAGCTTCAGAAGGGACTGCAAACTTGCTTCTATTGGTTGGTTCCAACAAGCAAGGAAACACACCTTTGTGATTGTTTGTATACCCTGTCTTGAAGATGATCAATGAAAAAAATGAATTTCAAGGTGTTCTAAATCAATTTCTGAGCTGCTTACGATTTGGCTTAAATTTGATCCACTGGCTTTTAGTAAGCTTTTTATGCTATTATGGAAGTGGTCTCTCATGGTAGGAGCTTACTGAAAAGCGAAAAATGCTGAGAGGGGGAGGGGGTGAATCAGTATTTTAAACTTTAGAGCAGAGAAAACAAATCTAAGCCACACTTGCACACAAAAAGAAGAGACAAGTTTTTATCACATGGAAAACCCAAGACGGGTTAAAAAACCATGGCTCTACTAATCAGCTGGGCAACAACTCCTTACAAAGAGCTACAACTCTTTCAGAACTACAATTCTGAACTGTCTTCAACCAGCTTACACAATGCTACAACCGTATCAAAACGATGGATTTCTGGATTACAACAACAAGAGAAATATCTATGTCTTTACAGAAGCATAAAGACTCACAAGTGAGTGACTGACTCTTTTAAGGCAAAATCGATTCAAAACAAATGAGGAGACCTTCAGTTCATTCCTGTATTAAGAACCCTTCAGAGCTTCAGCATTCCTCTCTGTGAGCACCCCCTTTCAGACCAGAATGAGTGTCCTGTCAAAACGTCACAGCATGCTCACGTATTTAAACTCACTGTGATGATTTAACAACTCCCTGTCTTCCGCATGTTTACTGTGGTCCTCTTTTCAAAATATACATACTGCCCGATATTTTTATTCACGATACAAGCAGCTCTTGATTTAACGAAAACTTTCATGCAATCTTTCACTGTTTAACGCAGTCTAATCTCTTCAGTATATCCGACCCCAGTGTCTAGGCCCCGTTTTTAATCTTGCGCTCACCTCCTGATTTCTGTTTTTATTTTGTATATTCAGCACGCACTACTCATTAAGAGTTGTTTGTTCTTCTTTTGCATAATACGAAAAAGAGAGCCTATGTTTTTTGCGACCTCTGTCCAGACATGCTGTTACTTCATTTTCTCAGTCCATGTTTTTTCAGTCTCCTCACGATGGTTTTTGGATCACCACAAGAATATCTGCCGATCTCCGTTACACACTGTGAGAGCCGTGTTCTCTTCTCTCCATTCTAGACAGCTTCGAATCCTGCAAACGAATAAAACTCACACACCTGTCGCCTTGTTACCGTCCATTTTTTATGACTGCCGATACATAAAACGTTTTTCCTGTCAACAGCGATTTCAATTATCAGCTCTCACAGTATAGATTTTAACACACGGCACGAGCCCAGTGGATGGTTAAAAATTGCACCTGCCGTTTTTAAGCAGTAACGTTCAGTATGCATATGTCTTTTAGTCACGACTCTCAGTCAAACCAAGAGGCATCCCACTCATCGGTTACCCATTGAACAATAATTTTACTAAAACAGGAACGCATAAACACAAATGTCTAAACTGGAAGGAGCTGTCGAAACAAAAAGAGCGGCAGTTACATGACAGCCATTTCAACTACACCTGGACGCAGTGTAACAGCAAGAAACCGTTCTTATGATGGAGCCCATTCACGAAGAGGCTTAAATAGTATCCTGACATGGAGGACAGAATGTCCACATCCTTGACACAGTCAAACCATATGTTGAAATAACAGAGCATGCGCCAGGGATATAGACAGGTGTTATTTTGATCCAAGAAACAACATTCTTCTTACAGGAAAACATTACACAAAAGCATTCTGTTACTAAGGAGGAACATGTGCTGTCAAGTAAACACGACATCTTCCAACTAAGCATTGACATACACAGCAGATGACAGCACACACCAGCAGCGTAAACCAGTTCACATATCTCGACACGTATGATTTTCCTATGAGCTTGTCACAAATGTCAAATAGGTCTATGTTTTAGACAACATTCTTTAGGGAGAAACTGAAAACTGAAAGTGAAATTCCTGGGTTAGGTATTTCATTACTGTCTTTCAAAGTGCAGGAGAGATGTGGATAAGGATGTAATGATTTTATGGGTATTATTGTCAAGTTCTTATAGCCGCTATTGTTGAAAGCACCATAAATTAGAGACATGTTGACCTAGAGTTAAATGTACAAAAGTTGCTCTTTTTTGATCCAGTATGGATGCTTTCTCTGAAAGGCATTTGACTGTATCCAACCAGCTAATTTGGTCATAGTCTTTAATTATTCTTCTGTGATGTGGCTGTGAGAATGATCCTTTTGCTGATGCCTCATAATGGAACTTTTCATCAATCTTTGATGCAAATCATTTACTTTTGTCCTATGTTAGGTGTTGATATCTGTCTGGATGTATTCGGCATGGCTGGCTTTATGCTTAAGAATATTTGCATATCATGGAACTGCATATATTTCTCAACTGTCTTCAGACTGGCAGAATTGCGGTAGGGATATTTTGTTGGCACATGGACCCCCCACCATAACACATCGTTTTGAGAGAACTTTATTGTAGGAAGGGAAATGTATCTATTCCTTGAAACTTCTGTGCGATTAGCAAATATTCTTGAACTGTTTTTCTAGACTTTTGGCAGAGTTCTTATGAATTTATGATCTCATCTGCAAGATATCTTTTGTGGTAAGATTGTCAAGAGTATAACTCTGAATTTATTTGCTTGCAGTAATTGGTTCTTCTTTTAACCGTTTATTGGCACATGAACACCCACCATAACTCTGCATTTTGAAAAAACTTCAAAGTAGCAAGGCAATATTTGCCTTTAAAGTTATGCACAACAGATTAATAACTAAATTGTATAGCCACTTGTCTAAATGCTTGGCATCGACTTTATCTGAGAATGATGAAATATCTAAATTGGTTTAAACTTTAAGAGGTTTATTGCTGGTCTGCTTGGAGTTGTAGGTCTCAAATTAATAAATGGGTTCAGTTGCTACATTATCCGTGTCAATTCGTCATACATTTCTTCGTGGTGGTTTTTGTAGGGATGCTTATATTAAGGCTCAAACACCATTAAAAGGGTCCACTTCAGTACACTTGCTTTGGGTAGTATTTAATGGTGGGTCTATAGTTGAAATTAATTGTGATTTCTAATTCATTTCCAGATGGTAATGCATTAGAAGGAACTTTTTCAAGTTCTGTACTTTTGTTCCAAACTTATCTATGGTTGCGATTGCATGGATGACGTAGCCTTTTTTGTAATAGGTTCAGGATTATTGGAATGTATTGACTTCCTGTCTGGGTTGAAGCCAAATATGTGATGATGCTGAAAGGCGCAAACTACAGCTACAGCTGGAGACTTAGGTGGTGGTGGTGTGTAATGTTTTCGAGTGGTTTACTGAGTTGGTGAACCTCAAAATAATTTTAACCAAAGTTTTTAATAAATTTTCAAGACACCTTTAATAGTTGTATGAAAGTAAAAACATAAAAGCTGATATCTTTCTTGGGAATATCTTGGCAAACGAAAAGGTAAGGACATTTTCATCTTCTTGGGATATTATCAGGAAAAACAGGGAAGATATTGGGAACACAAAAAGTTCAGAATAAAGGATAAACAATTGACATTTTTTACATTTAAGGCATTTGTAATTGCAAAGGGGAGTGAAAGTAAATGGGATTGTATGCCATGAGTATTAAATATGGATTTTCCTCACTAATTTTGAGATCACTGATTGCAGAGCAGACTGCACAGTGCAATACTGCATAGGTTGACTTCAAATTTTGAACTCTGAGATTCAATTACACACTATAAACTACATTTCAAGCTGCAAGTAACACAAAGCAGGTGGAGCCAATGAGATTACCTGCTATGAAGTTTTTGATGTTTTGCAATGGGTTATACATAATGAAGTGATGCTAGATTGTCAAGCTTTTTTTAATTGAATAAGGTGATTAGTTTAGATTGCCGTACACTGGTTGGATGTGATCATAGGCAATATTAACCGGATCGTTTTGCAATCACAAAGTTCAGCCATGCTCTTAATTGTACCAGCATTTGTTGCTATATAAATACAATACTAGATGGATGTGATGATATACAAAATCAACTGGATTGCTGACAATCACTCAGTTAACTTATGCATTGTGTTGCAACTCTATTCGTTGTAAATATTATGGTAGAAGAGCCTTCATCCTCCCAATCAGATTCAAAGCCAGTGAAAAGGGGTCTGTTGATGTTTACTCAATCCATAAGCCATGGTTCAAAGTCGTGTATTGAGTCATGCTACTATTTCTTGCTAAATAGTACAATACAAGGTCCTCAATCCTCCCAATCTGATCCAATGCCAGTAAAAACCAATCTGTTGATGGTTACTTGATTCTAATGCTATGGTGGTTCAATATTGTAAATTGTTAGATGTAAGAAATATCAAGGCAACATGGTTTCTCTAGTGCTTAGAACATTCTATATTACTCTCATCATAACACCTTTTGCAAGGGATATGCATTGGTAATGACATAGCACCCATATTCGTACTTCCCGCATGTACTGAGTTGCATGAAAATGAAGATGTACCCAACAAGCACTTTCATAACTACTGCAGCTTGTATACCAATGTCTTGCACAACAATATGCAGCAGTGATGATTTGCACAGCAAGTAGTGTGTTTCTATGCAAGTACTTATCAAGAATTTCATTTTTTGTGCAAGTGGCTTTTCTATGCAAATGCCAAAGACATCCTAAAAATATCAAAAATCATTTGGGGCTTGAAAAACTGTAAGTATAGAAAAACTTTGATCAAAATAGCGGCCAACGATTTTTTTTGAAAATATTGTGACTTTTAAATGAAAATATTGGGCGGCAGTTTGATATCCAATATCACGAAATATCTGCCTCTATTAGTCAACCTGAAATCTCTTAACAAAAAATAAAATTTAGTTTAGTAGTTTTCAATTAAAGTTTGATTTCGTACCCTTTAATTATTAAAAAAGATGATTCAAATAAGCATTATATTAACTTCCAGTTAATACACACGTAGATATGTATCCTTGTACTGCATATAAATACTACTACAGTTATGTGTAATATACTTACGTGTATATGTATATGTATGTAAGCATGCCATATAGATATGTATACAGATGTATAATATATATGAATTTGTATGTATATGTATCTATTATGTATGTATGAAGGCATGCATATAGATCCTTATATGTGTAATTTTAATAAAAGGCAATACACACCAAATTAGCATCATAACAGCAGTGTGTTTTCAATTGGTTCTTTGTAGTTGCATTGATTATGGAGTGCCTTATTCGACTGAGAAGCAACAAGAGGCAGATAGACTTCCTGGGGCTCATTCTGGACCTTTGTTTGCAGTCAGTTTGCCAGGGTACATGGCTTCTAGCAATGGAAGCCATAACAATGGTGCAAGGCCAAGAATCCCCAACTTCTGGGAACTGCTACCGGGTGAAAACAAACATCACTGCAAGGTTGTTCTTCACTACTGGACTTGGTGTCGAGAAGGTTGATATGTTGCTCTTGCTGTGTGAAATTTTCGAGGATATAAATCTCATTGCCCCAATTTTGGATTTTTTGATTTTCAATTGGTGTGTTTACTAGTTTATGTATCTTAAATATATCTATATAGAAAATGGCGAGTTAATGTTATTTTGCTAATCTTGGATTTGTCTTGCTAGTTTGATAGACACCTTAAAATCGATATCTCAATGTTCCTTTAACTAAATATATACCCTATAAAGCTTTAACCCTCAATGACTGTTTTACCCTTTGAACCTTAGATCTTGCTTTGCATGTAAAAACTTAACAACTTATTACTGAATGAAACCATAATAAAGTAAACTCCTTCAACCATAAGCACATAACACACATGAACACATGGTTTTGGTCACGCAGAAACTCTTGGCTAGAGGGGAAAATTGTGGTGGTGATGACATCCACAATCCTTCACTACTACAGCATAAAGGTTGCTTAGTTAGAGCATACAAAAGTATCACTTTTGGTGATTTACCCTGTTAGGAGTAATACAAAACAAGACATGTTAAAGTCTACTTAGTTAAAGGGTTTTGCAACACTCATTAAGTGTGCACTTTGTTAAGAGATTTACAATGAAAAACACTTGTTAAACCTTATCCAATATGTGAGATTTGAGAATACAAAAAATAATGTATTCTTGTAATGTCTGTTTATAGTAATGCATCTACCTGTATGCTAGGTCAGATCCTCTATGTAGTCTCATCACCTTTCTTTGATTGATTTTACCAAAATCATTAACACTCTCTCTCACTCTCTTTGTATGTATGTATATTTTTCTTGATCCATCCTCTTATAGTAATTCTGTAGCTTCAAAATTACTTAACCTAATTAGGTTTTGGATCCTTCTAGAAAACTTAGACAAATAAATCAATGATTCATATTCATTTCCTCTTTCCAAGAAATATTTACTTCATCTTCATTGGCTCAATCTGTGCCTTGGGATCGTTTGCAATCATGTTTCATTCCCAATAAATCTTACCTAACATTTACCTTGATTTTCGTAAATTGTTTTACTCTATAAAACTTCAACCCTCAATGACTGTTTTACCTTTTGAACCTTAGATTTTGCTTTGCATGTAAAAAATTAACAACTTATTATTGAATACACATAATACACATGAACACATGGTTTTGGTCATGCAGAAACTCTTGGCTAGAGGGGAAAATTGTGGTGAGGATGACACCCACAATCCTTCACTACTGTAGCATAAAGGCCGCTCAGCTAGAGCATACAAAAGTATCACTTATGGTGATTTACCTTGTTAGGAGTAATACAAGAAGACATGCTAAAGTCTACTTAGTTAAAGGATTTTGCAACACTCATTAAGTGTGCACTTTGTTAAGAGATTTACAATGAAAATGCTTGTTAAACCCTACCCAATATGTGAGATTTGAGAATACAAAAAATAATGTGTTCCTATAATGGCTGTATGTAATAATGTATCTACTTGTATGCTAGGTCAGATCCTCTATGCAGTTTCATCACCTTTTTCTAACTGGTTTTACCAAAATCATCAACTTCCTCTGCTCTCTCTCTCTCTATATATATGTATATATATTTTTCTTGATCCATCCTCTTATAGTAATTCTGTAGCTTCCTAATTACTTAATCTAATTAGGGTCTGGATCTTTCTAGAAAACTTAGACAAATAGATCAATGATTCATATTCATTTCCTCTTTCCAGGAAATATTTACTTCATCTTCATTGGTTCAATTTGCATCTTGGGATCATTTACAATCATGTTTCATTCCCAATAAATCTTACCTAACATTTACTTTGATTACCCTATAAAATTTTAACCCTCAATGACTCTTTTACCCTTTGAACCTTAGATCTTGCTTTGCATGTAAAAACTTAACAACTTATTACTGAATGAAACCATAAAAAAGTAAACTCCTTCAACCATAAACACATAACACACATGAACACATGGTTTTGGTCACACAGAAACTCTTAGCTAGAGGGGAAAATTGTGGTGGGGATGACATCCACAATCATTCACTATTGCAGCATAAAGATTGCTCAATTAGATCATACAAAAGTATCACTTATGGTGATTTACCTTGTTAGGAGTAATACAAAACAAGACATGCTAAAGTCTACTTAGTTAAAGGATTTTGCAACACTCATTAAGTGTGCACTTTGTTAAGAGATTTACAATAAAAAAAAGCTTGTTAAAACCTACCCAATATGTGAGATTTGAGAATACAAAAAATAATGTATTCTTGTAATGAATGTTTGTAATAATGCATCTACCTGTATGCTAGGTCAGATCCTCTATGCAGTTTCATCACCTTTCTCTGATTGATTTTATCAAAATCATCAACTTCCTATACTCGGTAGCTCTTTCTCTCTCTCTCTCTCTCTCCCTCTCTCCATGTATGTATATATATATTTTTCTTGATCCATCCTCTTATAGTAATTCTGTAGCTTCCTAATTACTTAACCTAATTAGGGTCTGGACCCTTCTAGAAAACTTAGACAAATAGATCAACGATTCATATTCATTTCCTCTTTCCAAAAAATATTTACTTCATCTTCATTGGTTCAATCTGTGCCTTGGGATCATTTACAATCATGTTTCATTCCCAATAAATCTTACCTAACGTTTACCTTGATCTTTGTAAACTATTTTCTTGCTTGGTAGAATCCAATCACACTTTTATGTTCATCTTGTATCTCTCGGTAAACTTTCCTAATCTGCTCGGTTATCATGTTGTTCGTGCTTGGTAATTCTCTTACTCGGTTAACATACTTACTCAATACTCTTTCTTTGTTCGGTTAATTACATTTGTTCGCTGTCCATTCTGCTCGGTATACACTGTTAGATAAATGCTTTGCTTTATGCTTGGTAAGTGTTTTGCCTTGGTTTTATCAATTGACTTGCTCTTCACCGACCTGATTCTTCACTCATACTGACCTGATTCTGAACTAACCATAACTCATCTTTTCTTCACTAATGACAACACTTAATGAATTTAGAAGTAACATTCTCCCCCTTTGGCATTAGTGACAAACTTTCATAACTTAGTCAAAATTTGATATCTCCATTATATGATAACTTAGTGATAAATCCCCCTTAATATATACTTATCCTTTTCCCCTTATTTCTCTTATGTATATACATAATTAACCTTATTTAACAATACTCTCCCCCTTTTTTGACAATAATGCCAAAAACAAAAATGTAAAGTACAATGAATACTCGTAGTTTATGAAACAATCATTTGTAAGAAGATTTAGCACTATCATGGGTATTCTTCCATGTTTCCTTTAGTGCTTCAAGTGTTGAAAGTTGTGCTTGGAGCTATGATGAAAGATCTTCCATATGATCCATTACAGACATCTCAGGTGTAGCAATTAGTTCTTTGGCTTTCTTTACATTTACCTGAATGACCTCTAAATGAGGAATGATTTGTGCTTGAAGCTCAAGTATTTATGCTCTAATCTTCTTCTCTTCCTTCCTCAAATCCATTTGTAGATTCATAAAATGCTTAATCTTTGAATAATAAAATTGAAATGTCCAAGGTTTATCAGTCAACTTGTTTGCAGTGTTCTTGAGATCTTCATCGATCTTTTCCAGCTTATCTAGAACATGTGTAAAATGAGAAACCTTGCATAACTGTTGGAATAACTTGATTATTACTTGTATGGTGTCCTCCAACTCAGTAGCAATATAGAAAGTGCAACTTTCTGTTCAACAATCTTTTGCATGAGTTTTTCAACTAACATTTGTTCAGCCTTTTGCTTAGTTATCTTCAATATTTCTTCTTCAACATCAACATCAAATTCATTGACTTGTTGTACAAGTGAGACTAACTCATCAATAATAGGTGAATTCTCATTGAGTTGAGTCTCAGGTGCAATTTGTAATAAGATGTCTTTCACATTTGATAATACTTGTTGTTTCCTCTCTTGTTTTAGTTTATCCTGTGCTGTTTTTCTCTTCAACAATTCACCATATTTCATCATTTCATCATGATTCATTTTGTTTGGATCACAAATTGGGATCACTATCTCTTCATCCAGTGATATCTTGTCCTTTCTACTTTTCTTCTTCTTCTTCTTAGTATGAGAACTAAGTACACTTCCACTAGGTGAAATAGTTGTACGCAATGGAGCCTCAATATGCTGCCTAGTGGGTTCTTCATCCTTTTCTTTCTCACCTTCCTTTCAGTATCTTTTTCTTCTACTTGTCCCTGAGCATCTGATTTCATGCCTATAGCAGAAGTATCTGCTGTCTCTGCAGTAGTAGGCTCTTTGGCTTGCTAGGTGCATGTGGGTTCATCACCCTTATTTGTTTCTTTTTTGCTTATCAGTTTTCTTGGTTGTTTCCTCGGTTAGGTACATTGGTGTCAACAGTAACATTTGTGTCAAGTGGTACCTCAATAGGTGAAATAACACTAGCAATAGGTGACTCGATAACTGATGTATCTTCAGGAGGTTCCTCAGGGTGATCCATGATATCTTGATCCTTATTTACTGTTTCATACGAATATTGTTTAGTGATGTCTTCTATTATAACCTCTTCTTTTGCTCCTTTGACCATGTGAGGAATATTATCTATCACTTCATTTACAGTATCCTCAGGGTTTGCTTCCATATTTTCTACTTGTGTATTGGGTGGCAGCTCAGTATTAGATATATCTATCTTTTCAGGGTCATCTATTTGGAATATCTTCTTTCATTCCTTATTACTTTTTTCTTCCACCTCTCGTGTCCTGCCCGTCAAGATGCACAATGGTCACTTTTTAATCATGAATCTCTTCTTGTAGTTTATTAAGGCTTCATCAATCTCTTGCATTGTTAATGTTGGGATTGATAAGACAAGTGATCTCTCCCTTATTTTTCTTTCACTATCTAGTGCATATCTCCATCTTGCACTTATTATGGCATATAATTCTTCAGGTATTTTCCCTGCAAGTTTCATAGGTACAATTCTAAATGTGTACATTACATCAATAGTTGCTTCTTCAATTTTCAACTTGTCTTTATTACTTAACTTGTGAAATTTTATTATGTGCATAGAACCAAAATGTCCATTTTCTCTTATAGCTTCAACATGCTCATCAATTGTTTTTGGTACAAAATTCTTAACGACTCTAAATTGATCTTCATTGTCTGACTTGGTCTTCTCACTATCATCATTCTTTTGTTTCTTCATTGTTTTGGGTGCTGACTGTTGTGTGTACTTCCTCTTTTGACATGTCTTTGTTTTAGGCTGATTCTCCTCAAGTATACCAGTTTTACTTCTACCTATTTTTGTAGGCTGTGTAGGGGTTGATGCAACTTTAGTCCTTGACCTAGTAGCCTTCAGACTAACATTTTCCTCTCTTAGGGCCTTCCTACCCCTTTTAGGTTTAGATTTTTCTACTTCAGTTTCTTCTTCCTCAGCTTCTTCTCCCTCGGTTTCTTCATTAACTGACTTACCCTTTTCTTCACCGAATTGTTCTTCTAATGTGTTTAACATTTTCCTTGATTTTTTTTGTATTTTAGGACCTAGGATTTCAAGTCTTATCCTCTTCTTAGCTTCTTCAAATATTACAAATTGTTTTGCCATCTTGTCTAATGGTTGTTTCGACAATGTTTCAATGGCAAGTGTAGCTCGGTTAATATCTATTTCATAACCCATCGATTTCAACCATGATGTTCTTGGTTCTACAACTTTGATTAGACATGTGTCTGCATTAGCTAGGAAACAAATTGTATCTTTGTAATTCTCGACTAGCTATGGGGAAATCCTAAACCTTTGATACTTTCTGGCCTTAAATTGCTCAAAGAATTCACTCATTACTTTATCAAAGTTCTCACCTAGACCATTGATATAATCAATAATCTAATAAATAACAAGCCTATATGTATTCCAATTCACATCTCCAATTGTAGGAATTTTTTTTTTCAAGTAGAAGAAAATACATACCAATAACTATCCATATTTTAGAGTATTGGTCTTGGCAACTCGAATAGTATGCATATTATCTTCAAGTTTCTTCAAAAGTATTTTGGCTAGATCAACCTTGAATCCTTTCTTAAAAATTTTGTATACTAAGTCAATAGCTCCACACGATACACTATTCGGTCTGCTAGATTGATAGATTCTGTATGCAATAACACATGTAGGAAACCTTGTTTTTGCATCATTAATTGTAGATACTCGGAGACCTCAATCATCCCATGTCGCTCTGGTATGCTTCTCTATTTTTGCCTTCGGTGCCGCTCTTGCTATAGCTTTCTCAACAATTAGATAACTAGTGACCATATGCATAACATCTTTTGGGATCTTGATAGGTCCATCGAGCCACATTGATTGTTCGTGCACTCGGTTAAGAACAATTCTTACCCATTCGTCCTTGAAAACCTTTGGGAAATGTAGGGCATGAGTCAACCCCTTTGTTTCCAAATGTTTGTGTTCATCTTTTAGTTGTCCATCCACACATAATGCCTTGTATGCATCTTGAATTTCGTTTACGCATATTTCGCCAAGCTTGTAGTGAATGTAGGATCTGATATCTTGAACCAGTAAAACCCTTAGAGGCAATGATGAAAGCGCTCCGGTCTCATCAGTCTTCGTAGCAATTTCAAGATATAACTTGTAATTTGGCTCTTCATAGTCTGTGCTCTTTATCAATATAGGTCTTGCAACCTTGGGTGCCTTGGATTGTGCTGCACTAGATGCCATTTCGAGTTGCTTGACTAGGGCTTCATTGGGTAACGATTAAACGGCTCGAGCTCACTCAAATTCTTTCACCAGATTACTTAGAAAGGTCAAACTACTAACAAATTCACTTGTTTTAGCTCAAAATTCAAATGCTCATTCAAATCGCTCAAGTCACTCTTCAATGTTCTTCAAATGTAGTGTGTCCATACTTCTTATGTGATTTTCTATCTTGTGATTTGTGTCCATACTTATTGCATGTGTAATAGTAACCATCAAATTTCTGTTGCCTAAGAGTCATGTCAAATTTGGATATGCACTCAAATGCTTTATGACCATACTTGTTGCAGTTATAACAATATCGATCAAATTTAGGAGTAGTAAATGACTTACCAACCTTGCTCTTGTATACATTTGCTATGTGGCTTGGTTTCCCACAGTGATAACATGTTGACTTCTTATGTTTTGGAGTTGTATACACATTTCTCTAATCGACTTGATTAGATGATTCTCCTTGCTATAGAGTCCTTGGTGAAGCTTAATGCACTAATATCTCTCAGTCTTCTCTGATATCTCAACTGTTCACCCAATTTCCTTATACTTTCCTCATATCTCTTTAGTCTTTCATTTTTTTTTTCAATTTTCAGCTCATTCTTCAGATGTTCATTTCCTGATCTCAGTCCAACAATCTCTTCCACTTTCCTTGCAATCTCATGATTAACACCGAGTAATTTATCTATCATATTGTAGTGATTTTGTGTCAACCTCTGTATTTCCATATCTTTCTAATCCAGTCTTGAACTCATTTGCCTTTTCGCATCTTCTATCATTCTCTTATCATCTTCAACTTTTCTCTTTTGTTCCAAGACTTCACACATTCTTACCGATCGAGCTTCTTGTTCCCTCTTTAATGATTTTACCTTCTCAGTTAGGGTTTTGTTTTTTTCATTTAATTTGATATAACAACTTCAGATTCATCAGACAAGCTTCCCTATGTTTGTTCTTCAAGTTCTTCAACCCAATCTTGAGTATCTTTCAGTTGATGGGCTAACTCCTTTCTCTTGCTTATTGAATGCTTCAATTTCCTTCTTAGTTCATCAATTTGATCATTTGCAAATTTTAGTTCCATGTTCATATTCTCAATCACCTTTTCATACCTGTAGCTCTCTCTCTCTCTCTCTCTATTTTTTTTTTCATGATCCATCATCTTATAGTAATTTTGTAGCTTCCTAATTACTTAACCTAATTAGGGTTTGGATCCTTCTAGAAAACTTAGACATATAGATCAATGATTCATATTCATTTCCTCTTTCCAAAAAATATTTAATTCATCTTCATTCGTTCAATCTATGCCTTGGGATCATTTACAATCATGTTTCATTCCTAATAAATTACAATCAGTTAAGTCCAGTTACAGTCCCAAATACTCCCAGATGTATATAACTAAACTTTCAAATCAATTAATCAAAGTGGTAAAATATCAACTGTGCCTTTGTATTCATATACCGATTACCAGTAAATTAAATACTGTGTTTACCGATCAATCCATTTATAGTAATGTGTAAAGTAAAATAACAATTTAACACATCCAAAGGCACATTTGATATATTACCGCGTTGATTAATTGATTTGAAAGTTTTGTTATATACATCTGGGAGGATTTGGGACTATAGGATAACTTCACTTAATTGATTCACCCCCCCTCTCAATTATCTAACAATTGGTATCAGAGCTTGGTCACAGGTTTGAATCTTCTCAGGTGACGTTGAGGGGGGGATTGTTGGACTAACCGCCAACGTCCCCCTTTAAGATTCGTGACATGATTTAACAACCTCCTGCATCTTCTATACGTCTAGCGGTTGTATCGGGCATTAACATGCCAATCTTTTGGTGCAATGACAACCACTACTTGTAATAGTCCATTCTTTTTGATATACACTGTTAGATAAATGCTTTGCTTTATGCTCGATAACTGTTCTGCCTTGTGTTTACCGAATGACTTGCTCTTCATCAACCCGATTCTTCACTCATACTGACCTAATTCTGCACTAACCTTAGATCTTGGTTTGTATGTAAAAAATTAACAACTTATTACTGAATACACATGAACACATAATACACATGAACACATGGTTTTGGTCACGTAGAAACTCTTGGCTAGAGGGGAAAGTTGTGGTGGGGATGACACCCACAATCCTTCACTACTGCAGCATAAAAGCCGCTCAGCTAGAGCATACAAAAGTATCACTTCTAGTGATTTACCTTGTTAGGAGTAATACAAAACAAGACATGCTAAAGTCTACTTAGTTAAAGGATTTTGCAACACTCATTAAGTGTGCACTTTGTTAAGAGATTTACAATGAAAATGCCTGTTAAACCCTACCCAATATGTGAGATTTGAGAATACAAAAAATAATGTGTTGCTATAATGGCTGTATGTAATAATGTATCTAGCTGTATGCTAGGTCAGATCCTCTATGTAATTTCATCACCTTTCTCTGGCTGGTTTTACAAAATCATCAACTTCCTCTACTCGGTAGTCTCTCTCTCTCTCTCTCTATATATATATATATATATATGTATGTATGTATGTATATATATTTTTCTTGATCCATCCTCTTATAGTAATTTTGTAGCTTCCTAATTACTTAATCTAATTAGGGTCTAGATCCTTCTAGAAAAATTAGACAAATAGATCAACGATTCATATTCATTTCCTCTTTCTAGGAAATATTTACTTCATCTTTATTGGTTCAATCTGCGTCTTAGGATCATTTACAATCATGTTTCATTCCCAATTAATCTTACCTAACATTTACCTTGATCTTCATAAACTGTTTTACCCTATAAAACTTTAACCCTCAATGACTCTTTTACCCTTTGAATCTTAGATCTTGCTTTGCATGTAAAAACTTAACAACTTATTACTGAATGAAACCATAATAAAGTAAACTCCTTCAACCATAAACACATAACACACATGAACACATGGTTTTGGTCACGCAGAAACTCTTAGCTAGAGGGGAAAATTGTGGTGGGGATGACACCCACAATCCTTCACTATTGCAGCATAAAGGTTGCTCAGTTAGATCATACAAAAGTATCACTTATGGTGATTTACCTTGTTAGGAGTAATACAAAACCAGACATGGTAAAGTCTACTTAGTTAAAGGATTTTGCAACACTCATTAAGTGTGCACTTTGTTAAGAGATCTACAATGAAAAAAGCTTGGTAAACCCTACCCAATATGTGAGATTTGAGAATACAAAAAATAATGTATTCCTGTAATGACTATTTGTAATAATGCATCTACCTATATGCTAGGTCAAATCCTCTATGCAGTTTCATCACCTTTCTCTGACTGATTTTACCAAAATATCAACTTCCTCTATTTGGTAGCTGTGTGTGTGTGTGTGTGTGTGTGTGTGTCTATATATATATATATATATTTCTTGATCCATCCTCTTATAGTAATTCTGCAACTTCCTAATTACTTAACCTAATTAGGGTCTGGATCCTTCTAGAAAACTTAGACAAATAGATCAATGATTCATATTCATTTCCTCTTTCCAAGAAATATTTACTTCATCTTCATTGGTTCAATCTGTGCCTTGGGATCATTTACAATCATGTTTCATTCCCAATAAATCTTACCTATCATTTACCTTGATCTTCGTAAACTATTTTCTTGCTTGGTAGAATCCAATCACACTTTTATGTTCATCTTGTATCTCTTGGTAAACTTTCCTAATCTGCTCGGTTTGTTGGAATTAGGAGAGATAGGGTACTGAGAGGGGAGGGGTGAATCAGTGCCCTCAAAAACTTTAACACATTAACCTTTCAGATCTACAACAACAAACAGTGATAACCTTCCAAAATAGCTTGTATCTAATACATGTATCATTCATCCATTCAACTTGTAAAAGTAAATAACATGAAATCAACAATATAACAGTCCCATAACACAATTATTTTGGTAACACAGAAACCCTTGTTAGAAGGTAAAAACTGCGGTGGGGATGACACCCACAAATTCTTCACTACTGCAGATAGAAAAGGTTTGCCTATTAGGAGTAACATATTAGATCAACTAGATCTACCTAGTTATAGGATTTTAGCAACACTACTTGAGTGTGCACTCGATTAAGAGATTTACAAAAAGACTTTTAAGTCTACTTTGTTAAGAGATTTAACCAAAACTCTATTACAATGATTAGAAAGCAATAGGTAACTATTTGCTAATGAAAACTTAATTGTCTGATACAGATCAATAAAGTATTGATAAACTATCACCTTTATTGTGATGAATCTCTTCTCTGAACTGCTCAGTTAGCCTGCTCTGATTCATCTTAATCTGATAACCTCTGAATACTGATCTACTTTGTCAACTGATAATCTTGAAGGTTGGCTAGAACTTCAAGTGCTTCTTCACTCATACATCAGTTCACATCAAAAAATGATGTAACATACAAAATATATAGCATACAACATTATGCCGCTTATACACAATTAGGTTTACAAATCTTAGACAAAACCCTAAGATCTACGGTGTACAAAAATAACCTAGATCAAACTATTACATAGAATCTTCATCGTATCTTAACAATAAATTGTTCTCGATCTTGGTAATACATTTTTTGATTTGTTGTAACCATTTGCATAGAAGAATGTGCCATTCCTGATTACTATGCCATTTTCTGTGATCCTCGGTAAACACTATATAAACTGCTCGGTGTTTATTTTGATGCTCTATGTTTACTGTCGGTCAATATCGGTGTTTGCTGATGCTCGGTAAACTGACTAATGCTTGGTGTATACACTTTAATCGACTATCCTATTTTACTTATAGTTACCGACTAGCTTCATATATGTAACTGACTGATATCTTAGATAACCTTTGATACTAATGACAACCTTTAATGCTCAATAGAGATAACAATCTCCCCTTTTGGCATTAGTATCAAAACTTGAATGTATATAGACCTTATGTCTCAAAACTTATATCTCCGCCATATACAAATACATATAATTTTTTTTTAAATACTCCCCCTCGGTGCATGCTACGGTAATGTGTAGTATACTAGGAAAAAATTTACATATTTGACATATACATTGATTTCCCCCTTTTTGATATTAATGCCAAATACAAAAATGGTATACTTACAGCTTGTCAAAAATGTGCTGATGGGTTTTCTTCAATGAATCCAAGAGGTTTTCCCATTCCTCTTACAAGTTGGTGAGAGTAATGTGCTCAAGACCAAATTGTGCATGCATGTCAAAGATGTTATCCAACACAAAAATCTTTGGTGTTGCAACAAGTTGCTCCGCTTTGACAATATGTTTTTCAAAAATTTTCAAGTATGGAGGAGTTCTATCTGCAACTCAGTAACCTAATCAGTGATCTGCTCTTCTTGTTTCTTAAGATCTGCTATCAACCACCTGAGTTCTTGAACTCTGAGTATATGGTTGGCAATAGCTTGTGGCTCAGTTGTAGCTGCATGTGCACTGACTGTGATTTCATTTTCAAGTGATTTTATCTTTTCACTGATCTCAGTAGTGAATGGTCCGATAGTGCATAACTTCAGTAAGAATTGACAAATTAACTGAGTTATTGATTTGATCTCGGTTATTACCTCAGCTAGTTTGACCTTGTTAATTACCACTTCTTGGCTGATTCTTTTTGCAAGTTTGTTTTGAATCTTGGATTCTTCCCTTTCTTCAATTCGCTTGTTAGCATGAATGTCTGGGGCATTTATCTTCTCAGTAAGTAAAGCAAGTTGATATATGATAGGAGTATCTTCATCAACGTTCACTTCAGGTACTACTTGTTGTAAGATATCCCTAACATCCATTACTATTTCTTTGCGTTTAGTCTCTTGCTTCAACTTCTCTTGTGCTACTTTTCTTGTACATAATTCCCCATATTTTCTCAATTCCTCGGGGCTAAGGGTCCTCGGGTCACACTTTGGTATTATAATCACTTCATCTAGAGTGACTGACTCTTTTCCTTTACCCTTCTTTTTCTTTTTCTTCTCGGGCTCTTTTGCTATAACAACAATAGCCTTTTCATCTGTTGCCCTTGGTGTATTCTATCCGGTAGACACATTATCATCCTTTTTTTGCTCATCAGTAACCTATATGTCGGTAGACTGAGTCAGAGCCTCTGAAGTTGTGTCTGGTGGGGTTGCCTCTGTTGCTTTTGGCTCTTCCTTATTCTTTGTTTTTGATTTATTGGCCTTTGTTTCTTCAGCCTTCTTTGTCTCGGCAAGAGGTTCATTGCTTGGTTCCCCAATTGTATCTTGTGGTTGCTTAGGGATAGAGCCTTCGGGTTGTTCCTTTGATAGAATTTTAATAGCTTTAGCTAAAACTGGAAGCTCACCTGGTAAAGATGTCGCTCTGGTATGCTTCTCTATTTTTGCCTTCGGTGCCTCTCTTACTACTTTAACTTTCTCGATAATTAGATAACTAGTGACCATATGCATAACATCTTTTGGGATCTTGATAGGTCCATCGAGCCACATTGATTGTTCGTGCACTCGGTTAAGAATAATTCTTAACCATTCGTCCTTGAAAACCTTTGCGAAATGTAGGGCATGAGTCAAACCCTTTGTTTCCAAATGTTTGTGTTCATCTTTCAGTTGTCCATCTACACATAATTCCTTGTATGCATCTTGAATTTTGTTTTCGCATATTTCTCCAAACTTGTAGTGAATGTAGGATCTGATATCTCGAACCAGTAAAACCCTCAGAGGCAATGATGAAAGCGCTCCGGTCTCATCAGTCTTCGTAGCAATTTCAAGATATAACTTGTAATTTGGCTCTTCATAGTCTGTGCTCTTTATCAATATAGGTCTTGCAACCTTGGGTGCCTTGGATTGTGCTGCACTAGATGCCATTTCGAGTTGCTTGACTAGGGCTTCATTGGGTAACGATTAAACGGCTCGAGCTCACTCAAATTCTTTCACCAGATTACTTAGAAAGGTCAAACTACTAACAAATTCACTTGTTTAAGCTCAAAATTCAAATGCTCATTCAAATCGCTCAAGTCACTCTTCAATGTTCTTCAAATGTAGTGTGTCAAACGAAATGTCTAACCTTGTATTTATAGTGAAAAGTGCATTTAGGGTTTAGTAATGTTCAATAAATGCTCTTTCCCCGACCAACCGACCAATAGTCATACCGAACACCAATCTTCGATTGGTTACTCAATACTTCTCTACTGACCATCCAATTTACTCGGTTACGCTTACCAACCATACTAACTTTCATAATTATAAGAGTTATCTTATTGCATCTCACTATATGCTGATTTGGATATCAATTCATGATTGTGAGGAACTATTGTATGATAAAACAATTCAAATATAGTTCCCATACCTACTTGTATGGTTTAGTTTGTAGATGTGGAGTCACCCGATCCAGAGGATGAGGTGTCACTGATTGATCCAGTTGATGTTCCACTATTTTCAATCTTTCTTTTCCATATTATGTTCATTTGATTACGAATTTCATCAACATTTACTGTACATTTTCCTTTAGAATCTTCATCATTGGGTGCATACACTTGGTACCTATAGTCTTTGGTCAAGTGACCGACCTTGTTAGAATGAGAACATGCCATGGAATGAGTCTTCCAAGTACCAACATGTCCTCCCATGTGCAATCTTCTTACAATTTGTTGCAATATGACCATATCTTCCACAAGTTGTACAAGTAATCCTCGTGTTGTAATCCTAGTTGATAGTATTTACTTGTATATTCGGTATCCAGTTATACTTCTTATGTGATTTGCAATCTTGTGCTTTGCATCCATACTTATTGCATGTGTAACAATAACCATCAAATTTCTGTTGCCTAAGAGTCATGTCAAATTTGGATCTGCACTCAAATGCTTTATGACCATACTTGTTGCAGTTATAACAATATCAATCAAATTTAGGAGTAGCAAATGACTTATCGACCTTTCTCTTGCATACATTTGCTGTGTGGCCTAGTTTCCCACAGTGATAGCATGTTGACTTCTTATGTTTTGGAGTTGTATACACATTTCTCTACTCGACTTGATTAGATGATTCTCCTTGCTATAGAGTCCTCGGTGAAGCTTAATCCACTAATATCTCTCGATTTTCTCTGATATCTCAACTGTTCATCCAATTTCCTTATACTTTCCTCATATCTATTTAGTCTTTCATTATTTTTTTTCAATTTTCAGCTCATTCTTCAAATGTTCATTTCTTGATCTCAGTCCAACAATCTCTTCCACTTTCCTTGCAATCTCATGATTAACACCGAGTAATTTATCTGTCATATTGTAGTGATTTTGTGTCAACCTTTGTATTTCCATATCTTTCTAATCCAGTCTTGAAATCATTTGCCCTTTTGCATCTTCTATCATTCTCTTATCATCTTCAACTTTTGTCTTTTGTTCCAAGACTTCACACATTCTTACCGATTGAGCTTTTTGTTCCCTCTTTAATGATTTTACCTGCTCGGTTAGGGTTTTGTTTTTTGAGTTAATTTGATATAACAACTTCAGATTCATTAGACAAGCTTCCCTATGTTTGTTCTTCAAGTTCTTCAACCCAATCTTGAGTATCTTTCAGTTGATAGGCTAACTCCTTTCTCTTGCTTAATGAATGCTTTGATTTCCTTCGTTCATCAATTTGATCATTTGCAAATTCAGTTCCATGTTCATATTCTCAATCATCTTTTCATACCTATAGATTTCCATATTTTCAAATCTTTCCTCTCAAGTGGTTAAACTTCTAAATAAGAGACAACTCTGATACCAATTGTTGGAAAGGTAAGGTGCTAAGAGGGGGGAGGTTGAATCATTACCTTATAAAACTTCAACCCTCAATGGTTTTAACACCCTTTGAACCTTAGATTTTTCTTTGTATGTAAAAATTTAATAAATTATTACTGAATGAAAGCATAATAAAATAAGCTCTTTCAACCATAAACACATAACACACATGAACACATGATTTTGGCCATGTAGAAACCCTTAGTTAGAGGGGAGAACTGTGGTGGGGATGACACCCACAATCCTTCACTACTACAACATAAAGGTTTCTCAGTTAGAGCATACAAAAGTATCACTTCTAGTGATTTACCCTGTTAGGAGTAATACCAAAAACAAGACATGCTAAAGTCTACCTAGTTAAAATTTTTTGCAACACCCATTAAGTGTGCACTATGAAGATATTTATAGTGAAAAACGCTTGTTAAAGCCTACGCAATATGTGAGATTTGAGAATACAAAAAAACAACAATGTATTCTTGTAACGACTGATCTGTAATAGTGCATCTACCTGTATGCTAGGTCAGAACCTCTGCGCTCTTTACAAGCTCATCACCTTTCTTTGACCGATTTCATAAAAATCATCAACTTTCTCTGCTCGGTAGCTCTCTCTCTCTCTAACTAGTGACCATATGCATAACATCTTTTGGGATCTTGATAGGTCCATCGAGCCACATTGATTGTTCATGCACTCGGTTAAGAACAATTCTTACCCATTCGTCCTATAAAACCTTTGGGAAATGTAGGGCATGAGTCAAACCCTTTGTTTACAAATGTTTGTGTTCATCTTTCAGTTGTCCATCCACACATAATGCCTTGTATGCATCTTGAATTTCATTTTTGCATATTTCTCCAAACTTGTAGTGAATGTAGGATTTGATATCTCGAACCAGTAAAACCCTCAGAGGCAATGATGAAAGCGCTCTAGTCTCATCAGTCTTCATAGCAATTTCAAGATATAACTTGTAATTTGGCTCTTCATAGTCTGTGCTCTTTATCAGTATAGGTCTTGCAAGCTTGGGTGCATTGGATTGTGCTGCACTAGATGCCATTTTGAGTTGCTTGACGAGGGCTTTGTTGGGTAATGATTAAATGGCTCGGGCTCACTCAAATTCTTTCACCAGATTACTCAGATAGCTCAAACTACTAACAAATTCACTTGTTTCAGCTCAAAATTCAAATGCTCATTCAAATCGCTCAAGTCACTCTTCAATGTTCTTCAAATGTAGGTGTCAAATGAAATGTCTAACCTTGTATTTATAGTGAAAAGTGCATTTAGGGTTCAGTAATGTTCAATAAATGCTCGTTCCTCAACCAACCGACCAATAGTCATACGGACCAACAATCTTCGCTTGGTTACTCAATACTTCTCTACTGACCATCCAATTTACTCGGTTACGCTTATTGACCATACTAACTTTCATAATTATAAGAGTTATCTTATTGCATCTCACTATATGCTGATTTGGATATCAATTCATGATTGTGAGGAACTATTGTATGATAAAACAATTCAAATACAGTTTCCATACCTACCTGTATGGTTTAGTTTGTAGATGTGGAGTCACCCGATCCAGAGGATGATGTGTCACCGACTGATCCAGTTGATGTTCCACTATTTTCAATCTTTCTTTTCCATATTATGTTCATTTGATTACGAATTTCATCAACGTTTACTGTGCCTTTTCGTTTAGAATCTTCATCATTGGGTGCATACACTCGGTACCTATAGTCTTTGGTCAAGTGACCGACCTTGTGATAATGAGAACATGCCATGGAATGAGTCTTCCAAGTACCAACATTTCCTCCCATGTGCAATCTTCTACAATTTGTTGCAATATGACCATATTTTCCACAAGCTGTACAAGTAATCCTCGTGTTGTAATCCTAGTTGATAGTATTTACTTGTATATTTGGTATCTAGTTATACTTCTTATGTGATTTGCAATCTTGTGATTTGTGTCCATACTTATTGCATGTGTAACAGTAACCATCAAATTTCTATTGCCTAAGAGTCATGTCAAATTTGGATCTGCACTCAAATGCTTTATGACCATACTTGTTGCAGTTATAACAATATTGATCAAATTTAGGAGTAGTAAATGACTTACCGACCTTGCTCTTGTATACATTTGCTGTGTGGCCTGGTTTCCCACAGTGATAACATGTTGACTTCTTATGTTTTGGAGTTGTATACACATTTCTCTACTTGACTTGATTAGATGATTCTCCTTTCTATAGAGTCCTCGGTGAAGCTTAATCCACTAATATCTCTCGGTCTTCTTTGATATCTCAACTGTTCATCCAATTTCCTTATACTTTCCTCATATCTCTTTAATCTTTCATTATTTTTTTCAATTTTCAGCTCATTCTTCAGATGTTCATTTCCTGATCTCAGTCCAACAATCTCTTCTACTTTCCTTGCAATCTCATGATTAACACCGAGTAATTTATCTATCATATTGTAGTGATTTTGTGTCAACCTTTGTATTTCCATATCTTTCTAATCCAGTCTTGAAATCATTTGCCTTTTCACATCTTCTATCATTCTCTTATCATCTTCAACTTTTGTCTTTTGTTCCAAGACTTCACACATTCTTACTGATTGAGCTTCTTGTTCCCTCTTTAATGATTTTACCTTCTCAATTAGGGTTTTTTTTATAGTTAATTTGATATAAAAACTTCAGATTCATGAGACAAGCTTCCCTATGTTCTTCACGTTCTTCAACCCAATCTTGAGTATCTTTCAGTTGATGGGCTAACTCCTTTCTCTTGCTTAATGAATGCTTCAATTTCCTTCTTAGTTCATCAATTTGTTCATTCGCAAATTTCAGTTCCATGTTCATATTCTCAATCACCTTTTCATACCTATAGCTTTTCATATCTTCAAATCTTTCCTCTCAAGTGGTTAAACTTCTAAATAAGAGACTCAGCTCTGATACCAATTGTTGGAAAGGTAAGGTGCTAAGAGGGGAAGGGTGAATCAATACCTTATAAAACTTCAACCCTCAATGGTTGTTTTACCCTTTGAACCTTAGATTTTTCTTTGTATGTAAAAATTTAATAAATTATTACTGAATGAAAGTATAATAAAATAAACTCTTTCAACCATAAACACATAACACACATGAACACATGATTTTGGCCACGTAGAAACCCTTAGTTAGAGGGGAAAAATATGGTGGGGATGGCATCCACAATCCTTCACTACTGCAGCATAAAGGTTTCTCAGTTAGAGTATACAAAAGTATCACTTCTAGTGATTTGCCTTGTTAGGAGTAATACCAAAAACAAGACATGCTAAAGTCTACCTAGATAAATTTTTTTGCAACACTCATTAAGTGTGCACTATGTTAAGATATTTATAGTGAAAAATGCTTGTTAAAGCCTACCCAATATGTGAGATTTGAGAATACAAAAAACCACAATGTATTATTGTAATGACTGATCTGTAATAATGCATCTACCTATATGCTAGGTTAGATCCTCTATGCTCTTTACAGTCTCATCATCTTTCTCTGACTGATTTCACCAAATCATCAACTTTCTCTGCTCGGTAGCCTTCTCTCTCTCTCTCTATTTTCATGATCCATCATCTTATAGTAATTCTGTAGCTTCCTAATTACTTAATCTAATTAGGGTTTGGATCCTT
This sequence comes from Chamaecyparis obtusa, assembly GCA_027943335.1. Classification (NCBI taxonomy): domain Eukaryota; kingdom Viridiplantae; phylum Streptophyta; class Pinopsida; order Cupressales; family Cupressaceae; genus Chamaecyparis; species Chamaecyparis obtusa. The sequence continues at coordinate 450,143 of BSBK01003883.1, forward strand.
CTAGAAAACTTAGACATATAGATCAACTATCCATATTCATTTCCTCTTTCCAAAAAATATTTAATTCATCTTCATTCGTTCAATCTATGCCTTGGGATCATTTAGAATCATGTTTCATTCCCAATAAATCTTATCTAACGTTTACCTTGATCTTCATAAACTATATTCTTGCTCAGTAGAATCCAATCACACTTTTATGTTCATCTTGTATCTCTTGGTAAACTTTCCTGATCTGCTCAGTTATCATGTTGTTCTTGCTCGATAATTGTCTTACTCGGTCAACATACTTACTCGGTACTCTTCCTTTGTTCGGTTAATTACATTTGTTCGGTGTCCATGTTAGATAACTGAGAGGGGGGGGGGGTGTGAATCAGTTAAGTCTAGTTACAGTCCTAAATACTCCTAGATGTATATAACAAAACTTTCAAATCAATTAATCAAAGTGGTAAAATATCAACTGTGCCTTTCTATTCATATACCGATTACCAGTAAATTAAATACTGTGTTTATCGATCACTATAGAAATAGTAATGTGTAAAGTAAAATAACAATTTAACATATCCAAAGGCACATTTGATATATTACCACGTTGATTAATTGATTTGAAAGTTTTGTTATATACATCTGGGAGTATTTGGGATTGTAGGATAACTTGACCAAATGACTTGCTCTTCATCGACCTGATACTTCACTCATACTGACCTAATTCTGCACTAACCATAACTCATATTTTCTTCATTAATGACAATACCTAATGAATTTAGGAGTAACAAAGAAATGCATAGATGCAATGAGTGCCAAGTATAATTTATGAAGGTTGCCTTAAAATGGAGGCTGATTTCTAAGAACATGATGTAATGTCCCTGCTTCTAGCTTGAGTAGATGATGCTTAAAACCCTGAAACAATTGTTAGTAGATGAAGATATAATATAAATATATATGAATATTAAAACAATTATTAGTGACTAACATGATAAATAAATATTAAATTATCTAAATACTAATCCCATACTACCCCACCTAATCCTTAGAAAGCAACTCTTCTCCGATTTACCTAATTCTCTGGTGAGACAATTCTCAATCAGGTAATCATCATGTTGAGAGCAATCCTTCTAAGACCTCTGGGATCTTTGTTAATGAATAACTTCATTAACCCATAGTACTCGGTGAAGATCCCACCTCCAAATGAGTCTCTCTTCTATTACATATGCATATGTTTAACCACTATAATATATATATTATCTCTAAGGGACTCTTTATTATCCCTCTCTAGATTCCCAATGGAATCACAACATTCTGATGAATGTTCTCTATCGAGATTACCTCGAGTCTCTGAGTCCCCTTATTTGGAGAACTCGTCATTCATATGAATGCCCTCTACCAAGTTTTACTTGGTCCCTCCTTTATGAGTTTATAGCTAGTCTCCACAATTAATGATTTCTCTAAAGTAAGATTGTCTGTTCCCGGCAAGAAATCAAATTACCTCTGACTGCAGGGATTGCGATGCTAAACTCTCCACTGGTCCCTTACGGTCTGTGCACTCCTGGATATGAATCATTTTGTTCCCTCTTAGATTGCAAAGACTAATAACTTGGATGTTCTCCTAGTCGTCTGTGGAGAAAGAGTCTATCTCTGTTCTCTGTTTGCGGGTGAATGGTCCAGGCTTGTCTTCCTTGTCTCTCCCTTCTACGTTGCTTGTGCCGGTCTTCTATTTCCCTTTGTCTTTATTCACGTCTGTGCGTATTTCCTGTTGTTTTTATTCTTATTCCTTCTCTTTCCTTTTTTTTTTCCATTCTCCCGTGTCCCTTCCGTATATGTATGCTAGCGGAAGAGTTACAGGTTTCGGTCGTGTCTCTTGGTCGAATGGTAAGAGTTTTTATTACTTATGTTATTTCTTTTTAATCACATTTTATATGTTATTTCTTTTTAAGATATAAATATTTATGTATTGTAATTTGTCCCTTATAAATATGTTTATTTGTTATTATAAAATATAATTGTAATTCAAAGTCTATTTATTATTTATTAAATATAATTAATATCATTTGCCTATTAAAAATAAATACATTTATTTATAATTGTGAATAATTTTATTGTTTAACTCATATAATAATATAAATATATTTTTAAAAATAATTTATTTGTTATTTATATGAAAATATTACAAAATTCAAATATTTGAATTTTACGAAGAGAGTCATTTAGGGGTCATTACACATGATGTTAAAGAATGACTTATGCTTTTGTCATCAAATGAAACAAAGCATGTTAAAGAATGTTTAACTATCAGTAGTAACCTTTTATAATTGCAAGGTTGAGACACTATTTTTTTCTCACTTGATGAACATCATTGATTTAACTATGGGCTAAAAAGGTCCATAGTCTCCGAACAACACCTGATTTTTTTTTTTTGTGTGTTCACAATATTAGGTAAAGAATTTGAAACATGGAATGTCAGTTTCTTAGGTAGAATGCAAAATGACTATCACACTAAATTTTCATTGCACCTTGTTTTACTCTAATATCTTAACATTATATTTTAAACCAAATGACTTATTCACAACTATGCGTAGTTATGTACTCAATTTTAGTAGTGGTCAAAGCAATTACAACCTACCGCTTACTTATCCAACTAATTATGCCACTAAATAAAGTGAACAAATAAGCACTGATGGATTGTCTATTATCAACACTACATGCGCAGTTTGAATGCACACAACCATGAATACCAAGGGAAAATTTGTCTCCTATCAATTACTACAATAACACAAGGAATACTTTGAGGTGACCTACAAATATTTAAATCCCAATGAACTCTACCAAGATTGGTCATGTATCTTGAAATAAGTCTTACTACTTGGATACTGTTTGGTCTAGTGTAGGCCATAGCATACATCAAACTTTCAATTGCACTTTGGTAGGGTATTTTGTTCCTCACTTCCATCTTTGATGTGATATTAGACGATCTAAAGCAACTAACTTCATTTAAATTGAAAAAGGAACACACAATGTTCTAGAATATTGCTTATTAAACTTTTATAACATTGAATTAATATACTTGTTCTAGCCAAGTCATAGCTTTTTGTTCACTCGATCTAAAACTTTTGTTCTAGATCAGCACCACTTAACATATTTGTCATCTTTTTCATCAATAACCTGTGTATTCTTTGCACAACTCCATCTTGTTGCAGAGAATACAGAGTTGTTATTTTGTGTATGAATGTCATAATCTTTATAATATTCATCAAAATCATTATAATAAAAGTCATCATCATTACTAGTCCTCTAATATTTTATTTCCTTTTAAGTTTTGCAACTCAACTATTCATGTAAATTATTTAAGTAAATTAGGAATATCAAAGTTTACTTTAAAAAAAATATATCCATGTCTACTATAATCATCAATAAATGAAACATTAAATATGGTTTTCTCAACAGAAGAAATATTTACAAAATCAAACATGGTAGAATAATCAATTTCAACACACCACAAGATTAATGTGAACTCAAGTCAAATTGAACACAATTTTATTTTCTATAGATGCAACATGAACACATAAAAATTAAGATGATTATTAGCACATCTTTCAACATTTTAAAATTTTTTTTCAAGGCCTTTAGATTTGTTTTTTTCGACGTGACCAAGTCTTTGGCATCATAACATAGTCTTCTCTTTAGGTAACTTTGATTTAGAGAAAAGAACATTTCGGTTACCCGATAAACCAAGACCATCTGTTGTAGATGAAACCCCCATCTCTAATGAAACAACCATGGATTTTATTTTCATATAAGTATTTGTGCACTCACAATTGTTAGTTTTCTCAAATATAATAAATTTTGTGCTACTTGAGGGATATGCAATACACCATTTATCCTTTCTACCTTAAGAAACATGATTCTAACTTTAGTATAGCATAAATATATTTAAACAAGAACTATCACCCAAGAACAACTTACCAAGTCAATTTTTTCATATTCAAAAAATCAATTTCTATTAGAGGTCATATGGAAAGATGCACCTGAGTCAATTAAATGTGCATTATTGCTAGCACGAATAAAAAAAATGACTTTTGAACAGATCGACATCTTCCTTCTCATATCCAAAATTAGACTTTTTTTATTTTGTTTTTTTGTTTTTGGGAGATTTGGATCTCCCCCAAGTTTGGATTTATCACACTTTTGATGCTTATTGCCTTGTTCCTTAGATTTCACACAAATATTTAGGGACTCCTTAGCACTGATGAATATCTTCCACTTTATCTCTTTAGAAAGAAAATAACCCACAACATATTCGATATTCAAAATAACAAAAGTACTTTCAATAACCATAGAGAATACTATGAATTAATTAAATAATGAAACAAGATTAATTCATTCACCTCTTTCATTGTTGAGGAATACAATTTATTTTTCAAGAAAATATCGTTTACTAAAGATTTGGATTGACACATGTCAACAAATCTTTTTTGTAGTTTCTTTCTAGAGGTTACTTCATGAACATTGGCTAAAATAGAATTTGTAAAACATGACTTGATTAGATCCTTAGTTTTATGGTCCATAAAATCATATTAAGAAACCAAAATAGCATTTATAGGTCTTAAAACATTTCTATCAACAACATCCCAAAGATCGCAATCAATTAATAGATCTTTCATCTATACCTTCCACATCTCAAAATAGTTACCAAAAAATTTCTTTACCTTTATTCTATTTGATGTACTCGCCATTTGAGAATTCTTTCAACAAGATTATGAAGTATCTTTTGCACAAGCTCCCATTTAAATATGAATTGATTCAAAAATTCCAACAAGTCATGACTGAAACCAAAGGTGATCAAGTTTTGATACCTCTTTTTGAAGGTAAAGTAGTGAAACAATTTCATACACTAATCTTGAAAGGAGGGATATGTTGGAAATATAATATGGGAAGTGAGATACTGAGACGGGGGTGAATCACATATCTACTATTAATTCCACTTTGACATAAATTTCACTTTCATATCATAAACATGAATCTTAATACTGACATAGATCTAACAATCTAACTTCATCCATGAAATGAAACACATAACACAAATATTTTGGTTACCCAGAAACCCTTGAAAGGTAAAACTAGGTTACTCGGCATATGAAGTCTCTGACACTCGGCATTTACTGTTCTTCATATACTGGTGCTCGACACTGAATCTTCTATACAACTCGACATAAACTGCTTTGCGACTACTGAAGTACTCGGTGACCTCTGACTTGCTCGACATTAACCACTGCTTGGTAACTATACAAAATACAAGTATAAAACATAACTTGGCCTTTATAAGATGGCTCGGTCACAGTGATGAGCGACCAACATTGCCTAGAAAATGACTAAATGTAAGACACTAATAGAAAACAAAACTTAGGTATCAACAATCTCCCCCTTTGACATTACTGGAAAAAACACTTTGTCATGACTTTTACATTTCAACAAGAGAACTTAGTAGTTTGAATACTCCCCCTAAGACTTTGACTCAGTCTTCAAAAGATTCTACATATATATACATAAGACTCTTTGACATACACTGAATATATACATTACAAAATAGTATGTCATACCTTTCTATACATTCCTCACTATATTTTCTCTATGTATTACTCATTTCATTCCTCTTTGAGTCATTTCATTTCCCCCTTTATGTTATTCCTGTCATGGCATGTCATTTCCCCCTTGTTTTTGTCACTTGAAACTGCTGGGGTGTAGAGGTGAGAAAATACTTATCCAAAAATGGTTTATGGAGCTGGATTATCATACCTAAGGCATTGTCCCATCCTAACTTGACAGACTCCAAAACCTGTATCTTTATTTCTAGTTGGGCAGCTAGATCAACTAAACTCTCGACAATAGAGAGATGAGGATCTCTCTGTACTAACTCCTTTGCCATTGCTAATTATTTCTGCATAACCTCCAGATGAGGTGTTAACATTGTCTATATAGAAATTAGCTTAGCTCTTAATCACCCATCATTAGCCATCAACTCGGCTAATCTCCCTTGTGCATGAAGTAGCCTTGTGAAATGAATGGAGTTGGAGCTTGCATCCATGCTCAGTGAATGACCAATAGACTTCAAGTCTAGTTACATTTTATCAATGAATTATTGATTATCCTTAGTGAAATCTTCTACATTACATAGCTTCTTTTACAAAGAATGAACATTCTGCACAACCTCTTCTAAATTAGTCACTAAGGTAGAAATTTCTACTTGTTTGACAACTATCTCAGTTTAGACCTTTTTAAAAACCTTGGTCTCAAAATTTATTTTGGACCACTGCATAAATTTCTCATTCACTTCACTATCATCACTATTCACCTTCTTAACAATTTGAACTAGTTGTTCCAAAATAGGTGCAATGTCATTCACATCATCAATTTCAAAGGCTTCTATAAATATACCTTTGATTTCATGCAAAACTTTTTTCTGCTGATTCTCTCTCCTTAACTCTTCTTGTTTACTTTTCTTCTTCAAAAGATCTTGCAAAATTTGCATCTTCTCATAAGTCAAGTTATTAGTGTCCCACTTTGGAATCACTATAACTTCATCAAGTGTAACCTATGTTCCTGGAGATTTCTCCTTTTTCTTCTGTGATTTCTTCTTAGGTGTATTCCCACTCGACATCTGTATTAGAGCTTTAATAGTCTCTTGTTCCTTAGGCTCATGATTATCCTTGGTTGTTTCCTCCTCAGTCTTCTTTTTTTCCTCCATATGAGGTCTTGTCATTACTATTGCAGACTTATCTACTTGATCTTTTAGGCTCTCCTCTCCTTGTTCTGTCTTCTCCTCCTCGACAAGTACATTCTCTATTGTTATTGCCAGCTTGTCCCGTTCCTCAACACTTGCACTATGTAACACTTGTTGCTCAACTGTAACCGTGTGTGAGCTTAAAGGTGCATTGTCTACAATTGAAGTACCTTCTATTCATGTATAATCATGTACCTGTATAAGAATGGGATTGGTACTCGGTAGAGGGTGACCAAAATTTGCCTCGAAAAGAAGTTGGCTCTTTATCTCTTCCCCGGTCAATGCATTGGTGTTCATTGGTGCATCCTTAGGGATATCCTCTATTGTGATCACATCCTATGATCTACTAAATTATTCCTTCCATCCTTCTTCCTCTAGATTCTGAGGTTCATCAATGTCTTCCTTGTTATCCAGTTCCACTTGGTTGGATGACCTTCACCTGGTTGTGGACTCTTCTCAATTAAAAATCTGAAACTAATCTTCCACATCCTTTTACTTTGCTCAACAAATTCTGCAACCTTGTGTTGCAAAGTGGAATAGGACCTGAGCTTGGGTACAAACCTATTTCTGTACTTCTCCATATATGAATTTATGTATTGTGGTGATAGATTTGGCATGATTTGGGCCAATGTAATTTCCCTTATCTACTTTTCCTTCATGATGGTATAGTACCATTTCTAATCAATTCTTTTATACAATTCTTCAGGGATGAGATTCCCCATATGTAAAGGTGTCATTTTAAAAGTTCATAACATCTCTACCATTGCCTCTTCAACTTTTTCCTTGTCATTTTTACTTAATTTTGCAAATTTTATTTGCTTGAAACTTGCTAATCCAGTAGTGCTTTTGATATTGTGGCATATTTCATCCAAATTCATTTGACGTCTATGTGATGCTATTTTCACCTTTGTATTGTCATCTGTATCTGTCTCTTCATCATCATCATCCTTCTCCAAGACTAACTTCCTTCTTGGTTTCTTTTTGGGGTTACTCGACACAGCTTTGGTTTGAACTGGTTTTTTTTACCTAACCCTTCCCCTTATGTTTTCTTTGCTAGTTTCTTTCTCTGGGGCTCAACAGCTATGGTAGTAGAAGATACCCTGGTCCTCAGTCTAAGTCCTACAGGAGGAGTGGGCTTAGGTTTTTGCAATTTTCTTTTTCTTGTCTCAACAACTGAGACCTTCTTGTCCTTCTTTAGAATTTTAATGTCCTCCTCATCACTTCCTCTAGACTCACTAGATTTTTCTTCTCCCAGGCCTTGTGTTAATTAAAGAGGTTCATTTCCCTCTTCACCTTCTCTTAGCATCTTCTCTAGGTTCTTGACTATCTTCTTTCTCTTTCTCTCAAGGTTTTCAGACTTTAACCCCATAGTTAATTGATTTAGCCTCTTCATAAGTCCGAAAAGATTTAGCTTTTTCTATCTATCTCCTCTACTAGTAAAGTAGTTATTGCTATTGATGTTTCATCTACATTCACCTCATAAGGTAATAGCCTTAGCCATGCTACTCTAGGCATAACAACCTGGACATAGGTATGGTCAGTATCCACTAGAAAACATATGTTATTGTAGTGCTTATCTACTAGGGATACAAGGATTCTACTCCTCTTTCTCATCTTCTTCTTAAATTAAACAAAGTAGTTATCCATAACACTCTCAAAATTCTCTCCTAACTAATGAATAAATTCATTTATTTGTTGGGTTACTAGTTGGTCCTTCCTCCATATAACATCTCCAATTGTAGGAAAATTATTATGAACATAGAAGAATAAACAAATGATCAGAGAACTGAACTTACATAGATTTCTTGGCCTTCCTGATTGGAGTTAGGTTCTCAGCAAGCAGGGTCAACTACAACTTGACAGATCACAAGTGTGATCTTTCTTTACCATCTTCCATGTTTGATCGATCGCAATACAAGGAACACTATCTAACCTGCTAGACTGATAGAATTTGTGAGCAATCACTCTCACTGCAAAATCTATCTTTGAATATGTGATTGTGGATATTGTCATTCCTCTCTTATTCCACACTACTGGAGTGTTTGTTTGAATTATCTCTTTACTCTAGCATCTCATTGTTTTCTTCCCGGTAAGACTCGGATAGCCGATGACTTGGTGAATCATATCCTTGGTGATCTTAACCGGTCCACTGTCCATCCATATATTCATATCATGAACTCTACTCAAGACTATCTTAATCCATTCAAATTTAAAATTTCACAGGAAATCTAGGGCACACACCAACCCTTTCTCAACAATTTTCTGATGTTCAACCTTCAACACTCCATTGATACATAAATTATTGTATGCCTCCCTCAGCTCATAGTCGCCAATCTCTCCAATTTTACACATATAACATGAGTGCACATCATGTATTGTCAAAACCCTCAGCATAATCAATGACATGGCACCCATGAGATCTCCCTTCACCGCACTTTCCAGAATGACTTTAAATTTAGGTGGCTTGCATGCATCACTCCTCACAAGTTGAACATTCAAAACTTCTCTTCCTTGCTTCTTAGTTGCTGTAGACGAAGTAGATGCCATATCTCTAAATTTAGGGTTCAAATTACAAGTTCAAGTTACTCGATAATACATTGTTTCAACAATCCTTCACGATGTTTGCCAACGGAACACTGTAAAGATCTTCAAAAACTTAGCTTAGCACAAATAGATCTTCTTAGTCGCTTAAAAATAGCTCAGCAAGCTCTCAAATTACTGGGTGAAATGAGAATGAATGGTAATTTTTCACTTTATAGGATAAAACGGTAACTTTTAGGGCTTCATTAAATGATCTATACACGTTGTAGGTGAATACAACTGTCTTGACCTTCACACAATAACTCAGTTATCATGTACTCATACTCGGTTGAAACCAAGACTCATTCAATACTACCAATTTTAGTTCTTCTCGATACATATGACATCTCAAATATTACAGGATCTCGACACACAGTGAGTGACTCAGTCACTATGGACTTAAATACTAATGCTCCACATCAAATGTGAAATATAGCTTATTTCTCAAATATGTCCTAATGCATCTCAATTCATGCAGATATGGACTTTGTCATATCAAATGTCAGGAACTAATGTAAAATAAATCATTAGAAAAATTAGTTCCTCACATACCTTCCTTTCTTAGTTTGAAGTAGTGTGATCACTTGATCCATTGGATTGGGTGACCTCAGGTTCACTGGCTCCAATAGTGCTTGCTTCCTCTTTCTTTTTCCATGTATTATTCATCTGGTTCCTTATCTGTTCAATAGTCTCTTTATTTATGACTTGTTCATTGCTTGGTGCATGTGCTCTGTAGTCTCTTTTTATGTGACCAATCTTGTGGCATTTGTAATAGACCAGAATTCCACTCATCCAACTCTTGGATTTACCTCTAAAATGTGTCTTCATACAGTTTACTCCAATATAACCATATTCTCCACAATAATGATAACTATACCATGTATTGTAGTCTAAATTGAATGTGTTACCCTTCCTAGGTGCTTTATTATTCTTATTGGATGTCCACTTAACTTTGGATCTACATTCTTGTGCTCTATGACCATATTTTTGACAATTAAAACAATGTCTTTGAAATCTAGGTTTACTAGGTAGATTATTGACTTTTGACCTGCATTCATATGCCTGATGTCCATGTTTCTTACAATTAAAACAATTTCCATTAAAATTTGGTTTAGGATTGGACTTACCATTCTTGCTTCTGTAGATGTTTTCTGTGTGTCCCGACTTTCCACAATGATGGCATGTGGGTTTCTCATTCTTTGACTTTCCATTTCTTTGTTCTCCATTCTTTGATTATTCTTCTTCTTCAGTGGATGATAAGTGCTCATCATGTCCAAGTCCAAAAGTATCACTGGATCTTCTTGGTGACCTTAACAGTTATTCAAAGTATTTTACAACTTTATTTAGTTTGTTCATCATTTCGTTGAGTTCCTTTTTAGATCTCAGTTCATTCTTCAGTTGACTATTCTCTGATCTTAGATTTGTGATTTCCATATCTTTTCTGCTAAGCTCTTGATTAGCAAGTACCATTTGATTTACCATGTCCAATTGATTATTTTTTAGCCTTTGCATGTCACATGTCCTTTCATCAAGTCTTATAGATATTTGTCTTTTGTCTTCTTCAGCCATTATCTTGTCTTCTTCAACTTTCTTTTTCTGTTCAATTACTTCACATAGTCTTACTGATTGAATTTCCTATTTTCTCTTTAGATTTATGATATCTTCATTCAGTATGTTGTTCCTTTCTAACAAATCTATCATATCTTCATCACTTTTAGCAGAATTACCATTGATAAATAGACCTTTAGTATCCTCTTCTTGATATTGTGTATCATTATGTTGAATTGCCAATTCTTTCCTTCTACTTAAGGAATTCTTCAATTCACCTCTGGCTACTTCAAGTTGGCGTAATGCAAGTTGAATGTTAATCTTCTGATTCTCTATAATCTTTCCCAACTTATAGACCTCCATTTCCAAGACCTTAACTCACAAGTGATTAGACTTCTTTTAAGAGACCAAAGCTCTTATACCAATTGTTGGAAATCTAATATGGGAAGTGAGATACTGGGGGGTGAATCAAATATCTACTATTAATTCCACTTTGACATAAATTTGACTTGCATATCATAAACATGAATCTTAATACTGAAATAGATATAACAATCTAACTTCATCCATGAAATGAAACACATAACATAAATATTTGGTTACCCTTGAAAGGTAAATCTGGGTTACTCGGCATATGAAGTCTCTGACACTCTCCATTTACTATTCTCCATATAATAGTGCTCGACATTGAATCTTCTATACAACTCGGCATAAACTGCTTGATGACTACTGAAGTACTCGGTGACCTCTGACTTGCTCAAAAGTAACTACTACTCGGTAACTATACAAAATACAAGTCTAAAACATAACTCAACCTTTACAATATGGCTCGGTCACAGTGATGACTGACCAACATTGCCTAGAAAATGTCTAAGTGTAAGACACTAATAGACAACAAAACTTAGGGATCAATATGATATACATTTTTTTGAGATCTTCAAAATAATTATCAAAATTAAACAAAAAATAACATTAGTTTCTTTCATATGACAACATTGTGATTTATGTGGGGATCTCTTTTTGTAAAAAAATCCACATTCCAAAAGCCACCCAATATCTTATTTTGAAATCTACAAGATTATAATTATGCAAGCAAAATTAGGGAAAAGTCTTATGGAAAATTGCAATAGCATTATACAACAACATGCCAAGCTTATTGAATACTTATTACATCATTCCAATATGATTTGTGTCTATTCATAGACATGTAACAATGGTGTATTTGCAATAGAAAATGACTCCCCAAAAGCCTACCTTCAAGCTCTCCAATCTCCAACTTCAAACTTGTAAAATTACCAATGAAACTCAACACCCACTCTTTTTCCTCCACCAAATTCTATTTCATTTTATTTCCCCTAATTTACGTCCCACTTGCCTTACACTCAGATTCAAATTTGAAATATTCATTAAGAGTTCCTACAACACCTCTTACAACACATTAAAAATAGTTGTCCGTGTAAGACCACTAGCACTCCCACTTGCTTCCCAAATTTAGTTATATAATTAAATTCATACAAATTTAAATTTGGATTAAATTGGCTCCATTTGAGGTGTATGTGGGGCCCACAAGTTCTCAACACCCACCTTGTCAATTTTTGATTTTTGTTAATGTTGAATGCCACCAAATACACAAAATTACAACCATAACTTTAATGTAAACCGTACCAAACTATTTTATAAAAATATTTGGCTTATTAAATACCAAAAATTCACCTAAGGCCAAAACCCCAATAAAACATATATTGTAAATCTTTTTGGTTGATGCTAATTGCAAATTCACATAGTATGCTCCTGCATTAGACACCCAATGTAGAGAGAAAATATTTTATGAGTTAAAATCAGAAACAGTTGTAGACCCTATGCCTTTGTAGTATTCACTTTTCTTCTTTTTCCAATGGTATTTTCTTGTTCTTCATTTCTTGAAACTTCATAACATTATTCCCCACTTCTATTCTATCATTCTTGACATTTGAAGTATCAAATTTTACTTCCCACCATCATCGTCTATCAAAATCAAATGAAACACCTGAGTTCATACCTTCTCCTTCAACAAAATGTGTTTCCCTTAACCTCTTTTTCTATTTTACCTTTCTCCTCTCCATCCACTTTGTCTCCTTTATGAAAATTCATTGTTTAAATGTCTTTTGAAAAAAATCTTTCTATACTAAGATTTCCTTCGTTCAAAACAATGTTAATACAAGAATCAAGAGTCTCAATTTCCTCATTCCCTAACAAGGAATCAAGATCACTAATCAAGGGCCTTTCTTATGTACTATTCTAAAAAAAATGATTCATTAGAAAATCCTTCATTTACCTCCACATTAGGTTCCTCATATTCAGTCTTATCGAGGTTATCTACCGCTTCAATAATTTTCTCTCTTCACTTTCATTTTCATCAAAGAAACTAGTAAAATATGATTTTACCTCTCCTCTAGTTCAACCTTTCTCCCACTTGAAATCAAATCTTCTGTCAACTACTGTTGTAAAACCTAGATCATCCAATAGAAATGATATATACAAGTGTGGTATTGTAGAATATGATTGCCTTTGTTATTGATCTATTCTCCAACCATGGTAGGGTATATATAATGTATTGAATAGTCATATAATGAAGATACATGACCATGTATACTTATGATCATGTCACTTCATTACATGGCTATTTGTTTAACATCTCTTAACCATAATACTTAGTTAGTGTTATAAACAAAATGCATAACATGTTGCCTAACACAAGGCACCCAACAACATGAGTTGGTGTATAATAACAAGGTGCTCGATACATAGTATCGAGACTGTGTAAACATGGTCACGATTACTGTGTATCGTGGCTTCCTTGGTATATCACATAACATAGGATAATGTTGTTAATGGTATCATGCCATTAGTTATTCATACTTGCTTAACATATCTATATATCTGTCAACAATATGTATGTATTCTAGTATTGGCACAATCTGAACACAACTATCTCTCAACACTCCCTCTTAGCAAGAGAGGATTGAATAGTGTTATCACAATCCATGACTTATTTAGAACTGGATTTTAGTGATAACTAAACATCATATCATATCAGGATATCTGACACAACTTGGGACATTAATAATGTACTCATCCTGATAGAAGAGTTATCGCAATCCCCGACCAATTCGAAACTAGATTTAGCGATAACAATCAAGATATCCGACACATTCTGGGACAACAACTTAAAGTAGTCTAATCTTGATTCACACATTTTTATAATCCCTGACCAATTCAGAACTAGATTTAATAACAACTCCAAAAATTTAGTGTTAGGACTAATGACTACAATACATAGTCATACCTGACACTAGGTCAAGCTATTGTCTAAGTTGTCACTTAGCAATAGTAACCTAACACATATGAAAGATCATCACCTTTCATAACACAAGAGTAATATTGCAATATTTTCCATTTATAATATTCATGAATATAAATTACACATAATTTAGATTTAATCTCAGAATTTACAACTATGGTTTAGTCATACCAAGTCTTCCTCTGAAGTAGTCTATTTTCAACCTAGTAGGGGCTTGGTGAAAGTATCATCATTTCTTCAGTCTTGATGTAAACCAACTCGATAACATTTTTTTTTGTGATGTTCTCCCTCTGATTCTCAATTGTGTAGTCTTCATTTATTTTTGTAAGTAAATCATTTTCATTTTCTTTATGACTAATGTTTTCTTCAAATTTCACATCCCAGCTGATTTCAACAGATCTTTGTCTTGGAACATAGATTCTGTATCCATTTTGTTGAGGATTGTATGGTACTGAATACTCCCTCTTAATCCCAATAGAAATGCAAAATTCTTTAAAATTCTTCAGAATAAGACATGTTCCTCTTCTCTAACTTCAGCAATGGCTGCATGATTTTTCTTCCTTTTTGGACAGAACCTGTGAGTGTGTCCAAACTTATCACATTTGTAGCATTGAACTTTGGAGAGATCTCTATGGTTTCCTCTTTTCCCCTTTGTCATTTGCTTTCACATGTAGAGCTTGAATTTATCCTTCTTTAGTTGGGCCTATTCCTCTTGAAATTAACTGTGATTCTTCTTGAATGCAATCATTCCTAAGTTGTTCAAACTTTGGTAGAGGTGGTCGACCACATATGCATTGAATAAAGGATTCCCAAGAAAGTGGTAACCCTCTTAGAGCTATTAGAGATATTTCAAGATCATCTACATTATTTCCAATAGTGAAAAGTTGATCCCTTATTTCAGAAATTATTAGGAAATAAGATGTGATTGTTTCTTCTTTATCCTTTTTGATACTCATGAGTTGCTATTTTAAGGTGAGAAACCTGCTTGCATTATTGATCTCATATTTATTTTGAATAGTCTTGAACACTTCATATGCTGTAGATAATATTTCTATGGATGGAAGAATGTGATCTTTTACGGCATCAATAATTATTTTCTTAGCTTTATTATTGCACCTTTTCCATGTTGATTTCTCTGGTTCTTCTTCAGGCATCTTTTTATCTTCTTCAATAGATGAATCTAATTCAGGTTATTGAAGGATTGTAATTACGCCAATTTTCCATGATATAAAGTTATATGCTCCTTCAAGTCTATCTTCTACTCTCATTCCATTTGCTATAAAGATTTTATATATATTTATCAGATCTTGTTCACAATTTAATATACTTGTTTTCAATATCTAGATTCAGTTGAATAATAATATCAATGATTTAAGTTAACAAGTTGCTGTTATAGCCTCTGCACTTAAAGAACCGTCGACTCTAATAGTCGCTGTGATAATATAACTGTTATACTTCCACAAAATCGATGGACTTTGATCGTATTTACTTCCAGTATTGTCACTATCAATATCGCTATTTATAATATGCTATCATTTCTTTGAATTGTATACACTTCCAAAAATATTGTTGTCGATGGTAAACAACATCCCTATTTATAATATCGATGCTTTTGATCTTCAACAATGTCACTGTCAATATCAAAATCTTGTATGCACTTCCAATGCTATTGCTATGGCTAGTTCAGATCCAACACCAAAAATGGCGAACTGCAACTGCAATCAAGTGTTTATAAACACTTATGATAAAGAAATGCAATTTTTGATAATTCTAACGGCTTTCCCGATAATGAATATGTAATCTGAGTATATACTTCTGATGCCAATAGTAGATGATAGCAAGTAGATCACTGAGTAATGCACACTGAAGTAACAACATAGTAATCGCTACATCCACAACCAGATTCACTACTTCTTATAATTGCTGCCTTTTAATAATCAAGTCTCGCTGTAGAAGTAATTTGCTGATATATATTCTAATATCTCTAACCTCTGAGCATAGTAAAATCGTAGATTGTATGTATATTTCTTTCTTATTGGTTAGGCTTTGATATGATGTTGTAAAATCTAGATCGTCCAATAGAAATGATATATACAAGTGTGGTATTGTAGAATATGATTGCATTTTTTATTGATCTATTCTCCAACCACGGTAGGGTATATATAATGTATTGAACAATCATATAATGAAGAGACATGACCATGTATACTTATGATCATGTCACTTCATTACATGGCTGTTTGTTTAACATCTCTTAACCATAATACTTAGTTTGTGTTATAAACACAATGCATAACATGTTGCCTAACAAAAGGCACCCAATAGCACGAGTTGGTGTATAATAACAAGGTGCTTGATACATAGTATCGAGACTGTGTAAACATGGTCACGATTACTATGTATTGTGGCTTCCTTGGTATATCACATAACATAGGATAATGTTATGTTATATATATATATATATATATATATATATATATATATATATATATATATATATATTCTAGTATTGGCACAATCCGAACACAACTATCTCTCAACAACTACTTCATACTAACTATGTCATTTTTTAAACAAACCCTTTCACTTCTACATACCTTTTCTATTACTCCTTTCAATGGCTTCAACTTATGCTTCATTCCATCCTCCATCAATAAGTATTTATTAGCACACCCGTTGTGCACTACTCTCACATAAAATTGCTAAGGTCTTCCTAGGAAAACATGACAAACATCCATAGGCATAATATCACACATGATCTCATCATAGTACTTTTCTCTATTAAATTTTACCAATATTTGTTCCCCGACTAACACACTCTTGTCATCTTGTAGGCAAGCTATCCTATGCAGATGGAGGTGTTTTCTCCTCTCTAGCTACATTTTACTCACCATCTCTTTGGAAATGATATTGTTTGTGCTTCCACCATCTATGTCAACATTGCATACCTTGTCTTGACACTTGTATATTTCCCTAAATAGGTTCTTTCTTCAAATTGGTTCAATTATCATGACTCTCTTGGTGGAAACTTTTCCTTTTCCTTTTCCTTTTCCTTTTACTTCATTTCTTATTTTTATATTTCCATGTTTTGGACATTGATATGCTCTGTGTCCTCCACAATCAAAATAAGGTACTTTTTCATGTCCTCTTCCAAAATCTCTACCCATTCTTCCTCTAGAATCTTGTTCACATGGGTATGAAATCATCATTCCTTTGATTATTTTTGATTAAAAATAAAAAAAAGTTTTGAAGGGACCCAAAACCCTATACAATATGGTCACATAAGATATAACATGTAAGCCTCAACAAGGAATGAATCTAGACCTAGATGAGGGTTTTACCAAGAAGCTCCCACAACCTGACACAAACCCTAAACAAAAATCCAACGTGCAACCAAGACCTAAAGATAGGACCAAAGAAAACTCCAACCCCACCACCAATAAGCGTAAAGTGTTAAGATTTACCTTTATTACCACCCTTGTGGGAACACATGGTCATATCAAAAGAGGGTGTATGCAACTTAGATTTTTTTTATTTTCACCATAATCCAACCATCTTCCACCTTAGCAACTAAATCTTTCCAAGCCAAAAAATCTAGCACTGGAGTCCCAACACCCTGAGAGGGAAGACCGACAACACCCACAAAAGAGCCAGAAATAGGGCCAACAATAGCCTAAGTAACAAGGCTATCAACAGCCTGAGTGACAGGGCCAACAACAACCAAAGAGACAACATCAACACAATCCCCAACAACATATCACAATCAACATCAGCCTAAGAAAAATTCCCATGAACACTTGGGGAGACCACATGAGAAACATGAAATTTGTCCCCAAGAACCCCCCAACAAAAGTAGCAATAGGATGAGAAGAAGCCAAAAGATCCAGAGAATCTATAGTAATCACTTGTGAGAATCTCTAGGAATCAGTTTTCTTCAAAACTGTATAATACTGAACAAAAGCACCATCCCACCATGAAGTAGGCAATTTGTTTTTCTCAAGTTCACATTGAGCAACCACATGACTTGTTTTAAAACATCTTCTACACTTGAAGGGGATCCCTTCATAGTCCAAAGTTTGAACCTGACTTCCCTTTGAAGACCTAATAAGGATTTCGGGAGGCAACTCCTTAGAAACATCCATATCTACCAAGATACAAGCAAATGTGGAGTGATAAAGTTAAGAGTAATCATTGTCAATCATAAGAAAGTTATTGCTACCAAAATCTTCATGTTTATGATTTTTCAGATTTGGGTCCTCATTCCAATCTCCATACCATTTTCTATTTGTCTTTCCATTTCTGTCTCTTCCTCTTTGTTTATTTTCAAATATCTTATTCAACCCTTCTTCAATCTTCAAGGAAAACTAATATGCAAGTTCTATGGTGTATACTCTTACTGATTCCATTTTCTCTTGTATGCTTGGCTTTAACCTATTAATTTATCTTGCATTATTCTTAGTAGCTTTAGCATGTTCTGCACTAATTAGGATCCTATGAAACTCCTTTGTATAGTCCTTGACTATTTTGGTTCCTTGACTATTTTGGTTTCTTGAGTAAATCTGATTTATACTTCACTGGGGAAAATTGTCTTTTCAATTGAACCTCTTTTGACCAAAATGAAGCATGTCCCTTATATCTAGTTTTTGCAAATTTTGCTATATTAGGGCTTTCAACCTCTTCAAGTTCATAATATTCCTTCATGTGATTTATCCAATTCACTAGCTCTTTAGGATTCAAATTCCTATTGAATCTAGGAATAATTTTTGGTCTATTTCCCTTTTTTGAAAATTTCTTCAATGAAGAATTGTTCACAGTTGCTGCTATTACTTCATCATCTTCACCACTTGTATCATTAACATTTTTTGTATCTTCATCATCTTCACTCTTAGGCTCTCTCCTTTGGCAAAAACCTCTTCTAATTTTGTCCTTTAAAGCTTCAAATTGCCTTCTCAAGTCTCTAAAATATTCACCATGGATAACATTTACACTTCTAACTCTACCTCCACTTAAAGCTTATGGGGCTCCTCTTCCATACATTTTACTCAATACCCACAAGCCCAATCCCACAACAAATCGGCCCCTTTCGACACATTTGCCTGCACACTCAAAATCTTCTATTTCTGACATTACTAATGTATGCCAATGTAAATTTACTCAATAAGCAACTAAAAGACGCTTTAAATACTTAAAGAAATCTGATTTATTTCAACAAATATGATGAAAGAAAGAAAAACTAGGGGGAATTATTTTTGAAACTTGCAATATCATTAGACAAAAATATGCCAAGCCTATTGGCTTCTCATTACATCTTTTCAATTTAATTTAGGTTTGTTCATATACTTGGAACAAGGTGTATATGCAATAACAAATGGCTTTCCAAATGCCTTCCTTCAAATTCTCCAATTTCGATCTTTAAACTTGTAAAATTACGAATGAAAATCAACACCCTCTCTTTTTCCTCCACAGAATTCTATTTTTATTTTATTTTCCCCAAATTTATGTCCCACTTGCCTCCCATTCAAATTCAAATTTCAATTTAAAATCTCCATTAAGAGTTCTTACAACACTTCTTACAACATGCTAAAATTAGCTGCCCATGTAAGACCACTTGCACTCCTACTTGACTCCAAAACTTAGTCATACAATTAAATTATTGAGAATTTAAACTTGAATTAAAATTGGCTGCATGTGATGTGTATGTGGGGTCTCCAAGTTTTGAATTCTCACATTGTCAAATTTTAAATTTTGATAATGTTAAATGCCACCAAAATACACAAAACTACAACCATAGGTCTAAGACATCAATGCCAATATATTTTATAAAAATATTCAACTTATTAAATACCAAAAATTCACCCAAGGCAATCAATACAACAAAGCATAGAATGTGAATCTTTTTGGTTGATGCTGATTGCAAATTCACCTAGGATACTCTTGCATTAGACACCTAAAGTAGAAGTTTAACTCAAAAAACATTTGTAGACCCTTTGGTTGTCTTGGATCCACTTCTTTTATTTGTCTATTGGTAGATTCACATTCTTCACTTTCTACAACCTTAGAGTATTATTCCCTTTCATCCTCATTTGTCTTCTTTCATAACATTCAAAACATCAAATTTGACTTCCCACAAACATAGTCTATCAAAATTAGAATAAATAATTGAATTCAAACCTTCTCCTTCAACAAAAATGTCTTCCTTTACATCTTTTTCTATTTTACCTTTTCCCTCTCCTTCCACCTTGTACCATTCATGAAAATTCATTATTTTAATGCCTTCCAAAAGACATAAAATTGCTACAATATGATTTCCTTCATTCAAAAAAACATTAATAGAATAATCAAGAGAATCAATTTCCTCATTTCTTAAAAAGGAATCAAAATCAATAATCAAGGGCCTCTCATATGTACTATTCTCAAACAAAGATTCATTAGAAAAACCTTTTCATACCTCCAAATTAGGTTCCTCAAATTTAGTTTTATCAAAGTTATCCACTGCTACAATAATTTTCTCCATCTCTTCACTTTTATTCCAATCAAAGAAATTAGTAAAATATGAATTTACCTCCCTTTCTATTGCAACTTTTGTCCCCCTGAAATCAAATCTTCCCATTCTTTGTCAACTACTTCAATATGGATCAACAAATCATCATTATGAACTTCTTCTTGGTTAATTTTAACAAAAAAAATATGTTTTTTCTTTATACCATCTATGTCATCTACTATGCAAGTTGCACTCCATCCTTCATCAACGAGCACTTATTAGCACACCTATTGTGTACTACTCTCATGTAAAATTTCCAAGGCCTGCCTAGCAAAAGATGACATACTTTCAAATGCATAATATCACACATTATCTCATCATAATGCTTGCCTATTTAATTTTTTTCCAAGCTTAGTTCATTGACCAAAACTTTCTTTTAATCTTGTAACCAAGCTATCTTATATATATGTAGATTTTTTCTCCTCTCTAGCTACAATTTACTCACTATCTCTTTGGAAATGAGATTATCTATGCTTCCACCATCTATGATAACATACATACCTTGTCTTGACACTTGCATCTTACTTTAAGCATGTTATTTCTTTGAATTGGTTCATTCAACTTGACTCTCTTAGTGACTAGCACTTCTCCATTTTCAACATCCCCTAATTGAAAAGATTCAACTTTCTCATTATCATTTGCGATTCTTGTTTTTCCTTCATTTCTTCCTTTTATGTTTCTATATTTTGGACATCCATATGCTGTTTCCTTCTCCACATTCAATACAAGTTACTTTGTAATTTCCTCTTCCAAAATCTCTACCCGATCTACCTCTTCCTTTGGAATCTTGATAATGGGGGTATGAATCATCATTCCTTTGATTTTTTATTATTGCAATAATATTCATATTTATGATTTTTTTAAAATTTGGGTACTCAATCCAATATTCATGTCATCTTCCATATGCCTTTCCATCACTATCTTTTTCTCTTTGTTTGTTTTCAAATCTCTTTTTCAACATTTCTTCAATTTTCAAGGAAAAATGAGATGCACCTTCTATTGTGTGTAGTTATTTTATTGTCATTAGTTTTGAAAAAGTCATATTGGATAGTCAAAGTTAGTCGATGAAAGAAGGATTCATGCGAGTTAGTCAGTGAAGCAGATAGAGAAGTCAACGAAGGATAACAAGAGACAATTTTAGTAAAGGAAAATGAGTGACATGCACCAAGTAGAGCAAGAAAGACACCATGCAGTGCATGGTAGCTACCAAGATGGGAGAACATGTTACCAAGAAAGAAAAAAATGTGTTATCGAGTAACACAAGCCATCATAATAGATCATGTCAGATACATTGAACTTGGACATCAAGCAAAAGACATTTTATTGAATTCAAGGAGATTGTTTGGTAAAACATAGGAAATGTAAAAAAATATGATTGCACATGATTACAAGGTAGATCCACCAATGGAAAATGAAATGAATATATACATTGGAAATGAAATCAAAGATACCACTGCTTTAAGGAGAAGAATCTAGAATGTTTCCACCTCTTCTAACTCAAGTATATAAAGAACATATTGTGAAAATCAGAGAATAATGCGAGGATGCAGAACTGATGTGATGGTGAAAAAGTTACTGAGTATAGAGAAGTTAGAGAAGAACTGAGAAGGTGAATCATATTTGAGGCTACCGAGTACTGAAGTTGAATTTTGATTGAAAATAACCAAAGTACAGAATAAGGTAAATATTTTATTGAGCATGTGAGTGTGAGCAACATTTGTTGATGCATTATTACAGAAAATTTTTGTACTGATTTATATTGTATTCAAAATTATAAAATCCCACTATTGGGTAGGCCCTAATAGGTGTTATTTTGTAAAGCCTTTAACATGGTACATCTCTTAGATTAGAGATTGTGAAATCCTTTAGCAAGGTAGACTCTATAAGTCTTTTTGTACTCCTAACAGGGTAAGCTATCAAAATTAGCTAAACATTGTAGCTATAACTAAGGTCCCTTTTTTCTGTAGTAGTGATGGATTGTGGGTACCATCCCCACCATAGTTTTTGCCTCTGACCAAGGGTTTCTGCGAGATAAAAAATTATTGAGTTATGAGGTATGTTTTCATGTTTTGATTTCTATGTTTTATGGTGTTACATGAAAAGTTTACAATTTGGTAAATGATCAAAATATATGATAGCAATAAAAATAAAGTTAAAAAAAGGTTGATAAAAGTTTTTTAGTACTAATTCACCCCTCCCCTCTCAGTACTTAACTTTCCATTATAAATCCAACAATTGGTATCAGAGCTTAGACTCTTGAGATAAGGGTTTGACCACCCGAGAGTTAAAATATCATAGCAATGGAAAGTTAAAATCAAGCTAAGAAGATTGAGAATCTTGAATTTGAATTGGAAAATGCACATGAACTAGTTGATGATCTGAAAAGGAAATTGGAAAAGTCATTAAGGGTGAGAAAACATTTATTTGATGAGTTGAAATCCACACAAGAACATGTTGAGATACTTGAGACAACATATGAAGGGGGTGTGACTAATGAATTTGAAATAACCATTGTAGAACTGATGGAAAAGAATAAAGAACTCATCGAGAAACTGAACCTGATAAAGAAAGATCAAGAGGCACAAGGTATTAGTATGGGTGAAATACTTGAATCAAAGAGATCAGCTGAAGATGTAAAAAGAATGACAGAAGAAGACAAGATGAAAGTTGAGGCAAGACTAATTGAAAAGGATCATGAGAATGACATAAACACATTATGCTATGGATGACCAATTGGTGAATGAAAATTATGATATAGCTAGGAAGGAATCTGATACTCAAGGATTAAGGTCTGAGGTTGAAATATTGACAAGGGAACTAAAATCAGAAAAGGAAGAAAATGAAGTACTAAAACATAATGAAGAAACATTAAGGAAGTTGGATGAATGATTTATAGGGCATAAAAAATTGAGAGATACAACTAGACTTGGGTTCATTGAAAACAAAACTACTGAGAAGAGAGAGTCCTCAAACCAAGCTACCAACTAAGAAACTGCTACCCCACCAAAGATAAAGAAGTGAAATTGTTATTATTGTGGGAAACCTGGTCATATAGCTAATGGCAACATGAGAAAAAGAGGTAAACCACCAAGCATTCCTAAATTTGATGGTTATTGTTATAATTGCAATTATTATGGACATCAAGCATTTGAGTGTAGATCAAGGATTTCTAACAATACAAGGAAGCCAAAATTTAATGGTTATTGCAATACTTGCAATAGATATGTTCATAAGTCTGAAGATTGCAGGTCAAAAAGAAAGAATGTCAAATGGGTACCTAATCGATGAAATACAACAAACAATCAACAAGGCAAAACAATACCATGAGACTACAACACAAGAATTTCTTATACAACATGTGGGAGATATGGACATATTGTAACAAATTTCATGTTGATGCATGGTAGAAATAATACAAAATCATGGAGAACTCTTTGAATGACATGTTTCCATTGTCGTAAGCTAGGTCACCTAGCCAGAGATTGCAGGTACCAAGGTAAATATCCAACCGAGGAAAGGAAAAATGAAACAACACAAGTGAATGTTGAAGAAGTAAGAAACTTGATGAATCAAATATGGAGAAGGAAGTCTCTAGATGATGGAACATCATTTGGAACAGTCGATGATACCTCATCCTCTGGATCAGGTGCACCTATCTTCAACTAATCGGTTAAAGGTATGAATAGGAATTGTGAGTCAAATTTCAACCATAAATCAGTTCCTAACATTTGTGCAAAGATCCATATAAGCATATTTAGATAGATTTGGACATATATTGTGAAGTTAATATTTCATGTTTGATCAGTGAAAGATAATGTTATTTTTTTTCATTCGGTAAAAGAAAGTATAGTTTGATGATCAGTGAAAAGATGAGTTGGTGACAACACTAATTTCTACCGTACTAGCCATTGGAAATCATGATCAATGGAAAAGTATAGCTAGACCCCTTTGTTAATCATTTTCACCTAACATTTTCAAAGAGAATTTGAGCATATTGTAAAGTCGAGTCATTTGAGAGCATTTGAGTGATTGTTGAGGTCATTCTAAGAAGATTTAAGTATAATTGAGCATATTTGAGTGATTTTTGGTGTGTGCTCTAGTTGTGGAAGCATGACCGAGTTGTATCACATGAAACCCTACTTTAATCGAGTGGTGATACATATGAATTAATGGCACCTAAGGTACAAAATCTTGTTGTTGTTGAGAAGGTTGATCTTGTCAACCCTAAATACAAGCTTCCTCACGTGAAAGCCGCCGAACCAGAAAAAATGGGAGCACTTTCATCTATTCCAGCAAGTGTTATTTTGATCAAACACATATGTACTTTTATCTCCTATAAAATCAAGGATATTTGTCAAGAGGACATTAATACATCTTTCCAGAGTTTGTGTGAAAATGAAAAATTGAAGGGTGAACACATCCACTTGGAGGCTAAGGGTTTAATGCATGCCCTGCATATTCTGAGTGTTTTCAAGACCGAGTGGATAAGAATGATGTTAAGCCGAGTCCATGATTTGTTTATGTGGCTAGATGAACTAGTCAAAATCACTAAGGATGTTCTACACATCATGATTGGATACCTGATTAGTGACAGATTGAAGGCAAACAAGCAGACCAACAAGAACAAGCTATGTGAAATGACAAAAGCCAAATGGGACAAAAGAGGTCTTAAGATATCTACCGTGGAAGATCCTGAACTCAAATTCACATGAAATTTCATATCATACCAAATCTTCCAATCTTCCTAAGTGGATAATGTACCAAGTGGAGAAATGGACATAGTATACACAATTGTCAAGGACATGAAGATTGATTTGTGTAAAATCTTGTTGAAGCAATTCGATGATAACATCAACACAATTCAAAAATCCAAGACCAACACATTGAATTTTAGTTCTCTGTTGGTATGTATATTCTTCTATTTCCAAAACCTCTTTCCATCTATTGGTAATGTGATCTAGAAAGTAGAGAAACCAGTTATCTATCAAATTAATGAGTATATCAATATTTTAGGAGATAATTTTGATATTGTCATGAATTATTATTTTACTAAATTTCAAGAAAGGATGCATAAGAAATTCAAGATTCCACATCAACTAGTGGAAGAACACCAAGATACTATATGCTTTGAGTTTGATACCGACACTTGCATTGTTAAAGCTATTGAGCCAAGGACTATTTGGCTACAACTAATGTGCTATGGGATTGAAATTTATGTAGCATCAAAACAAATTAAATCCCTACTAGATAAACCTATGGATAGGAGATAAAAATGATATGGAACATATGAGGAAGTCAAGGAGAAGATAAAACTAGGTATCTTGATACCTAAGGATCAAAGGAAAATAATCATAATAATTACTGATCTATCTAAAAATCTTGGAGTTATCATTGAAGAAGATGAAGTAGGACCATCTGAAGATAAGGGAAATAAACCAAAAGAGAAAAATAAATCACCGAGCCCCAAAGGAACAAGACCAATGACAAGGTCTACAACTACACCAAGGGAGAAAAAGAAACTTGAGCTTGACGAACCGAAACAAAAAATTTATGTAAGAGAAAATAAAATATCTATCAAACCAAGAAGAAAACTAAGATTGCAAGAGGATAGTGAAATTGAATCTAAAGATCTAAGTTAATTCAAAGTTGTGAAGAACCAGCCCCCAAAACTGAAAATTTTAGATGAATTTATTGAGAATCTTAAGAAGAATGGAGGGTTTGGAGGACTGAGATATGCTAAGTATGATACATAGAGTTATGAAGACAAGGTAAAGATAGAGGATGTTATTGTTTTCAAATTGCACAAATTCATAAGAATACTTGTTGAATTTTCCAACATACTACCTGATAATCTCTATAAGAAAATTAATGTAATATGGAAGTATGCATCGACATCCAAGAAACAGATGAGGGAAAGATCTCTAGTACTAACTATATCTGAGTTGACATTAACCGAGATTAAGGAAGTACTGCATAAGTACTCTGGAATATTTCTTGTTAAAGGAAGATATTAAAGGATCATGGTGAGAGAGCTATAAGAATTACAAAAATAAATTGATGAAAAATGGAGAGAAATCTACTTTCTAGACTAGTCAATTGAGACTGAGGAACATCAAGGTAAGGACACTACATTTCCTAAATATGAGAAAGAAACAAATGAAATCTTCAGAGATGATCAAGGTAAGTTTATTCTTATTGATTTAACACAAGAAAATATGAGGTGATAATTGAAGACATCACAAATAAAGACCCCACCAAATAAATAAGACAAGATGAAGATGTCATGGATAACAAGAATAAGGACACATAATATATGGAAATTAATAGTACTGCTAAAACAAAGTTGATGGATGAAAATCCAATTTTACAACAAGAACATAATTATTCTGAGATTCATGAAGTTATTTCTGAAGTTGTTAAAGAAATCCCTATAGATACAAAGGAAAAGACTATTGAATAGCAGAAGGAGACATAACAGAAAGCAACCGAGGAAACTAAAGAAACCAAGACAAACAAAGAACATAATAAAGAGAAGGTTACCTCCATTGAGACTACAAGACAAAAACAAAAAAAAGAGAAAGAAAAGGAGAAGAGAAACGATCAATAAAAAGAGAAGAAATAAAAGAGGAGAAATGAGAAGAAGAGAACAAAGAAGACAAGCAAGAAGAGAGAAGAGGAGAAAGAAAAAAAGACACTACAACTGAGACTACATCTGATGTAATGAAGGCATCATGTTCCCCTAAATTTTCTATTGGTGAAAGAATTCTGGTTGAGAAGAAGAAGAAAATAAAAAGAAAACATGTTGATTTGAGCCAACTGATAATAGTACCAAGGGTAGACATCTCTTTACTTAGCCCAAAGGAATTATTTGAATATGGAGATCTATTGAAGATGAAATAAACCCAAGACAAAATTTTGGCAAAGAAACAAAAGATAGATGTATTAGAAAGTGTGAAGGATATACTGCAAGAAAGTGTGAAGGATATATTGCAAGAAATTGGAGGAGTTGGTCAAGAAAGTCAAAGAACCTGGTATAGAAACCATTGAGTACTTGACAAAAGTACATGAGAAGAAAATGGAGCATAAAATAATTGAAGATATAATGAAGAATGTTTCGTTAGAGAAGGTATCACTTTTTGAGTTGATTGCAGGTTTGGAAAATAAATTACATGATATTCTTTCATTGTTTTATAAAAATTGTTTAATATCAAATTTCACCGAGGAGATTAGAAAGAAAGATAATTCTGTGGAGAAAGAGTCGACCGAGAAGATAATGAATGTTACAACTAAGCCTGGATCACTTCAAAATTACTACCCAAGGCTGAAATATCTGGTGGGAATGCAACTTGAACTTAGAAGAGAAGAGGGAAAGATAAGAATGTAACTTATTGAGCTGCAAGCATTTTTGATTCCCCCAGTAGAATCATTGCAAAAATATCTACAAAAGGCCAAGGACTTGGTCAATACCCCCGATATCAATGCAATGGATAGCATGATTGGATTAGCAACAGATATTGGTGAACAAATTGTTATAATGCAAACATTGAAAGAAATCTGGAAGACATCACTAGACGATGCAAAATAGAGGTATCCACACATTTTTGATAAGATACATCCGCCCGATCAAAGTAAGTAATTTTATTTTTGGCATATTTGTCAAAAAAGGGGGATATATATGTATAAGTATTGTATAGTATAAGGAAGATATATATAGGAATTATTATCACAGGGGGAGTTATAAGTCACAAATTTATAGCAAGTTTACAGTTTATACATGGTCACAATTTTGAACAAATTTTTAATAAGGACAAAATCTTGATGACTTTGAGTTTTTAAAAAATATTCCAAACTAATGCCAAAGGGGGAGATTGATACTCCTAATGAGTTATTTTGTTGTCATTAATTTTGGAAAATTCATATTGGATAGTCAAATTTAGTTGGTGAAAGGAGTCATAGGACACAGTCGGTGAAAGAAGGAGAAGTCGGTGAAGGACAACAAGAGATATTTTCATTAAAGGGTAAATGACTATTAGGCACCAAGTAGAGAAAGAAAGGCACTGAGAAGTGCATGGTAGTTGCCGAGTTGAAGAACATGTTATTAAGAAAGAACAAAATGTGTTACCAAGTAACACATGCTGACATAATAGATCATGGCAGATATATTGAACTTGGACACCAAGAAAAAGATGTTTTACTGAATTCAAGGAGATCATTTGGTAAAATATAGGAAATGTAAAAAATTATGATTGCACATGATTACAAGGTAGATCCACCAATAGAAAATGAAAGGAATATGTACATTGGAAATAAAATCAAAGCTACCACTGCTTTAAGGAGAAGAATCTAGAATTTTTCCACCACTTCTAAGTCAAGTATATAAAGAATAGATTGTGAAAATTAGAGAATGATGTGAGGATGCAAAACTAATGTGATGGTGATAAAGTTACCGAGTACAGAGAAGTTAAAGATAAATTGAGAAGGTGAATTAGATTTGAGGCTACCGAGTACTGAAACTAAATTTGGATTGAAAATAACCAAAGTACAGAATGAGGTAAAGATTTCATTGAGCACAGTGAGTATGAACAACATTTGTTGATTCATTATTATAGACAAATTTTGTACTGATTTATATTGTATTCAAAATTGTAAAATCCCATTATTGGGTAGGCCCTAATAGGTCTTATTATATAAAGCCTTTAACATGGTACATCTCTTAGATTAGAGATTGTGAAATCCTTTATCAAGTTAGACTATATAAGCCTTTTTGTACTCCTAATAGGGGAAGCTATAAGAAGTAGCTAAACATTGTAGCTCTAATCGAGCACCCTTTTTGCTGTAGTAGTGAAGGATTATGGGTACCATCCTCACCGTAGTTTTTCCCTTTGACCAAGGGTTTTTGTGAGACCAAAAATCATTGAGTTATGAGTTATATTTTCATGTGTTGATTTCTATGTTTTATGGTGTTACATGAAAAGTTTACAATTTGGTAAATGATTAAATATATGATAGCATTACAAATCAAGTTAACAAAAGGTTGATAAAAGTTTTTGAGTACTGATTCACCCCTCCCTTCTCAATAATTAACTTTCCATTATAAATCCAACACCTACTCTTACTGGTTGTATTTCCTCTTGTAGAGGCTAGATTTGTAGTTGGAGCATCATCCAAATTTGTAGCAAGAGCATCATATAGAGGGGAGTTAC
Source organism: Chamaecyparis obtusa (assembly GCA_027943335.1). Taxonomy (NCBI): domain Eukaryota; kingdom Viridiplantae; phylum Streptophyta; class Pinopsida; order Cupressales; family Cupressaceae; genus Chamaecyparis; species Chamaecyparis obtusa. The sequence continues at coordinate 480,127 of BSBK01003883.1, forward strand.
CATCAACTTGTGAAGCATCTGTTAATACTATAAGGTCCAAGATTACTAAGAGGGGGGGAGGTGAATCAATAATCTATCAAATATGAAACTTTTCACAATTTTTTCAACAACATCAACCACATTCTTTAACTTTAAACTTTATACATGCAATAAAAAAATTAACCTTACAATCATCTAAACATACAACTAAGTGACACTAATATTTTATTTTGGAAACCCTGATTAAGGGTGAAAACCATGGTGGGAATTAGCACCCACTAATAATTTACACTCTTCTGAAATGCACCCTATTAAAGGCCTAGCCCTGTTAGGAGTTTACAATGATGCCCGATTAGGAGAAGAACCCATTAGGAGTCACCCATTTAAGGGGTTTACCTCTAGCCTTGTTAGGAGATTTATCCTATTATAAGTAACCTCATTAAATGATTTTAGAACCTAGTTAAAGATCCACCCTATTAAAGGATTTACAAATAAGACCTTTTAAAGTCTACTCGATTAAGGGATTTTATTGCAGAACCTATTAAGATTCAACAAGTACAATGATCTGGGTGTAGAAATTCTCTATTGCTTGTTCACATTTGATTAAGCACAACACTTATGCTTCTTGCAAGCAATATTCAATCTTCACTCGACCGCACCTTCGCATCCATGATCTACACTTGTGTAATTAATTAATTTTTATCTAAATACATTTCATTCTCATTAGGGAATTATCCGACTTAAAAAATGTATTACATTTGAATTAAAATCATTCTCACTCAATCCTTGAGCCCTAAAACATTTTAACACTTTAAAACATTCAATTAAAAATTTAGGTCAGCCTCAAGATCCATCATACATCGATTTTATACAAGAATAGTCAAACTTTATTTGACTTCCCCAACACATTTCAAAACCTTGATAGATTAGATCACCTTGAACAATGTAACATCAAATCATCATTATAATTTTTTATGCCACATCATCTTAACACCTAAATTATTAAGAGATCCACCACAACTAACTACATCATCACTACTCACCGATCTAACATCAATTGTTCAAACCTGTTCAAACATTTTTCTATCTTCCACAAAATAATTTTGTGTTCCTTGAAACTATGCCTTGTGTTAATCCAAACAACTTGAGATCGTAGTATCAACAACATATCCTAGTCAAGATAAACATATCATGACCACAAAACTTGGATCCATGTCGATTTGATAGAACAATCAAATTATTCACTATTTGTCACTTTCTGATCTTTAGTTTTCCCTATTGCTCTTCAATCAATCATAACTCTCTACATACTCATTTATAGCCATTGTGGTCATACATAAAACATCTACGAAAATATCTAAGTCTCCCATAAGAACCACACACTCCAATGCCTTCACATACTCATCCCACATTGGATTCAACAACTCAAACACTTATCAACTCACTATCAACCAGCACAACACTTAGTTGACATCAATGAAAACACAATAACTGATCTTCCTATCATCAAACTTGTATCAATCAACACTAAAAAATACTCTGCATTAGTTATGCCAATAATCTCCCCCTTTGGGCTCCATCTGGTTCTTCTGGTAATCTTCTCCCCAATACCTGACTTCTTTTCTCTTCTCCTGATCTTATTTTCTCTTCTGCCCCTTTGAAAACAATTCCAAAGGCTCCACATAGGTCACCTTCTACTTCAATAACTTCCTCTACCTCTGACTACTCCCCCTAGGGAGTAGTACCCTTAACATCAACCCAATAGTGAAATATAATCAATGAGTCCACTAGATTGATGCTTACAAAAAATCTTATTTTTATTCAGGTAGGGTAATAACCCCTAACTTACCTCCCTAACACTCAAAAGTATCCTTAGGTAGTGTCTTAGTGAATATATCTTATAGCTATTCCTTGGTTGGCACATATTCCAACTTGAATACCTTTTCCTGCACTTGATCTCTCAGAAAGTGATACTTGATTGCAATGTGCTTAGTCTTAGAATGCATCACTGGGTTCTCAGAAATGGTTATTGCACTAGTATTATCATAATATATAGTCATCGATTCAATTACCTTCTCTTTGATGCCTTCTAGAATCTACTTCATCCATGTAATTTGATTATAATTGATAGCTACTACTACATACTCAGCTTCTGTAGTTGATTGGGAGATGCAATTTTTATTCTTACTTGTCCATGACACAAGTCTTCCTCCTAGAAATAAAGCTCCTCCACTTGTACTCTTTCTATTATCAATTTTTCCTGCCCAATTTGCATTAGTAAAAATACTCAAAGAGAAATCACATTTGTGAGCATACCAAAGACCATAGTCTTCAGTCCCTTTCAAGTATCTAAATATCCTCTTCACTTCTACCATGTGAGATTCCTTAGGATTAGCTTGAAATATGGCTACTATTCTAACTGCTTGTGCAAATGTTTGGTCTTCTATGAACAACATAATACAACTTACCAATCATGGATCTATAAAGAGTTGCATCCACTGCACTTGACTCATCATCCTTAGACAATTTTCATCCAGTCACCATGGGGGTTCGTGTAATCACCTAAATTTTTTCTAGTAGAACCTAAGCCCCTAATTTTGATTAAATTGCCTTAAACAAATTCTAAATCTCAAAGGCATAATTACTAGATATAATTATGTAAGCAACCTGAATAATCCCCCTTGCATAATTAAATTATTTCTACAAATCAAGCATAAATTATTTCTAAACTTGAAAAATCATAATTGTCAAAAATTAATTTTAATCTAAAGTCCTAACACTTTTATTAAAAATAGAACTTTGTGAAACTTAATCTTGATCAATTGACAATTAAAAAGGGATTTGCTATTTTGTCTTATTCTCCAATCAAGCTTGGCCAATTAAAAATCTTGGATACTCTCACATGGATTGATATTTCTCACCACTTATCTCTACCTAACATCTTTTACCTCTTAATCTCCACCCTTCATTCTTGAGGTAATTCCTTTAAAAGGAAACTCTTCCTTGGCTTAGGGCCCCCAATATTGATCATTTTGCATCTTAGTGATCTTGGCATTCTTGCATTCTAGAGTTAATCTTTCTATTTTGAATTCCTAGTTCTTAGTTTTCTTTCATCATATGCTCATAGATCTCTTGCATTCTTAGTTTACTTCATTCTTAATATAATCTTGCATTTTTAACCTAGTTTTCTTTCACTCTTGAATCATTATTCTTGCATTCTAGTTTCATTTCTAGTTTTGCATTGCATCTTGAATCTTCTATTTTAGAGTATTCAAGTCACTAATCCTTCATGCCAATCTGATGAGCATCATAAAAAGGATTAAAATCGCTTCAACTAGGAAGCAATAATCTTCTTTTGAGGGTTTAGTTGGCTCATTTTATATGGACTCCTATAGCTAAATTCTTGAGTTAATGTTTTATTGAGTGTTGGTTGCATTCCAATTGATTACCAATATTAAACCACATATTTTTTTGGCACCCACCGTTAGGCTTAGGACTTAAGAGCTTTAAATTTTTTTTGTAAAAATATCTATGCTTCAGTTTTTGCGTATTTTTGTCCTTTAGCAGGTTAAACATTTATTTTGAAAGATGAAACAACACATATAATCTCTATTTTGATGTTTCAGTTGAATAAAACAATGCGTACAAGCTCTGTTATAATGCGTAAGATAGATGCAATAGCACATTTGAATGATCAAATAGCGCATACAAGCACTACACTGATGCTTCTAAATACTCTTTTGTCTCTTGTCTAAACTTCTCTCAGTGCACATCCAAAAGTTTTATGATGCCTATAAGGGGGATTTTCATCATTTTTTATCATTATTTTAGTGCGTACAAGTATTTAAAATAACACTTTTAAATCTTTTTGTAGTGCATTTAATTAACAAAATAGCATGTTTAACTATTTTTGTAGTGCTTTTAACTATTTCTATAGTGCTTTCAATTATTTTTGTAGCGTGTTTAAAGAATAGAGAAACACGTATGACTATTTTTGTAGTGCGTGTGATTGTTTTTATAGTGCATATGATTATTTCTATAGCGCGTTTGAATTTTTGTGCAATTTTTAAAATCTGATTACTAATTGATGATCCTCTATTCTTGCAGGTAACAAAAACACAAAAGAAATCCATGAAACCTATCTGCATGATGCTTGACAAAGACATATCTTGAGACTAATAAAGCTATTTGTTTTGCAGGTTTCCTTGGAGATATAAATAAACTTTGTGCTTTCATAGATTTGATTTTGTAGGCATCTAGCTTAACTAGGGAGGCTTCTTTTCTTGTGACTAGTTGGGTAGTTGGAGAGTATTCTTTTCACCTTGTAGAGGTTGAATCAGAAATATTGACCTACTTGGTTATTCACTTACAAAGAGTGTTTGGTAAATTAATATGTGCTTGATGTGCTTGGGAGAAGCTATGAAGTAGGAGAGTATGCTCTTTTCCCTTGTGGAAAATAAAAATTCTAGACCTTCATTAGCCTATCTATTTTCTCTTTTCATTTTACCTTTAGAGGGTGTTTCGTTGAAGTAAACATCTCTCAAGAATGACCCAAGTGAGACAAAGAAAATCCATCTCATCCAACCGACTATTAAATTTATTCCTTGTTGGCCAAAAACCACAAGGACATAGCTATTAACTATGTTGGGTCATTTATTTGATTGGGATAATACACATGAAAGAGTGATGTGTAGGGTTGCAAGGTCTCAATCTTGCTTGCAAGACTACCTTTACTTGAAGTGCTTGTAGGGCTATAGGCCTCAATTATGCTAAGCATAACTACAAGGGATAGTTGTGAACGCATTCCCTTACTAAACACTCTTGGTTAGAAGCTACCCGACTTACATCTGAAATTATCACAATCTTTGTGCAAGGATTGATCCAAGTGGACTTTACCTAGATCACCTCAAGACTACTCACCATATGTATTCCTTTGGATGCTATTCTTAGAAAAGGCAACATCACTTTATGTGAGGTGAAGGAATACCAAGTTGTGGGAAAATATTTTGATACTAGCCTTGACATTAGGTAGTCTTTTCTTGATGTGTTGAGACCTGTGCAAATCATTGTGGAACATACACTTGATGCTCTTGACATATTGAAACACTTACTTTAGACCTCACAAGTGCTTGTATCCCCAAAGTTTCTTTTTCCTTTGGTGGATTATTTGAGGACTCTTGTTTGATCACATTGTTTCTTGCTTGGAAATATTTAGACCTAGATTTAGGGACACTCAGACTCATCACAGATGTAAAATTAAAATAGTCTAGATTGGTCAAAATCTTACCCCAACTTGGAAAGACCATAACTTTTGACTCGGTGCTCAAAATTGTGAATCATTTTCATCATTGAAAAGATAATCAAAAGCTCTAATTTCAATCTAAAAAATAGCGTGCCTTAGGCAACCCAATTTTTGAGACCATTGATAGTATCCACTCCCAAAAATGAGTAGAAGACCTTAAAAAATGCAAATTACTAAAACCTAGAAAAGTACTAAAAAATATATAAAAAATTCATTTTTAAATTTTTCTCAAAAATGATCATACATGCTCATGGACTTCTTGGAACATTAAATTAAAATTCCTAAGAGATGAACATCATGAAAAGAGATCATACTTGCTCGTTAAGAGAATCAAAACAATCACATCATGGCTGAAAACAAGTGGACTAGATCCTATAACCATAACAACAAGGAAGAAGAGATTATTATTGCAGCCTTATCAAAGAAAATCCAATCTTTAAAATCTGATATTCAAGACTTGAATAAAGAAAAGGAAACATCCTCTAATGAATAATTCTTGAAAGCAATCTGTCCTTTTTTCTTTGATAATGATCAATCTATATCTTCATCTTCTTCAAGAAATAGAACTTCACAATTTCACATCAACTCTATCTTTGATAAATATTAGATTCCTAACAATCCAATCTCTGATCAAGAACATATTCATGACCAACCTATCTTTGATCAAGAATGTATTCAACCAATCCATGATAATCCCATTTTTGATCAATAAAATGGGGAGGCTACATCACTTTCAACTAAGACTCTTGTCTATCAGTCCTATAACAAAAAAATTTAGATCATCATGATCTTGAATCTTAGATTTCTTTGAAAAACACAAGAGAATCCAAATGTTCATTGGATATATCATTCACTCCTTTGGAAAAGTCTTATGAATTAGCTTTGTAAGAATCACTTGAATATAATCTTGTCACATTACCTCCAACCACTTCAAGGGGACTTTCATTCTTGAGTACCTACTGCAAGTATCATCAAAATAATGAGCATAAAACTTTAGATTGCATGGAGTTGAAACACAAAATCCAATATCTCATTTATGATGACATAATTAAAATTGAGGATCCTAATGACTAATCGAATGAATATATTGCTCTCAATCTTGATCAAAATCATGAAACCATGTCTAGTAATGGTTCTCATGCTGCCTCTACCTCATCCATCATGCATTCATCTCCTAAAAAAGAAAGTCATCCAAAATTCCTCCATTGAACAAAGAACTTAATGCTTTTCATGCTAACTATGTATATCCTCAAGGGATACCTCTAAAAGAGATCCAAGCTAATATACATATTTCTACAAGCCCATTCCATGCTTCAAAGGCCATAGCTCCCATGTTTTCTTATGCTTCAATGCCTGTCATACCTATCCTAAATGTTCCTTCATCAACCCTTCTAGAATCCCTCACATATACCTGAACTCTTTCTTTATCCCTAGAAGCGGTTTCATGTCAAGAGGACAATAATAAAGTGCAAAGAAATAAATATCAATAAATATCAAGATCAAGATACCATTCATCCTTATCCAATGGTTTACTAAATTCCCATATCCCTAGAGTCTCATGATGATCCCTTTATCCCATTTCATTTCTTCCAAGATGTACGCTTCCACCTCAAGAGCCATGTAACCATCCATTTCCTTCACTTTCCAAGCAAGATCAAGATATCCCTTCCATCATCTCTAATGAGATTATTAAAAATTGAGAGAAAAGTACTCAATATCAGAATATCCCAGCAAATCCTTTTCATAATCCACCATATCCATCTAAAAAATATCCCATTTTTCCTACTCCTTTTCATAAGAATAAATCCTCCCAAGCTCCAATTGCATATGTCAAACTTTCTCCTATCAAAGCTACTCATGATCATATTGGTATAAATATGGATGTTACAAATCAGAGCCTTGGCTAGGCTTCTCACTCTACGAATGCTGATATCCCTATCCATTATCTATTTTCATCATCAAAATCCATCCTTAGTCCCTATATCCCAAAGTTGACACCTTGATATCCTCCATCCATATTGGGACCTTATATCCCCCCATCCACTATACCTCTCACTCCTAGCTTGTCATCCACTTACCCCATCATACCTCAGGATCAACAAAGAAATGAATCCTTGAGAAATTTACATCCATCCATCCATCTAAACCCATCATGTGAGCCTCATTCATCCATAATTCCCAAGTCTTTTGGAAGAAATTTGGATGTACAACATAAAAATTAGAAATACAAGTGTCCACTTACATATGAAGATCACCATGTCCTATCTAATCGACACGTGGATACAAATAAAAAGGAAATACTCAAGAGACCACAAGGGTCCTCAAAGAAAAGAAGAAAATGAAAGAAAATATGGGTTCCTAAACCTGTCATGGAAGAATTGCAATCAAAAGCACCTAAAAGTAAAGAAAACTCAAAATCTATGTGGATTCCATATTCTCTCTTAAATAAATTGAATATAAAATAAAAATAAAAGTTGACATTCAATCTTCCAAAAGCTCCCACTCCATCTTCCAAACAAATTTCATCACATCATATATCGAAGCCTCAAGCTATCCAATTCATTCTCTCGACAAATGTTCACTACCCTTCAAGGTGTCTATTGATGTTGATCTTGTCACCCTTTCCACATACTCCTACACAAAATTTTCAATACCCTATCTACTATCAAACACCTACTTACTATCCTTCCATCCCCTTCATCCAATCCATCACATAAATCCTTAGTCATTAATTATCCTTACCCTCCATACCATTTCCCTTCCATCACCCTATCAAAATCCTTGAGCATAACTTTTCGTCGCCTTGGCCCATCATAGCATATCCTTCCAAAAGAGCATTATCCCCCCCCCAAAAAAAAATAAAATAAAATGTGCCTTGGCGAAAACCTGGAAATAGGTACCTTGGTAGAAAAAGTAAATAGAAATAAATTCATCCTAAGGTAAAAACCACTCCTCATGGTGCCTTTGACAAGTACCATGATGAAAACCTAGAAACATGAGTCATGTGTAGTTCCTCCATCTTGCACTCTACACTCAGGGGCAAGATTTATCCACACCAGCTATTTCATGTGCACTCATACTTCCTCTTTCACCTTTGATCTTGAAAAGGTTGACCTATCCATGAGCATCATATATCCTACCATCTTTTATCCTTTGTATCACCTTACTCACTTTATTCCAACCATGATACCCTATCATGATCTTGCTTATCCAAAATTGGACAACACTATTCCTAATCATCTTTTCCATTATCTCCAACCATTAACTCATAATCTCCATCACCCTTTATCCTGACTGTGCTGTCCTATCACTATCGTATCCAAATCGATCCCTTGGTCTTGATTAAAATAAAGAAAAAGAAAAATGAAAAAATTATTAACATGAGTTTCTTGACATATCTACTCCTTTGGATCACATTCTTTCATTATCCTATATTCTATCTAATCCCACTTTGTGAGCCTACATTTCTATATTCCCTTTCCCTAGCTTGGGTAATCTTGAGGAGACTATCCCTGAGGGTTGCATTCACTTGCTTCATCCCTCATTATCTTCCTACTTCATTTGTCATTATCTTTCTTCTTCATCCATCATCTTTCTAATCCATCCATCATGTCCTATACCTTACTAGATATTGGGGGCAAACCAATGCGATCTTGCTTGAGAATGAGTAATCTCTAAAAAATTAAAAAGTGAAAAATGATCTTGAAAAATAATAATTCTAAAAAGCATATAAGTGTTGAAAAAATGATTAGCTTGGTGAAAAACAAGAAACGAGCGCCTTGGTAGAAAAAATTAATACTTCCAAGTGGTGAAAACATGGAAAACAAGAATCACTTGTAATCAATGCTCCATCTATCAATGTGTGGCTAAGCTCTTGTGCTTCCATCAGCTTGATTTGCACCCATCTCATCTCTTTTCGTATCTCTTGTTCTATCTTGGGCTGGAATTAGTCTTAGTTTTGTCCTCAGTCATTCTCTCTCGCCTTGGGGAAATATGACAGTTGTGGTTCCACAACACATGCCCCATTTTGGCCACTTGGCCTAATGGGGACCCCCACTTTTTTAAAGGATCTTTCAGCCTTTTGGGTGGGGTTGAGTCCTTAGGGTAAGCCTAGCTAGGTATCTAATAAGTCAAATTGTGGGCCCCATGGTGCTCTCAATAGTTGGATGCATTTTTTTTGGATTTCCCGGTAGGTCTCTCTTCCTTCCTTCTTGTTCTTTTCCTCTAGGGTTTAGTGTTTAGTTTGAGTTTTTGTTAGGATTGGTTGTTTTTATCCCTTTTTTAGATTGTTATACTTTCAGAGGTTTGGGAACCTTTGAAGCACTGAAAGGTTGTAAGGCCAATCACTTGCATTTTGCTAAGGCATTGCTGGATTTTTTGGAGTCTACAAATTTGTCATATTTTTGGAGTCTAAAAATTTGCCGTACTTTCAGAGTCCAAAAATTTGATAGATTTTCAAAGTTTCGCACTCTAAAGATATGAAGGAGAAGAGGACCTCTAAATTTCCTACACCTTGTTCCCATAATATTGTACTTTTAGAGTTCGATTGTCTTTTATGGTCTGAAATTCTGAAAAGGGGCTAGTTTTAGAATTTTTTTCTAGGTCTTTTTTATTGTCTTTAGGGTTTTAGTTTGTTTTTTCTTGTGCAATTAGCTTAGATAGTTAGAATTTTCTTTATGACTTTAATAAGACATTACTGAAAACTTCTTTTTCATGCAGAAGTTTGGTGCCCACCTTTTTAGGTTTATAAAGAAACAAGGGAAGTTGACATCCATGGAAGTACTAAGATTTTTGGAAATTCCAAAAAGTGACAAAGAAGTTTTAAAAAGATCACCCCAACATTCTTCTAGAACACTAAGTGTTCAATTTTGACAAGATCATAGAATTTCAACACTTAGCCATTTTTCAGTGCTGTATTTTTGGAGTTTCAGAGTTTGCTGGAGGTTTGCTGTCTAAAAGTTTGAAATGCTGAAAGTTCTGCTGGATTTTTGGAGTTTGCTGGAGGTTTGCTGTCCAAAAGTTCAAAATGCCAAAAGTTCTACTGGATTTTTAGAGTTATAGAGTTTTTTGGAGATTCACCATCCGAAAGTCTGAAATGCCAGAAGTTCTGGTGGATTTTTGGAGTTTCAAAGTTTGCTGGAGGTTCGCTGTCTAAAAGTCCAAAATTTTGGAAGTTCTATTGGATTTTTGGAGTTTTGGAGTTTGATGGAGATTCACTATCCAAAGGTCCAAAATGCCAGAAGTTCTACTGGATTTTTGGAGTTTCAGAGTTTGCTGGAGGTTTGTTGTCTGAAAGTTTGAAATACTAGAAATTCTATTGGATTTTCAGAGTTTCAAAGTTTGCTGGAGGTTCACTGTTCGAAAGTCCAAAATGCCAGAAGTTTTGCTAGATTTTTGAAGTTTTAGCCTCTGAAAGTCCAAAATCTTGTTCAACATGATGTTGTGTACTTAGTCCTTTTTTCAAAGTCATTTTTTCGGAGTAGAGGTTAGGGTCTGAAATATCTGGGCCGTCACCGTTAATAACTTCTAGTCTTTTACGATGGATTTCTAGTTTGATTGACCACATGTTTTGGGTGGTTTTTTCATGCCTTGGAGATATCTTTCAGCTATAATCTCGAAGAGGAGCCATGATAAGGTTTATGGGAAGAACTCCAAGTTTTGAATAAAGATTATGAAAGAAAATGGAAAAATTCCAGAGCATATTTTGAGTTGTTTAATGCTTCTTAGGCTTCAAAATTATAATGCACATGGATCAAATCCGTGCTAGGTGGTTTAGGGTTGCTTTAAGAGTAGTTTATTTTAGTTAAGCTATAGTTTTATTTATTTTTTCCAAGTTTCATGCGCAGTTGAAACCCTAGTTGTGAAATTTATTTCCCTAAATGGTGAAGCCCAATAAATTGCAAGAGAAAAATATAATTAAGGTTGATTAATTTGCAATACAATATATACAATTGGTGCTTCAATCATGGTGTGAAATTTTTTGCTATCTTTGTGAGATTTATAAATGTGTATTTGCTCATTCCTTTATTTCAAAGAATCAATTGATTGTATGGTGATTTTGATCTGCGATTACATTAGTTTGGTGTTTATCATTGCTGCATTAATTTTTTGTGATGAATTATTGGAAAATTTTTCTCCGGTGCTACAAGATAAATTTGTCTCATGTGTATGCACATTCGCAGTGGCTTCGTGATCTGATGAATTTTGATATATCTTACATCTGCATTTTTTTTACTGATGATTACCTCTACAAAATTGTGATTGTGATTCATTCAGATCTACGTTTTGTGTGTTTCCTCCATCTTCTTGGTACTTTAATTCGCAAGGCAACACAACATTGATTTATGTCTATTAGTTTCCTTTCTGTAATTTTATTTCAAATTATTGTCACCTTATTCTCATTACTTTTCTCCTTTGTTTACAAAATGAGTCACAATAGATTAAATCATATTTATATTGCTTTCATTTAAAGATCCAAAAAATACAAAAAGAAAAGAAAGATTTTTTTTTTTAAAGATTGTTTTGTAGTACCTTGAAGATCAAACCAACAAAGGCCTCCTCGTGAATAGATTCACATTTATCCTCAATTGAGCTATCTAAGCAGTTGAGACCCAACCTAGAAGGAACCTTGAGATCGATTTATATCATTCTTCCAAGAGGGGAATTTTCTCACATAAATTCCTAGCCATTGTCTCATGTAAAAATGACACTCAAAAATCATAGTATATATCTAAAATGTCAATGCTTCATCACTTGGTCAATCTTCAGAGCCAAACCTGGGTCAATCTATCACTCTTCTTTGAGGGATGATTTACCACTGACACTACTTGGTGTTTCTTCACACCCAAATCCTATAGTGTTTCTTAACACTACCAATTTGGACATCATTGTGTTTATTAACACATATCAGATCTTGCACTATCTTCTACATACACACACACTTTCAAACAAGCACAAAGTTGTTCCTTAAAACCTAGCACAATCTACAACCTAGAAAACTGAAAATGATTGAGATATGCTAAACTATTTTTCTTGGGTTCTGTCTATTATCAATTATTTTTTCTTGGTATGTCTTCGAAGGTCAATCAATGATGTCTAATTGACTAGAGATTCATGACTAGGGACATAACATGTTTTCTTTGATTTCTTCTTGTGGTGTGAATTCAATGATCTTAAGGTGGTCTAATAAACTGGGTGTCTATGGTAAGAGCCTCCATCACAATTAGAACACTGCACATACCTCAAACCTCTTTATTTGGACACTTAGGTGAGGTTGGAATGATCTCCTTGTCTATTTCTTGTATGTAGAATGTAAGGTAATACTTATGGTTATGTAGAAAATTTATGCTTGGGTACAAGTGTAATATTACAATATTAAATTGGAAACAATATTCAAGTCATCTCGGATCTTGTGCCTTGATGCTTACATATGTTTCCTAATATTACAATATTAAATTGGAAACGATATTCAAGTCATCTCGGATCTTGTGCCTCGATGCTTACATATGTTTCATACATTTTATATGATAACGTTGTATTCATATCTCCATGGATGCTCTCACACTAGTGAAGGTTGTACTGACATGTAGTGTCCCAAAAACTCAAATGATGATAAAAAAATGGTTGCATGATCAATGAATTGGCTCATGTATTAGGTTGTATTTCATTCTAGGGCTTCATTTTTTCATGCATTTCTAGTTTCCTTGAGTTATCCTTCCTTTCTCTCCACCGAGGTGATCAATGGTAACTATCCCTCATTGACTTAATCAAGTACTTTCCAAGTGCTCATAATGTCATGAAAATTGCACCCCTAGCTAATTTCAAAGTCCTAAATCCCTTTTTGGGATCAAAATCAAAATCTGAGATCATTTACCTAGTCAATTTGAAAAGTCAACCCTTCTTGGTCAAACATAATTGATCGTTGGCACTATTGCTTCCTGCTTGCTTTCGCCTTCACTTCTCAAACCTTTGAGGTCAATCTCATGCAAATTTATCAACTCCAAGTGATTTCATACTTGTCAAAATTGGTCAAACTTTAGTCAAATCTTGTCAGCAAGACCTCAAAATAGCTCTAAACAAGCCCTAATCTTTTTTGAATCTATTCAAAACTTAATATTATCAGTCCTAATCTCCATTAGTGCGCTTAACCTATTCAATCAATCAAACTAGGATTTAACCTCTCTACCTCATTTTGATTTTGATCCCAAGAGGCCATGAAATTCTAGAAAATATCCTTCCACAATCAATCCTAATCAGCTAATCAATTCAAGCTTCATGGCTTGGGGCATCTTAGTTTCATCAGGAACCATATCAAGTTGAGATTCTCTGCATATCTCTCTAAAAGAGTGATCTCATCACTTCATATCAAGTCACTCAGACAAGCATCTCTTGGGGCATGTCAGTTTCATTAGGACTCATATCAATCTGATATTGTCTCAATTAGGTGATTAGCTTCTTTAGAATCCTTTTTGAGGTAGCTATTTCAAATTCTTTGATAGATATTTAGTCTTATCGCTTCATATCAAGCTAGATACTCTGGTCTTGCTCATCAGTCTTCACTCAATCAAGTCTGGAGCTTATATCTCTTATTGATCTTTGTTTGATCAAGTTTAGAGTTAGTTATCCTTATTAGAAATAGTCTCATTGCTTCACATCAGACTATTCTATGATTTAGCTTCTATCTATTCTTTGAATCAACACACTGCTCGTACATCAATTCAAAGAGGGGAAAATGTAATCAACTAAAATTTGTCTAGTAGAACCTAAGCCCCTAGTTTCAATTAAATTGCCTTAAAGAAATTCTAAATCTCAAAGGCATAATTTAATAGACATAATTATGCAAGCAACCTAGATAATCCCCCTTGCATAACTAAATTATTTCTAAAATCAAGCATACATCATTTATAAACTCGAAAAAATTATTTAATTGTCAAAACTTAGTTTTAATATAAAATCCTAGCATTTTTATTAAAAAGAGCAATTTGTGCAAACTTAATCTTGATTAATTGATAATTAAAAGGGAATTTTCTATTTTTTCTTATTCTCCAATCAAGCTTAGCCAATCAAAATTCTTGAATCCTCTCACATGGATTGATCTTCCTCACCACTCATCTCTACCTAACATCTTTTACCTCTCAATATCCACCCTTCATTCTTGAGGCAATTCCTTTAAAAGAAAGCTCCTCCTTGGCTCTAGGATCCCAATATCGATCATTTTATATCTTAGTTATCTTGGCATTCTTGCGTTCTAGAGTTAATCTTGCTATTTTGAATTCCTAGGTCATAGTTGCTTTCATCATATACTCATATCTCTCTTGCATTTTTAGCTTAGTTGAATTCTTAGCATAATATTACATTTTTAATCTAGATTTCTTTCATTCTACCTTTGTTAATCTTGAATTCTAGTTCATTTTGTTGTCAAAATAGTCAGCGCTTCCCTTTGGATTTGTGACATGGTTTAACATCCTCATGTATCTTCTAAAAGTCTAGTGGTTGTATCGGGCATTAACAGGTTGATATTTTGGTGCAACGACAACCACTACTTGTAGAAAGTGGTATCAAAGCTTGGTCAAAGGTTCGAATGCCCCCGGGTAGTGTTGAGAGGTAGATTTTTGGAAAAATGGTTATCACTCCTCTCGAGATTCGTGACATGGTTTAATAGCCTCATGTGTCTTCTATAAGTCTAGTGGTTGTATTAGGGATTAATAGGTCGATCTTTTGGTACAACAACAACCACTACTTGTAACATAGTTCTAGTTTTGCAGTGCATTTGAATCTTCCATTTTAGAGTAGTCAAGTCACTACTCCTTCATGCCAATTTGATGAGCATCATAAAAAATATTAAACTTACTTCAACTAGGAAGCAATAAGCCACTTTTAAGGGTTTAGTTGGCTCATTTGATATGGACTCTTATAGCTAAATTCTTGTGTTAATAGTTTATTGAGTGTTGGTTGCATTCCAATTGATTACTAGTATTTAACCACACATTTTTTAACCAATATTAAAAATGTGGTTAAATATTGGTAATCAATTAGAATGCAACCAACACTCAATAAACCATTAACTCAAGAATTTAGCTATAGGAGTCCATATCAAATGAACCAACTAAACCATCAAAAGTGGCTTATTGCTTCCTAGTTGAAGCAAGTTTAATCATTTTTATGATGCTCATTAGATTGACATGAAGGAATAATGACTTGACTACTCCAAAATGGAAGATTGAAATGCAATGCAAAACTAGAAATGAGCTAGAATGCAAGATTACAAAGCTAGAATGAAAGAAAGCTAGATTAACAATGCAAGATTATGCTAAGAATTGAAATAAGATAACAATGCAAGAGAGCTATGAGTATATGATGAAAGAAACTAAGAACTAGGAGTTCAAAATAGAAAGATTAAATCTAGGATGCAAGAATGCCAAGATCACTAAGATGCAAAATGATCAATATTGGGGTCCTTGAGCAATGGAAGAGCTTCCTTTTAAAGGAATTGCCTCAAGAATGAAGGGTGGAGATTAAGAGGTAAAAGATGCTAGGTAGAGATGAGGTGAGGAAGATCAATCCATGTGAGCGGATTCAAGAATTTTGATTGGCCAAGCTTGATTGGAGAATAAGACAAAATGGTGAATTCCCTTTTAATTGTCAATTAATCAAGATTAAGTTTGCACAAAGTACTCTTTTTAATAAAAGTGTTAGGACTTTATATTAAAAGTAAGTTTTGACAATTAAATGATTTTTTCAAGTTTAGAAATGATTTATTCTTGATTTTAGAAATAATTTAGTTATGCAAGGGGGATTATCCAGGTTGCTTGCATAATTATGTCTAGTAAATCATGCCTTTGAGATTTAGAATTTATTTTAAGATAATTCAATCAAAATTAGGGGCTTAGGCTCTACTAGAAAAATTTTAGGTGATTACTTTTTCCAACTACTTTAGAATATTCTATTCCAAAGGTCTTCAACACTTTCTTTATGTACTTGGATTGACTGATATAGATACCATCCTTTAGCTGTGAAATCTGAAATCCAATAAAGAACTTAATTTCTCCTAGCATTGACATCTCAAAATCCATCTCCTCAGTAAATGCCAAAATCATTTCATAACTTCCTCCAAAAATTATGTCATCCACAAACTTCAGCTAATAGTATCTTATCACCTTCAACCTTCAAGTATACATTTCTATCCTTACTTATCCTTATGAAACAAATCTTAACAAGATAAAAGTGTAACCTTTCATACCATGCTCTAGGTGATTGTTTCAGTCCATACAATGCCTTTTGTAGCTTGCACACCATATCCTTATCTTTTGTTAATGCCAACCCATCTAGTTGTTCTATGTAAACCTCTTCTTCAAGAATCCTATTTAGAAAAGAAGATTTGACATCCATTTAAAAAACTTTAAACTTCTTATAGGAAACATAAGCAAGTAAAATTATACCCCTTCAAGTATTTCCACAGGAGAAAATATTTCTCCATAGTCCAATCCTTCTTCTTGTGTATAGACCTTACACACAAGTCTTTCCTTATTGCAAACCACTTCTCCATCTTCATTTGGTTTGTTCCTAAAAACCCATTTTGTACCAATTACATTCTTGTCTTCTAGTCTAGGAACAAGTGTCCATGTATCATTATTTTCAATCTGATCAAGTTCCTCTTCCATTTCTTTTAACCAGTCATCCTTCTTCAAGGATTCCTTAACACTTTAAGGCTCAAACTTTGAAATTAGACATGTACTTTTCTGATCTTCCTTCTAGTATGTACTCCAACATCTTTATCACCAATAATCTAATCAATAAAATGATTCAATTTCACATACCTTGAAATAACTAGTTCAGGTCTAGGTACTTCTTCTTATTCCACCACTTGAACCACTTCTTCCTCATTATTCTGTTCAACAATTTCTTGCTCTTGTGGTTGCACATACATAAATTCTTGATTATTTTCTAGTTCTCTCTTTCTTGTATCATCAAATTTCTCTAGATATTCATCTACCTTCACATTTTCACTTTCAACCATCTTGTTAGTCCTTTTATTATAAAACATATAAGCCTTTCTTTTAGTAGAATATCCCGAGAAATACCATCATCACTCTTAGGATCAAACTTTCCAGTGAAATCATCTCTCTTGATATAGCATCTACTACCAAAAACTTTGAAAAACTTAATAGTTGTAATCATCTAAAAATGGTCATCTAGACTATTAGCCCCTTTCTAGCATTATTTGCTAAAATCATCAATTTCTTATTCTTGATCAAATCCTAGTTCTATCATTTATTCAATTATTTTCTATGGGCTAACCATCTTATCCTAAAGTCTTTATTTAATCAATAGGAATTCCCTCCCCTTTTATTAGATAAAAAAGCCCCCACTTTTCTTCTTATCCTAAGTTGCACAAATAAAGCATTATTCTTATTTTATAAAAAGGGAAAAAGCACTTTTTGTCTCATATGGGCACAAAAGTCAACTCTTATTTTCTCATTGGAGGATACTTGTGCACATGGATTTCTCCTCTTTTATGCTCCACCATTGATTAAATATTTTGCATCTTAATCTCCATGGTCCATTCCTTCTCATTTCTTATAAAAGGAGAGCTCTCTTCTTCATTCTAGATCCCCAACTTTTTATGCTAACTTTATGCTGCAGGATTTCTTGGAGAATTTAGAGCTTTTGAAGACTTTCATTCTTTCATTCTTAGCTTAGCTTCATGTTTATTCTTTCTTAGATTAGTTTCCTTTCAATCTCTAGCTTAGATCTCACATAGTCTAAATAGTAAGGATTTGTAATACTTCTATCTTTCATTTTTATAGCTTAGCTTGCATTTCCATTTCTAGCATAGTTGCATTGCATTTGCATTTCCATTTGATTCTTTGGGATATTGGCATTCTTGCCCTTGTCTTCATTTGAATCTCCCATTGCATGGTTTACTAGCAAGGTTATTGGCTTAATAGCTCTAGCTGAGAGCATTCTTAACACCCTTGCACTCCATGCCTAGGGAGCTCTAAATTGATTTCTCAAGGTTTCCAATCCATGGATTCTCTTGGAAGCAATGGTTTAGAGAAGTGCACTATTTAGTGTGTACAACAGTAGGTGAATAGCCATACCATAATTAACAAAGTGTCTTAACGGTTCCTTTCTTCACTAATACCTAGTTCAATGCATAGATTTAAATGCTGATTTATTATCTCCAATATGACTCGGGCACATCACCTTGAATCATCATTGTCCTGGAAACATCAACTATAGTTCTATTCCCCCTTTTTGTAATCACTTCAATCACTGTCAATTTTATCAAACTTCACTTCTGTCACTTCTTTATATAACACTTGAATGTGTAGGTGCAAAATAAGACTCAAAATCACCTTTTATCTTCCACCACTCTTAAGAATTAAATACATCACCAATTGAAAACATATATCATATACCTCCATAAATCTTGTTAACAATCATTCAAAACTTCATGCAGCTCACTGAAACTTCATACCATACAAAAAAACAACCTTATGCATCTAAATATGAAAATAGAACTTACCACACATGAATCTAGGGAGTCATCAATGGATTCAAAATTCTTTCTCCCCCTAAGTCAAATATGAATTAGTTTGATGATGAATTCTCCACACCCAGTGAAGATGTGGAATCTTTAGATGGTTTTTCATCACTCTTATTTGCCCAAATATTACCCATTTGACTTTTGGTCTCTTCATAATTCATAATTTTCTTTCCGATTTTCTTGTATGACTGTTTAAACAGTTAGTTCACCTTGGTGTTCCTTGATCTGTAAATCCTTGCAATGTGTCCAATATTATGATAGTGAAAACATGCCATACTAGTCGATCTCCAAGGTCCTGCATTGCCTCTATTTTCCCTCAATCCATAGTTAATTTCCATGTGACCTGTGTGTGTGTGATTTACACCTTCATGAAATAACAAGATTAACTAAGAACAACAAGAATTAGAGCAAAATAATCTAACAAATGCACAATTAATCTATCAACATCTCATGGTTCTCTAAATTGAAGTAGTAAGTGAGGCTCTCAGCTGCAAATCCTCACTAGTGACACTCTAATTATGAGAATTGAACTAAGAATGATATGAAAACTAGATCTAATTATCAAATTCTAGCTCTATTTGATAAGAAAATCTACAAAATGATCAAAAAATGAAGCTAATTATCAATGAAAATGCTAAGTGAGTGATGTGGATGCAAATTGCAAGAGCTTTGCTGCAATTCAAAGATATGGAGTGGATGAATAATGCCTCAAAATGCCTTCTATTTATAGGATTTTCCCAAGGGTAGGGGGTAGAGTGAGATAACCATGGTTATGCTTGGGTAAGGTCAATTGGCTTTGCTTTGTCCCTAAATTGGGGGACAAACATTTAAATGGTTTCAAAAGGCTGGACCATTTCAACAAAAGTGAGTGATTTGTGTCCATTTTGTCTCCTTTTTGCTTTGTTGAGGGAAATTCATGATTTATTAATTAATTAAAGTAATTAAATTTAGCCATGAAGGGTAAGAGGTTCATTTTGATTTTTCATTTCAACAACTATGCCATTAATTGAATTTAATCAATTTCTTAGTGTTTTTCCCCTTTTCAAGCCTTATTTAATCATTTAATCATTTAATTGAATTTTCCTTTGATTTGAATTGCCTTTGTTCCATTTATTGATTTTTCGTGCTATTTTGATGATTTGTTGCACCTTTTGATTGATTTAAGCCTTTGCCAATTTTCCATGTCTACATGACCATAATTATGACAATGTGAGCATGTAATATCCCATTGGTTTTTATTATTCCAGTTGACATATGGCCTATGATTTTTCACCCTTGTCCTGTAATCACTAGCTCTATGACCATATTTGTTGCAATTGTAACAATAGCCATAAAAAAGACTTGGTATAGAATTAGATCTGATGCTTGGAACACTAGATTGTATATTTGTCCTACATACATTATCTATATGTCCAACCCTATGGCAACTGAAATAAACTGGTTTATAAGATCTCTTACCAAATTTATTTTGATTCAACTTAGGAATATATTTGTAATCTTTCCTGTCATTCTTGGTTCCAGAAGATTCACAAACCTCATAACTGGTGTAGCCTAATCCATATCTTTCTCCATGCATTATTTAATTATTCATTTTTTCATCAATCTTTGTAAAACTTTCATTGAATTTCTTGAGTAGATCATTTGCAACCTTCAACTCACCTTTCAGTTGCTCATTGTCTTTCCTCATATTTTCATTATCCCTTAGGAATTCTTGATTCCCTTGATTTGTATCATGTAGTTGTGCATGCAATGTACCAAATTCTTGTTTAGATTTGAAAATATCACCCACCTTGGCTTTTAGCGTTTCTTTTGCAAATTTACTTGCTTCTTCTACAATATTCCTTACTTCCATTTCTTCACCCATTATGATAGAGAAGGATTCCAATTTCCTTTTGATGTTATTTTTTTTCCTTATGAAACTTCACATTCTCCTAAGCCAATTCTTCCAAAGATGCTTGAGATTCCTCAGATCCACTACCTTCAAAAATTTGTTCGATGAGATCTTGTCTTTCATTCAATTGTTTAACAAGTTCTTATCTCTTGGCTCTTGATTGATTGAGATGATCTTTCAACTAGTCAATGAATTCCTCAACATCTTCAAGTTTCTTCTCAAGATGTCTCTGATATTTGAAACTGTCCATGTCCACCTTAAGGATCTTCCCCAAGATGTTAGGATTCTTCAAGGGAACTTAGCTCTGATACCAATTGTTAATACTATAAGGCCCAATATTACTGAGAGGGGGGGGGGGGGTGAATCAATAATCTATCAAATATGAAACTTTTCATAATTCTTTCAGCAACATCAACCACGTTCATTAGCTTTAAACTTTTTGCATGCAATAAACAAAGTAACCATACAATCATCCAATCATGAAACAAAGTGTAACCAATATTTTATCTTGGAAAACCTGATTAAGGGTGAAAACCAAAATGGGAATTAGCACCCACTAATAATTTATACTCTTTTGAAATGTGCCTTTTTAAAGGCCTATCCCTATTAGGAGCTTACAATGATACCCGGTTAGGAGCAGACCTTGTTAGGAGTCACCTAATTAAGGGACTTACCTCTAGCCCTATTAGGAGCTTTACCTTGTTAGGAATAACCTAGTTAAAGGATTTTGGATCCTAGCTAAAGAGCTACCCTATTAAAATATTTACAAATCATACCTTTTAAAGTCTACCAGATTAAGGGATTTTTTTCTAGAACCTATTAAGATTCAACAAGTACAATGATTTGTTAATATGATTTAGAACAACAGAGAGGGGGGGGGGGGGGGGGGGTGAATTAGTTGTTCTCAGGTCCAGATGTATAAAAAAATCCTTTAAAACTTTTCAATAAATTAGACCTAATAACCAATAGCTACTCGATCATTACTGATTGCATAACAAAAATATATAATAGTGCAATTCACTTATCCAATAGGATCCAACTTGTAAAACATAGAAATGTTCAAACCAAAACATTCACACAAGTATCAACACCAGGATTTATAGTGGAAACCTAATTAGGGAAAAACCACTTTGTAACATGTTACTATTATGTTCACTCTTCTGAAGTGAGCTCGGTGAAAATCCAACCCTGTCAAAGGTTGCAAACACACTGTCAGGTGTGACCCGGTTAAAGGATTTAAATCACTTTGTTAAAAGTGTGCCTTGTTATAGGACTTGCATACACTCCATTAGAATGCAACCTTGTTTAAAGGATTTATACCTATGATTGTTAGGTCAACCTCTATTAAAAGGATTTTGACTGATACAATGGTTAGAAAGTAGTAGTATTGATCTGAAAAACATACAACTCACTTTGCAAATATCAGATCCAATTCTGTACACATATGCTGGCTTATTGACTGTGATCCTTTGCCATCTCCATCATTGATCTACTTGGAACTCTCTTCAAGAAATCACAACACTTCTCCTTTAGCCTTCTCTTCTTAGATAGTCAATAACATCAACAACACTTCCAATATCCACCTCTCTTACAACCTCTAGCTTATGTTTCCTTATTACTTCCTCTATTAGGTCAATACATCTTTTGTCGCTTAATCTCCTTCGTAGATCTTAGGGTTAGGTCAGATTCATTGAATCCATCCTACATTATGTTCTTCGGCTATCCTTCTAGAAATATCTTGAATCTCTTAATAGATTTACAATAAAATGTTTTACAGTGCATTAAATGCTTTCATACAATCAATAAATAAAGTCAACGCATTTTACATAATCCAAGAATTCAATGATGTTGGCTGGAAATTTGAATTCTTCCTCAAATGCAAAATATTGACGCTTGGTCAATACTATGTTCAACTTCTCCATCTTCACTAGAAAGATCAGTCACCTCATAAACTATTTCCTCGGCTAATACTGTCTTCCTCGACAATTAACTGGTGTTCGGTCAACACTGAATTTAATCGACATATACTAGCTCGGTTGACACTAACAACACTCGGCTTAAAGTAGATTTCTTCACTTTTTCTCTATTAAGCCTACCTATTTAGTCTTCATTCTTACTTAAATAAACAATACATTATCTTATCATTGTGCCACATAATCAAGTACTTATTGAAGTACCAATATAATTCAACCTTTCTTTAGGTGCTATTATTACCAACCTTGCCTTACCCCTTAGCAACAATCAAATAGATATAGTACTTTCTTAAATAGAAATAGTCTTACCAGTTAAGGTTTGGCATCAATGACAATACAATAATTTCTTCAATTGTAGTTTCCAAAAATCTCCCTCTTTGGCATTGATGGAAACACCATATTAATATCACATGAATTACAAACCAATCCAAAAACTTATCTATCCATCAGAAATATTAATAATATCCTTAGCTTCATTCTGATACAAAATCAATTAGCCATGCTTGACAGTCCACTGAATTTCTCCCTCTGTCTTGATCTTCTTATTCTGTGTATTCATCTGTGATCATCTCCCTCATTGACAAAAATGCCAAAGCAGCAACAAAAATATACACCCTACAGATGTAGATATCATCTTTTTAGTTCAGTAACAGTATTTCTCCCTCTGTCATCTTTGCTTATGACTGATTCTTAGCTTTGCTGTGCTTTTCACAACTCTGGGCTGCTCCTAAAGTGTGACTTTTCTCTACATCAACTTGTTAGATATTCTTTGCAGCACATTTGATGTAGTGCTCCTAGCTTGACTAGGCAGCCTCAATTAGGGGAAGGACCCCTAATTGACTTCTCAGATATTCATGAGATTCTTTAGGTAAAGCCTTAGTGAATATGTCTGCTAGTTGTTCCTTTGTATTCACATATTCCATGCGGACCTCTTTATCTTGTACCAGTTCTCTCAAGTAATGATACTTGATGGGAATGTGTTTGGTCTTTGTGTGCATCACTGGATTCTTAGAGATGTTGATAGAACTTGTGTTGTCACAGAAAATGACAACTGGTTCAGTGATTTCTTCTTTCATGCCTACCAACAATTTCTTTATCCATATCAAATTTGAATAGTTCATAGCTGCAACCACATACTCAGCTTCGACAGTAGATTGGGAAATGCAATTTTGTTTCTTGCTTGTCCAGGAAACTAATCTATGTCCAAGAAAGAAGGCTCACCACTAGTACTCTTTCTGTCATCTACATTTCCTGCCCAATCAACATCTGTATCTACTCTCAGTTCAAACTTGTCATGCTTCTTGTAGTATAATCCATAGTCAACAGTCCCTTTCAAATATCTCATTATTCTTTTGACTGCCATCATGTGAGTTTCCTTAAGATTGGCAGAGAATCTTGCCACAATCCCAATAGCTAATGCAATATCCGGTCTGCTATGTACAACATACTATAGCTTTCCGATCATGGATCTATACAAAGTCTAGTTAACTTCTACAACATCATCATTTTTAGAAAACTTTTGTCCAGTAGCCATGGGAGTACTTATTGGCCTTGAATCTTCCATACCAAAGGTTTTTAGTATCTCATGAACATATTTAGACCGGGTGAAGAAAATTCCTTTCTTCATCTGATATACTTCTAAACCAACAAAAAATTTGATCTCCCCAAACATACTCATTTCAAATTCAGTTTGCATTTCATTTGAAAATTTCTTACACAAGGAATCTTGTCCACCAAATATAATATCATCTACAAAGATCTTAGCTAACAAGATTCCTTTATCTTCTTCATCTTTTATGTATAGGTTTCTTGTGTCATTTGTCCTTGAGAATCCAATTTGTATTAGGTAGTTGTGCAGTCTCTCATACCATGCTCTGGGAGCTAGCTTTAGTCCATATAGTGCTTTATTTAGTTTGAAAACCATGTGTCTTCTATTTAGATCAACAAATCCTTCTGGTTGTTCAATATACACTTCTTCTTCTTGTACATAGCCTTTGCATACCATCCTAGCTTTGTTTCTTGTTATTTGACCATGCTCATTCAACTTATTATGAAATACCCACTTTGTCCCAATGACATTCTTATTTTTTGGTCTCGGCACCAGAGTCTAGGTATCATTCTTCTCTATCTGGTCTATCTCTTCATTCATTGCTTCTATCCAGTCTTCATTTTCTAATGCCTCCTTTGTTGTCTTAGGCTCATATTCACATAGTAAACATGTTGGATCTCTTGCCTTGCTTCTGGTCTAAATTCCAGTATCTTTATCTCTAATAATCTATTTAGGCTTGTGATGTCTCCTTACATATTATGCTAGAATAGGTTCTACTCTCCTTTCATTTTGCTCATCAAGCTCACCAACAAGATTGTTAGATTTAGCTTCTGAATGCTTGGCAACCTCTTCCTAATACTCGACAACTTCTTCCTATTGCTCGACACGTTCTTCTTCTCTCTCAACATTGTTTTCCTGATGCTTGACATTGCTTACCGGAGACTCAACATTAGGTGCAAGTCTGTCACTTGCCTCTTCTTCCTCTATATACACAAAAGATTTGTAATCTTCTAGTTCTCTTTTACTGTCAGCTTCATTTTTCTCTGCATACTAATCAACTTTGACCTTCACAATTTCCATAATTTTGTTAGTATTAGAGTTCAAACACTTATAAGCTTTACTTTTTGTGGAATAGCCTAGGAATATACCCTCATCACTTTTAGCATCAAATTTTCCATTTCTACTATCCTTTAATATGTAGCACTTACTTCCAAAAATTCTAAAGTAATTTACATTAGCACTTACTTCCAAAAATTCTAAAGTAATTTACATTAGGTGCATACCCATGCCACAACTCATAAGGTGTCAGATTTGTACCTTTTTTGATCTATTCTCGGTTAAGAGTATAAACAACTGTACTTACAACTTCTTTCTAATACTTTTGTGCAACATTATTTTCAATCATTAATGTCCTTGCATAGTCCAAGATAGATCTGTTCCTTCTCTCTACTATACTATTTTGTGGAGGAGTTCTAGGTGCAGACATCTGTCTTTTCATCCCTCTATCATTGCAAAAAAAATTAAATTCATTGGATATAAATTCTCCACCTTGGTCAGATCTTAGACACTTTAGGTTCCGACTTGTCTCTTTTTCAACCTTAGCCACATACCACTTAAAAAATTGAAAAGCATTAGATTTTTCTTTTAAGAACATTACATGAATAATCCTTGGTATAATCATCAACAAATAGGATAAAATATCTAGCACCATAATAGCTTTGTACATCCATCAGTCCACAAAGGTTAGTATGAACCAAATCTAAGATATTCTTAGAAGTAAAAGTTTTGCTCTTGAAACTAGACTTTGTCATCTTACCCAACTGACATTCTTTGCACATTACATTCTTAGGTTTCTTCAATCTAGGTAGACCTCTCACTTTCTTTTTCTTACTAATTTCTACCAGATTATCAAAGTTAAAATGACATAGCCACTTATTCCATAACCAAATATCATCAAGTTGTGCAATCATACATGTTTCTTTAGATAGGTCTAGATAGAACAAATTACCTCTTGTTTGTTCTCCACTTCCAATCAGTTCACCAGTGGCATGAAATATTTCCTTTCTATGGTGAAATTCCATTCAGTAGCCAGTGCTATTAAGCTATGCAACACTCATCAGATTATAGTTAAGACCTATTGGAATTAGGAGAGATAGGTACTGAGAGGGGAGGGGTGAATCAGTGCCTTCAAATCTACACTTGTAAACCTTTCAAATCTAAAACTGTAAACAGTGATAACTGACCAAAATAACTTGAATCTAATTGCATGAATCAATCATCCATTTAACTTATGTAAGTAAACAACATGAAATCAATATGACAATCACATAACACAAGTATTTTGGTAACGCAAAAACCCTTGTTAGAAGGTAAAAACTATGGTGGGGATGACACCCACAAATTCTTCACTACTGCAAATAGAAAAGGTTTGCCTGTTAAGGCTACAAGTTTTGATCACTTCTGATGATCTCACCCTGTTAGGAGTGACATGTTAGATCAACTAGATCTACCTAGTTATAAGATTTTAACAACACTAATGAAGTGTGCACTTGGTTAAGAGATTTACATAAGACTGTTAAGTCTACTCTGTCAAGAGATTTTATCCAAAAATCTATTACAATTGTTAGAAAGCAATAGGCAATTATCTGCTATTTGACAACTCAATTGTCTGATACAGATCTGTAAGTGCTCATAAAATATCACCTTAATTGTGATGAATCTCTTCTTTGAATCTGCTTGGTTGCCTTCTCTGATTCTACTTAATCTGATAACCTCTATACTCAATCTTGCTCTATTAACTGATTGACTTGAAGTTAGGCAATAGCTTCAAGTGCTCATTAATTCATATATCAGTTCACACCAAAAATGATGTGAACACACAAATATATAGTGTTCTATTTTTTCCGCTTTAAAAAAATTAGGTTACAATACAACATCATAACCCTAAGGTCTACGGTGTAAAATATCCTAGATCAACTATTACAATAAGATATACATTACATTTAATGAGTATCTTTTACAATAAATGTTCCTCGATCTTGGTAAACCATTTTACGATCCGTTGTAACCATTTGCATAGAAGAATGTGCTATTTCTAATTACTATGCTATTTCTTGTGATCCTCGGTAAACACTGTGTAAATTGCTTGGTGTATACTACAACGCTCGGTGTTTACTATCTGTTGGTGTCGGTGTCTGCTGGTGCTTGGTAAACTGTATAGTACTCGGTGTGTAAGCTTTACCGACTAGTCTGTCTTGCTTCTGGTTATCGACTAACTCAATGTAAGTGTTTGACTGATCTCTTTGATAGCCTTTGATACTAATGACAACCTTGAATGCTCAATAGAGATTAACAATCTCCCCCTTTGTCATTAGTATCAAAACTCTTTAATGTATATAGACCAAGTTTTCTTAATACCTTATATCCGCCATGTATGTATCCACATCAAAATTTTTTCTAAGTACTAAGTACTCCCGCTCGGTGCATGCTCCAGGTAATATGTAGTATATGTAGCAAAATCATACTTATTTGGCATATACATGTTTTCCCCCTTTTTGATAATAATGCCAAATACAAAAAAATACAGTATACTTACATCTTGTCAAAAATGTGTTGGTGGGTTTTCTTCACTGACTCCAAGAGGTTTTCCCACTCCTCTTTCAAGTTGGTAAGAGAAATATGCTCAAGACCGACTTGGGCATGCATGTCAAAGATATTTTTGAATACCAAAATCTTTGGTGTTGCAACTAGTATCTCGGCTTTGACAATATGGGCTTCAAAATTTTTTAGGTATGGAATGAGTTCAGTTTGCAACTCTGTTACCTAATCAATGATGTTCTCTTCTTAGTGCCTTAAATCTACTATCAACCGCCGAAGTTCCTGAACTTGGTGAATTTGCTTTAAGAAAGCACGAGGTTCAGTTATAACTGCTATTGTACTTAGCTTTATTTCGGCTTCTAGCCCTTTTATCTTTTCACTGACTTCTATAGTGAAGGTGTCTGTAGTACAAAGCTTAATCAAAATTTGACAAATTGTCTGGGTGATAGATTTAATTTCAGTAATTACCTCAGATAATTTGACCTTTTGTAATGCCACGTCTAGATTGATTTTCTCAGCTAATTTGTTATGAATCCTTGATTCTGCCCTTTCTTCAATCCTTTTGTCTACTTCAATATTCAGGGCATTGATCTTCTCGGCGAGTGTGGCAAGTTGATCTATGATGGGAGTATTCTCATCAATGTTTACCTCAGGTACTACCTGTTGTAGAATATCCCTCACATCAGTTAATACTTCTTTGCATTTGTGCTCTTGCTTCAACTTTTCTTGTGCCGCCTTCCTTGAACATAACTCCCCATATTTAATTAGTTCCTTGGGGCTTAGGGTCCTTAGGTCACATTAAGGTATAACTATCACTTCATCAATGGTGACCGACCCTTTTCCTTTCTTCTTTTTCTTTGGTGCGAGAGGTGAATTCTTCTCAATAACAACAATAGTTTTATCTCCACTCTTTGGAGTGTCCTTCTCGGTTGACACATTTTCTTCCTTCTTCTACTCCTCAGTGACCAATGTCTTGGTTGAATGAGTAGGAGCCTCAGATGTACTATCAAGTGGGTTCACCTTAGTTGCCTTTGTTTCTTATGTGTCCTTGGTTTTTGTAGATGGTGCCTCTATTTGGTTAGGCTCATTTGCATCTGTAGGTTGCTCAGGTTCTTGTGTCCCCATTGTGTCCTTGTGTTGCTCAGGATGTGAGTCATCGGGTTGTACTTGGGAAAGTATTTCAGTTGCTTCTACAAGTACATGAAGCTTACCTAGTAGTGATGTGAATAGACATTTAGTGTCTAGTGCTTCATCTTTATTAGGTGCAATATTCACATCCTCATCATCTTTATCATCAGGATCACCATTTGTGATGTCCTCAACGAGTACATCATAATCGGTTTGTTGCTCCAGTTGAACTTCAACTTTATCTGGTGCATCCTATGAAATACTTATTTCTTCCTTGTCCTTGGTGATATCGATTGCCTTGGTAACTGATATACTGGTATTATTTGATTTCTTTTCTGTTCCCTCATCAATGCGAATACCTTTACCTTTGGAATTATGTCTCTTCTTAGACAAGTTCAAGAATGCTTCTTGCTCAACTTTTTCTTTGGCTTTCAGAATTGATGTCCATAAGGAATCACTTGTGATATCCATATTAGCCACATTTTCATCCAGTATCATCATGGCTTAGTTCTTGATTATAAATCTTTCTTGATATTTAGCCATGTATTCACTAACTTCTCCATAACTTAGGTGTGGGGCTACCCGAACTAATGATCTCTCTCTTTTCCTTTTCTCGATATCTAGTGCAATAGCCCATTTTTCATTTATTTTGTCATCCAATCCCTTCGGTAATGCACATGCAAATTCCATCAGTACTTTCTTGAATTTTATCATCATCTGGATGACAGCATGTTCTAACTTTGTTTGGTCCTCAGTTGACATTTTGTCAAATTTGTCTATTCTTGGATCAACAAGGTTTCCATTCAAAATTATGTCTTCAATTATTTCATCTATTGTGCTAACCTTGTTGTCAATCACCTTGAATTGATTAGTATAATCCTCAGTCTCAGTTTCCTCTAGATCTTCTTTATTTCTTATGAATTTTCTCCTTTTCTTTGGTGCCTCAGCTACAACCTTGTTCTTTCTCTTGATATATTTATTTGTTGATGTAGCTGCTCTCCTTTTTGTTACTTTCTCTACTTCTTCCTTATCAGTTGGTGGTGCTATAGTTGATGATCATGTCTTCATACCTTCATGTACAGGTGATTGCTTCTTTATAGGACTTTCAGATGGAGGAACTGGTGTGGGATCTTCTTCTTTGTTAGACTCGGTCTCCTCACTATCATATGGTTTGTCAGCCAACTGTAACTAACCTTCAGTTGCCTATTCAATTGGTGTCTCTTTAGATGTCTCAGACCCATCTCCATATTTAGCAGTGAGATTTTTCTTCATCTTCTTTACCTTTCTAGTAATTTTACTGATCTCAATATTTGTTGAAATTCTAGATTTGGCCTCTTCATATACTCCGAACCTAGTGGCAATGGGATCTTTTGGTAGTGCAAGTAGTGCATTAATAGATTTCAGTGCGAAATCATGGTTCATTTCATACCCCATCAGTGCCAACCATTTTATCCTAGGTTCAACTACTTTTATCAATGTATAATCTATGTTGACTACAAAACATATATCATGCTCAAATTTCTGAACTAATTCCCTCAGAATTCTTCTTCTTTTATGCATTTTAGACTAAAAATCTTTGAAGTATGCATTAAACTCTATATTCAATGTATCTCCTAACTTATTCATCATTTCACTGATCTATTTTGTTATCGGTATATTTGGTATCCAATTTACTTTACCGGTGCTAGGTACATACTTTTGTAGATAGAAAAATATGCATGCAAGTAGAGATCTGAACTTACATGTGTTAGACTTCTTTTTATTATGGTCTTCATATTCTCCTAAAGTTGATGAAACAATAACTCGGCAAGATCAACCTGGTGACCTTTTACCACAATTTTGTGCACCATGTCTACTGTGTTGCAGGGTGCACCGTTGAGTCTACTTAATTGAAATAAGTTGTACCCAATCACATGTGCTGCAAATTTGACTACTGGGTCTTTGATTATTGAAATCTTTAGTGCCCGACCATCCCATTGTGATCCAATATATTTCTCAACATATGGTCATGATGAACTATAGAAATTCTTAGCCTTGTCGGTTGTAGGGAGCCCAGTAACCCTACTAATCATTTTCTTGTTGACCTCAATCGGTTTATCCAGCCAAAATTTGTCATCATGATACCTACTCAAAATAATTCTGATCCAATCTATTTTAAATGATTGCAAAAAGTGTATAAAACATGATAACCCTGATTCCTCAATCCTCTTGTGATCTATTTTCAATTTACCATCGGGTCCACAGAGTTGTTGATACGCTGCTATAGTTTCAAAATCTCCAACTTCTTTGATTTTGCAATGAATATATGATCTTACGTCTTCTATCAATAAAACCCTTTCTGGTATGCTAAAAAAGGTGCCCATTGTATCTATTTGTGCTGCTACCTTGGGATGTGGCTTAAACTTAGGTTCGTCGTAATTTTCCCTAATGATTAGATTAACTTCCTCCTCAACACTTTGTGATTTTCTTGTAGATGATGTAGATGCCATAAATTGATTCTAGGGTTTTGGCAAGCAACAAGATAAAAAGTGTTTGATAGGAAATGAACTTACTCGGTATCATGAAAAGTGATGTCAGTTCGATCTAAAGTAGCCTTGGATCCTTCTAAAAATATTTTAGCTCAAACTCTGCTCTTTGAATTCTCTGCTCTTCAAAATCGCAATGTGAAAAATGAACTCTGTTCCCATGTATTTATAGATTTTTTGATATTCCTGCTCAAACTTTCCTACAATAAATGCTTGATATATCTTTCAGTACGAAACAATTGTCAGCTCGGTGACAACTAATTTTTTTTTTTCGCTCGGTTAACATAGAGTTTCTTCATCGGTTGCTACATGTGCTTGGTTAACCTTAGATAGTGATGACCGATGGGTAACCAACTCTTGGTCTCTCTTTTACTGACTGTATAACATTGTTAGCTCATGACAACTAAACCATAGTGCATCTTTATTCATGCAAATTTGGTATTTGTACATCATATATAAGGAATTGTATGTAAAATATGATCATTTTGAAATGTCAGTTCCATACATACCTTTGTTACCTTAAGTGGAGGTACTGATGTCACCCAATCTAGTAGACGAGGTTTCACCAACAACATTACTTGACTCATCATTCTCATTAGATGCCTTCTTCCACATAGTGTTCCTTAAATTTTTGATATCTATGATAGTATGTCCACTCTCAAATATATGGTTTTCATCTGGTGCTTGATCTCTGTAGTTCTTGCTTAAATGACTGACCTTGTGACAGTGCATGCAAGCCATCCTAGTGCTTGTCCATCTTCTTGATTGTCCAATCTGACTCTTTCTATAACAATTTTCTGCAATGTGCCCATGCCGACCACATACAACATAGTTAGTCCATGTATTATAATCCCAAACATAAGAGTTACCTTGTCTCTTCAGTTGATATGGCCTGCATTGTGGTTTCTCCTTAGGTGTCCAGACTTGTTTCATTTTCACCTTACATTCTCGTGCAGTGTGTCCATGCTTGTTACAGGTATAGCATATTTTCTCCACAGTAGTATTGTTAGAAATATCATTTTGTTTATCTCTACACTCATAAGCTGGATGTCCAAACTTTCCACAGTAATAATAGTATCCATTGAACTTAGGAGTGATAGGAGGTTTACCTTGTAATTTGCTTCTACACACATTAGATGTATGTCTTGATTTTCCATAATGATAACATGCCAACACTTTAGATCTTTGGTTTTGATTGTTGTTGACCTTTTCAGCTTGTTGTGATGATTCTCCTTCGCTAGTGTAGCCTATTCCAGCTCTACCCAAAAATCTTCTTTGATTAGAGAAGAAATCATCAATCTTCTTAGAGTTGTCCTCAACAAGTTTCTTCATTTCATTTTGCTACTATTGATTTTTCACTTCATTTCTTAGCTTCTCATTCTCTTCTCTGAGTCTTGCAACATCTTCTAGTCTTCTTGACAATTCTGCATTCACTTGGTTTACCTCTTGATTCACAGTCATCATTTGATTAGTTACTTGGAAATGTCAGTCAATGAGTCTTTTTATCTCACTCTCTTTAGCTTGAAGTTGTTTAGTCATCTGTCTTCGGTCATCAATTGCTAGATTCCTTTCTTTCTCAGCTTGTTTTTCTTTGTTCATTGTTTCTACCATTCTCACCATTTGAGATTCTTGACCGATTTGTAGTGCTTTCACTTGATCAGTTAAATGTTGATTCTTTTTAGATAGATTAGTGATTATTCTTTTAGATCCATCAGAGATGCTTCCAAAACTAGATCTAATATGCTCAAAAATTTCATCAATAGGTTCTCCATGGTAACCAATCTCATTCTGTAGAATAGCTAGGTTCTTCCTCTCAACCAGTAGTTTCTTCAGTCCTTCCTTGGCTTGTTTATACTGTTCCACAAACATATGCATTTGTATCTTCTAATTATCAATAGTCTTATCAAGCTTATATCTCTCCGTGACTTAGATATTTTACCCTTCAGTGGTTAAACTGTTCAACAAGAGAATTGTTCTCTGATACCAATTGTTGGAATTAGAAGAGATAGGTACTGAGAGGGGAGGGGTGAATCAGTGCCTTCAAATATTCACTTGTAAACCTTTCAAATATAAAATTGTAAACAGTGATAACCAACCAAAATAAATTGAATCTAATTGCATGAATCAATCATCCATTTAACTTATGTAAGTAAACAACATGAAATCAATATGACAATCACATAACACAAGTATTTTGGTAA
This sequence comes from Chamaecyparis obtusa, assembly GCA_027943335.1. Taxonomy (NCBI): domain Eukaryota; kingdom Viridiplantae; phylum Streptophyta; class Pinopsida; order Cupressales; family Cupressaceae; genus Chamaecyparis; species Chamaecyparis obtusa. Next base: position 513,821 of record BSBK01003883.1, read on the forward strand.
TGCAGAAACCCTTGTTAGAAGGTAAAAACTGTGGTGGGGATGACACCCATAAATTCTTCACTATTGCAGATAGAAAAGGTTTGCCTGTTAGGGCTACAAGTTTGATCACTTTTGATGATCTCACCCTGTTAGGAGTGACATGTTAGATCAACTAGATCTACCTGGTTATAAGATTTTAACAACACTAATGAAGTGTGCACTCGGTTAAGAGATTTACATAAGACTGTTAAGTCTACTTTGTCAAGAGATTTTATCCAAAACTCTATTACAATTGTTAGAAAGCAATAGGCAATTATCTGCTATTTGAAAACTCAATTGTCTGATACAGATCTATAAGTGCTCATAAAATATCACCTTAACTATGATGAATCTCTTCTCTGAATCCGCTCGGTAGCCTTCTCTGATTCTGCTTAACCTGATAACCTCTATATTCTCTCCCGCTCTGTTAACTAATTGACTTGAAGTTAGGCAATAGCTTCAAGTGCTCATTAATTCATATATTAGTTCACACCAAAAATGATGCGAACACACAAATATATAGTGTTCTATTTTTTCTACTTTAACAAAATTAGGTTACAATACAACATCATAACCCTAAGATCTATGGTGTAAAATATCCTAGATCAACTATTACAATAAGATATACATTACATTTAATGAGTATCTTTTACAATAAATGTTCCTCGATCTTGGTAAACCTTTTTATGATCTATTGTAACTATTTGCATAGAAGAATGTGCCATTTCTGATTACTATGCAGTTTCCTGCGATTCTCAGGAAATACTATGTAAACTACTTTGTGTATGCTACGACGCTTGGTGTTCACTGTCTGTCGGTGTCGGTGTCTGCTGGTGCTCGGTAAACTGTATAGTACTTGGTGTGTAAGCTTTATCGACTAGTTTGTCTTTCTTTTGGTTACCGACTAACTCAATGTAAGTGTCTGACTGATCTCTTTAATAGCCTTTGATACTAATGACAACCTTGAATGCTCAATAGAGATTAACAAAGACCCTCAACCCAATAAGAATTTTCAAAAGTGATCTTATCAGTCAGCTTAATCAATCCTTTGCCTCTAACAGGACATGGTGCATCATTGTCAAATTTCACACTCCTACATTTATAATGATCTAAGGTATCAAACTTACTCTCATCTCTAGTCATATGATATGAACAACCACTGTCAATAATCCATTTATCATTTTTGTTCACATAAGATATCAATGTAGTTTTCTCATCCTCATCAGATTCATCTTTCATTGCAACATAGACAACTTCAATTTCAAAATCATCACTATCAGTGTCAGTCTCTTCTTCGGCAATATAGCATCGTAGTCCTTGTATCTTCGGTAACCTCTATCTTCTCTTTTGTCTTTATGCTTGCTGTCTCTTTCTTCATCCTTATTATCTCTGTTAGGACATCTAGCAGCTATATGACCAACTTTATTACATGAAAAACATATAATAGGGAGTTTGCCTTTGTACTTTCCTTTTCCCCTTTTCAGTCTCCTAGCCATAAGAGCTTCTAGATCCTCAAGTTCTTCATCAGATGTGTCACTGCCACTTTCATTTTCACTTATGCATCTTTCTTTTTCCTTCTTTGACTTACTCAAAATCATCTGTGACTTAAAAGTAGATTCAATATTACCAATAGTGAAGTTATCATAGTTAGAAAGTTCAAAAGCAGTTAGCTTACCAACCAAACTTTCGAAAGTAAGAGCATTTGTAGGGTTACATCTAGATTCCTGAATTGTAGAAATTTTGATTGCATAGATATGACACAGAGTTATCAATACTTTTCCTATTATAGTTTCATCATCAATAGTTCCATTTGCTCCTCTAATAGCATTTATAACTTCTTTCATTCTACCACAATATTGTGCAATGTTCTCACCTTCTTGCATTCTCATTTTATCAATTTTACCTCTTAGGCTCTTAGCTTTTGCTCTCAACACATTTATGTCACCACCATAAATGTTTGCAAGGGTGTCCCACATTTTCTTTGCATTACTCTAGTCTTTGATGTGTTCAAATTCTAGATAACTTAGGGCAGACACAATCTCCAACATTGCTTGGTTGTGCTCTTGTTTAGATTTCATTTCCTCGGTAGTCAGAGGTGCAATAGGTGTGACATAGTCATGTTCAATATAATACTTTTTAGAATCACCAATACCGGCCAGATGTAGCTTCATCAAGATTTGCCATGCATGTAAGTTCTCCTTATTCAGCTTTGGTACCTCCTTATACATCCTAATCATTTGCTTCAAGCACCTTCAAAATTGTTCTCTGTAAGCACCAACAACTCTGATACCAATTGTTAATATGATTTAGAACAACAAAGAGGGGGGGTGAATCAGTTGTTCTCAGGTCCAGATGTATAAAAACAATCTTTAAACTCTTCAACAAATCAGATCTAATAACCAACACCTACTTGGTCATTATTGATTGCATAACGTAAACATATAATAGTGCAGTCCACTTATCCAATAGCTTCTAACTTGTAAAACATAGAAATGTTCAAATCAAAACATTCACACAAGTATTAACACTAGGATTTATAGTGGAAACCCAATTTGGGAAAAACCACTTTGTAACATGTTACTATTATGTTCACTCTTCTGAAGTGAGCTTGGTGAAAAGCCAACCTTGTCAAAACACACTATCAGGTGTGACCTTGTTAAAGGATTTAAACCACTCTGTTAAAAGTGCACCTTGTTATAGGACTTACATACACTCCATTAGAATGCAACCTTGTTCAAAGGATTTATACCTATGACTGTTAGGTCAACCTCTATTAAAAGGATTTTGACTGATACAATGGTTAGAAAGTAGCAGTAGTATTGATTTGAAAAACATAAAACTCACTTTGCAAATATCAGATCCAATTCCATACACATATGCTAGCTTATTGACTGTGAACCTTTTCCAGCTCCATCACTGATGTGCTCGGAACTCTCTTCAAGAAATCACAACACTTCTCCTTCAGCCTTCTCTACTTAGATAGTCAATAACATCAACAACACTTCTACCATCCACCTCTCTTACAACATCTAGCTTACATTTCCTTAATACTTCCTCTATTAGGTTAACACATCTTTTGCTACTTAATCTCCTTCGTAGATCTTAGGGTTAGGTCAGATTCATCGAATCCATCCTACATTATGTTCTTTGGCTATCCTTCTAGAAATATCTCAAATCTCTTAATAGATTTAAAATAAAAATTTTTACAGTGCATTAAATGCTTTCATACAATAAATAAATAAAGTCAACATGTTTTACATAATCCAAGAATTCAATGATGTCAGCTAAAATTTGAATTCTTCCTCAAATGTAAAATACTGACGCTCGGTCAATACTGTGTTCAACTTCTTGGTCTTCACTAGAAAGCTTGGTCACCTCATAAACTATTTCCTCAGCTAATATTGTCTTCCTTGGCAATTAACTGGTGTTTGGTCAACCCTAAATTTACTTGGCATATACTAGCTTGGTCGACACTAACAACACTTGGCTTAAACTAGATTTCTTCACTTTTTCTTGGTTAAGCCTACCAGTTTAGTCTTCATTCTTACTTAGATAAACAATACATTGTCTTATCATTGTGCCACATAATCAAGTACTCATTGAAGTATCAAGATAAATCAACCTTTCCTTAGGTGCTATTGTTACCAACCTTGCCTTACCCCTTTGCAACAATCAAATAGATATAGTACTTTCTTAAATAGCAACAGTCTTACCAGTTAAGGTTTGACATTAATGAAAATACAACAATTGCTTCAATTGCATTTTCCAACATGATCTAGGTGTAGCACTTCTCTACTTCTTATTCATGTCCAATTAAAAACAACACTTCTTCTTGTAGGAAATATACAATCTTCACTCAACCATACCTTTGCATCCAGGATCTACAGTTGCATAATTCACAAATTTTCATATAAATACATTCATGCTCATTAGGGAATTATCCGACTTACAAAATGTATTAAATTAAAATTAAAATTAAAATCATTCCTTCTTGATCCTTGAGCCCTAAGACATTTTAACAATCTAGAAGATTTGATTAAAAATTAAGTTCGACATCAAGATCCATCACACATCAATTTTTTCACAAGAATAGTCAAACTTTATTTTATTTCCCTAACACGTTTCAAAATATTGATAGATCTAATCACCTCGAATAATGTAACATCAAATAACCATTAGAAATTTGTAATACCACATCACCTTGACACTTGGATCACAAAGAGATCCACCATAATTGACTCCATTATCATCGCTCACTTATCTAACATCAACTTCTCAAACCTAATCAAACATTTTTCTATCTTCCACAAAATGATCTTCTATCCCCTGAAACTATGCCTTGTCGTACTCCAAAAAAATTATGATCGTAGTATCAAAAACATATCCTAGTCAAGATAAATATATCATAACCAAAAAACTTGGATCCATACTGATTTTATAGAACAATAAAATCATTCACTATCTATCACTGTCTATTCATTAGTCTACCATGTTGCTCTTCAATCAATCATAACTCTCTACATACTCATTTATAGCCATTGTAGTGCCATATATATAGCATATAAAGACATATCTAATTCTCCCATAAGATCCGCACACTCCAAATCCTTCACATACTCATGACACATTTGATTCAACAACTCAAGCACTTATTAGCTCACTGTCAACCAACACAACACTTAGTTGACATCAATGAAAACACAATAAATGATCTTCCTGTCATGGAAACTATACCAATAAACACTAAAAATACTCTATAATATGTCTGCATCAGCTATGCCAACATGATCAGAGGAAGAATTAGAAGACCAAAAAATCAAATATTCATCATTAGTGTCTTTTCACTAGGTGGAATCACCTTAACATTGCAAGAGAGAACAACTTTTTTCCAAGACACTAGTATAGAAGTACCAAAAAAATCAAAATGATAGTCTTTATAATCCACTAGTTGAGTCCATGGCCTATCCCCCACCATGATAATCACATCTCTAGGGAGAGGTGTGGAGATATCAATTTTAACCAAAATGTGTGAAAAGGTAGAGAGACCCATGGTGACCATGGTATCACCCACCTTTAGAAAATGGTCAATAGAGTTGCTGATGATCTCAAAATAATAATTCTTCAATAAGTTAAGGGAAAAATTGGGCAGATGAACCCACACATGACACACATTGAGAGGTCTAGTTAGAGGGTTGGAAGAGACTGCCCATGATTTGGCTGAAAGATAATAATTCCCCCAAGCCCACAACTTTCTCATCACTATATCTCATTCCTCAAAAGAAGGAACAATAGCAATAAAAAATCCCTTTGCATAAGGGGATAGCTCAATATTACTTGAAACCAAGGGTCTCCAAGAATCTATCACCCAATTATGTAGGTTTGGTAGACAAGAACATAAACAAGGAAATCTATAAACCAACTCATAATTTTGGAAGTACTCCACATTTTGAACCACATCTAGGCTGCAAACAATCACAAGAGAGGTCTTGGCAGATGTTATAGTTCAATATTTCACCTTGGAAAGAATAAAAAAAGTAGATCTGGAAACTTTGGCAAAGCTTCACCCACCAAAAAGAGGTACAATAGACCTAGGTCACTCTAAAGAGTGTTGAGGTACAAAAGCACCCATCCCATCTAGCATTTCCATATCACCAATTTTATACCTAAGAACAAACTCCCCAAACATGAAAACTTCCTTAGTGCCAATTAGAGGAGAATATCATGATAAATTAAGTCTCAACACACCACTGCTTGTTAGTTCCACATGAGTATTTTTCTTTGCATCCATGAGTGGATTTGAAAATGTTGGCCGAGAATTCAAAATTCCCATTGTAGGAGTGGAAGTAGGCAAAACAAACATTTTCCCCAAAGAGTGTCTAGGTGCAAAAGCACCCATCCCAACCGAAACCACCACATTGCCAGTTGTAGACCCAAACTCATCCTCCCTAGACACCAAAATGTCCTTAGTGCAAGGGAAAAGTGTAGATACTAATAGAGTAATTCCCAACACACCACCCCCAATCAACACCACATGAGTCTGGTTATCCATAGACATGAGTGGGTTTGAAATGTTGGGCGAGAATTCAAAATACTTGTTGCAAGAGTAGAGGTGAATGAAACATAGATCATGGTTTTACCATGATTTTTAAATATTGTGTTGATGGAATGGATAATTTGACCAATATAAGGTGCACCACATGAGCAATACATTTTATAAAAATTAGAACCAAGGAGGTTTATAGGGTCTTTGGTCAATGCGATGAGGTTTAAAATTATGTAAATGGGTTTTGAAACTCTTTGGGTAATTTTTACAAAGGATTTTGGTAGTCTTATTGGATATTCCTTCAATTTAGGGTAAGGTGGAAAAGGAAAATTTATGAGATAACCTCTGATGGAATATGGATGAAGTGACTGAGAGGGGCGGGGGGGGGGTGAATCAGTGAACCATAAAACACTTCACAATTATTTCTTTCCAGATCCCTTAGGATATCTTAAAGAATGTTATCTGTTTTAGCACTCGGTAAATAGATTGCAGTAACTTTGAAGATGCAGAAAGTATTAGCAAAATTATCTTTTAGATATTCATCAGCACTAGTGTATGATTAAGATAGCAATTAAGAACACAAGAGACACAAGATTTAACGTGGAAACCCAATATGGGAAAAACCACCAATGTATCTAGATACTGATTTTCACTTTTCTAAAGTGATGCTCGGTTAGAAGCCAACCCGGTAAAAGGTTACAAAACACACTGTTAGGTGTGACCTTGTTAGAGGATTTAATCACCCTGCTAGGAGTGGCCTGGTAAGAGGTCTTGAAAACAATTCAATGGAATTGTCACCTTGTTAGAGGATTTACAATATGGTTGTTAAACCAACTCGGTTAAGAGATTTAGAATTCACTGTTACAATGATAAGAGGGTAACAATGAAAATGACCTGTATAATAATGCAACTGCCTTACTAATTACAGATCTCTGTTCTGCATAAGTGTGATCCTTCTTGATTGAATAAATCTCTACTGCACCTTAAGGATATCTGAACATCCTCCACAAATTTGCACACACCTTTCCTGTCTTTCTTCTGTAAATCTTCTGCTGTATTTCTTGTTTATTTTTCACATTTGACCTTTTATTTATATGATTTTAGATTTGTCAAATCGACTATTATTTAGTATAACAGTCGGCTGAATTAAGCAAACTCTATTTGCAAAAATCCTTCAAGGGCTGACAGTGCTCGGTGACCATAACTTTCTACAATCTTTCGGAGACCGAGGGAACTCGGTAAACACTGACAATCCTTTACCTTCGATAACCGACTGAATTCGGTAAACACTGAATTTTCTTTGACGACCGAATGAACTCAGTAAACACTAAATTTTCTTTGATGACCGACTGAACTCGGTAAACACTGAATTTTCTTTGACGACCGACTGAACTCGGTAAATGCTAAATTTTCTTTGATAACTGAGTGGACTTGGTAGACATTGATTTTCTTTGATAACTGAGTGGACTCGGTAAGCACTAATCTTCCTATCTGGCAGACCGACTGAGCTCGGTAGGAACTGATTGCTGTGGACTATGACATTGTGTGACATCAAAGACAATACATAATTTGAGTAGCAATTTCCTTCAGACAATTGTTTCCAACAATCTCCCTCTTTGGCATTGATGGCAACACAATATGTCATAGCATAAGAAATTTGAAAGAATTAGCTCGGTTCAGATTCAAATCTCCCTCTGTCAGCAAACTTCCTTTATCCTGAAAATTCTTCCTTCTAACTATTGAAAATTTCTTGAAGTAATAGCAAAGACATAGCAAACACTCCCTCTTTGACAACACATGCCAAAGACAATTCACATATTACTGGTGTAAATTAATGTACCTCAAGTACTAATTCATATGCAATGATTCCTTGAATATGCTGCATCAACTGGTTGATTTTCAATCATGTTCTAGTTGATGCATCACTAAAACTATATTTAGTGAGCCTCAGATAGGGGAATGACCCCTAACTTACCTCTTACATACACAAATGCATCCTTAGGTAATGGTTTGGTAAAAATGTCTGCAATCTTTTCTTTTGTATGAATATATTCTAATCTGATTTCCTTGTCCTACACCAATTCTCTGACAAAGTGATATTTAATAGCAATGTGCTTGGTTTTGGAATGCATCACTGGATTCTTCGAAATGTTTATTGCACTGGTATTGTCACAAAATATAACAACTGGTTCTTTGATTTCAACCTTCATACCTTCTAATAACTATTTAAACCAAACAATATTTGAACAGTTTACTGCAGCAGCAACATATTCTGCTTCAGCTGTGGATTGAGATGTGCAATTTTGCTTTTTACTAGTCCAGGATACCAGTCTTTTTCCAAGAAAAAATGCTCCACCACTTGTGCTTTTTTTGTCATCAATGTTCCCTGCCCAATCAGCATCAGTAAACACTTTTAAGTCTAGATTGCCTCCAAATTTATACCACAAACCATATTCTTCAGTTCCTCTTAAGTATCTTAAGATTCTTTTGATTGCCATCATATGATTTTCCTTAGGTTTTGCTGAGAATCTAGCTACTATACCAACTGCTAAGGCAATATCAGGTCTTGTATGTACTACATACTACAATTTTCCAATCATAGATCGGTATAGGGCCTGATCAACTTCTTTTGAATCATCATTTTTGGTAAGTTTCAGTCTAGTACACATGGGTGTACCAACTGGTTTTGAATCTTCCATACCAAACTTCTTAAGTATTTCCTTAATGTATTTAGATTGAGTAATGTATATACCATTCTTGCTTTGCTGAATTTGAAGACCAACAAAGAATTTTATTAAACCAAACATAGACATTTCAAATTCTTTGTTCATTTGCTCTGAAAATTCTTTGCACTGATCCTCATTCCCTGTAAATATAGTATCATCTATAAATATTTTTGCCAATACAATTTTGTCATCCGGTCCTTCTTTAATATACAGATTACTGTTATCATTGGCTCTTTTGAAATTAATCTGAATCAAATAGTTATGGAGTCTTTCATACCATGCTCTAGGAGCTTGTTTCAAACCATACAATGCTTTGTGTAACCTGTAGACCATGTCCTTTTTATCTGGATCAACAAAACCTTCAGGTTGTTCAATGTAGACTTCTTCATCAAGAATTCCATTGAGAAATGCAGATTTTATATCCATCTGATATACCTTAAATCCTTTGTGTGCTGCATAAGCAAGTAGAGTTCTTACGCCTTCTAATCTTGCAACAGGAGAAAAAGTTTCTCCATAATCTATGCCTTCTTCTTGAGAATAACCTTTACATACCAGTCTAGCTTTGTTTCTAGACACTTGACCATCTTCATTCAGCTTATTCCTGAATACCCATTTTGTTCCAATTACATTCTTATCTTTAGGTCTAGGTACAAGAGTCCATGTTTTTTTCTTTTGTATTTGTTCTAATTCTTCATTCATTGCTTCAATCCAACTTTCATTTTCCAATGCATCTTTGATATTTCTAGGTTCAAAGTCAGTAAGCAGACATGTACCTTTTAGCTTGCTTCTTGTCATAGTACCATCTGATTTGTTTCCAATAATTTGATCTGGTGTATGATGTCTTCTGACATATTTGGCTAGTATAGGTTTCTTGCTTTTTGAATGATTCATGCTGTTGTCTTCTAGGATCTCTTCTTCAGGTTGCTCAGGCTCGGTAGATATTTGCTCGATAACTTCAGGCTGAGACTCGGTCTGAATTTCTTCCTATGACTCGATTTGAACTTCTTCCTGTGACTTAGTTTGTGACTCGGTAACTATGCTCGGCTTGGTAGATATAGTTTCCTCATTGATAGTTGTGTCTGCCAATGTTTCAGGTTCAATGTAAATGAATCTTCTGTAGTTCTTAGGTTCCCTTTTGCTTTCTTCTTCAGTCTTTTTTGCAAACTCATCAAATTTTACATGTATACTTTCTATGACTTTGTGAGTAGATAAGTTCAGACATTTGTATGCCTTGCTTTTGCTAGAATATCCTAGGAATATTCCTTCATCACTTCTCACATCAAATTTATTTCTTCTGGATTCTTTTAAGATATAACACTTGCTACCAAATATTTTCATGTAACTTACATTGGGTTTATAGCCATACCATAATTCATAAGGAGTTTTGAATGTGTCTTTCTTCAATTGTACTCAGTTCAAGGTATGAACTGCAGTGTTGATAGCTTCCTTCCAGTACTTTATAGCGATGTTCTTTTCTATCATTAGAGTCCTTGCACAATCCATAATAGATCTATTTCTTCTTTCTGCTATTCCATTCTGCTCAGGAGTTCTAGGAGCTGATACCTGTCTTTTGATTCCTCTTTCAATGCAAAAGTTGTTAAAATCATGGGAGATGAATTCACCACCTCTGTCTGATCTTAAGCATTTCAATCTTTTCCCTGTTTCCTTTTCCACTCTTGCTAAGTACCATTTGAACTTTTCAAATGCTTCTGATTTTTCTCTTAAATACATAACAGTCATCATTCTAGAATAATCATCAACGAAAAGAATAAAGAATTTATCTCCAGTATAGCTTTGTATTCCAATAGGTCCACATAAATCAGTATGCACAATTTCCAAAATTTCTTTAGACTGATAGTTCTTACTCTTGAAACTAGTTTTACTCATTTTGCCAATTTGACAATTCTTACATAGACCAGTATCAGGTTTCTTCAAAGTAGGAATGCCTCTAACCTTCTTGAATTTGCTTATTTTTATCATGTTATCAAAATTCACATGACATAACCTTTTGTGCCATAGCCAACTTTCTTCAATTTGAGCAATAAAGCATGAATATTCACTGAGATCAAGATAAAATAAGTTACCTTTTGTTTGTTTGCCCGATCCAATGAGTTTTCCTTTTTCATCCAGCAGTCTTGCTTGACCATTCATGAATTCAACCTTGAAACCAGTGTTGATTAGCTGTGCTACACTTAGAAGATTATGTTTTAGTCCTTCAACCCAATAAGCATTATCACATATGAGTTCTTTGGTTAATGAGATTCTTCCTTTTCCTTTTATACAACAAGGTTCATTGTTTCCAAATCTTACATTGCCACTATCACAGTCTTCTACATATTCAAATTTTGTCTTGTCACCAGTCATGTGGTGTGAACATCCGCTCTCTATTATCCATATATCATCTTTGCTTATATGAGAAATAAGTGCCATCTTATCTTCATCATCATCAGATTCATCTTTTATAGCAATAAAGATAATTTCTTCTTCACTATCATCAGAATCTTTAGCCATAAAACATGTTTTCTTACCTTTATCCTTGAATGATTTGAAATTCTTTTTGCCATAGTACTTGTGACTTCTCTTCTCTTCCTTGACTTGCTTGTTTGGGCACCTAGCTACAATATGTCCAATTTCTTCGCATGAAAAATAGATTAAAGGAGTTTTACCTTTATATTTACCTTTCCCTTTAGAGTACTTCTTTGCAAGTAATGCTTCTACAATTTCAAGAACACTATCAGAACTTTCTTCTGATACTTCTTCACTTTCTGACTGAACTTCTTTAATTTTCTTGTTCTTCTTTAGTGAGACCTTGGCCTCAAATGTTGATTCAATATTTTTGGAACTAGGAACATAGTTGTCATAGTTGTCTAATTCAAAGGCTATCAATCTTCCAACTAAAGCATCCAAAGTTATATTGTGGTTTGTTTCACATCTTCTTTCTTGAATAGCTGATACTTTTATTGCATAGATAGGGAGTAATGTTCTGAGTACCTTACTTATAACAGTTTCATCTGAGATTATTCCTCCAGAAGCTCTAATTGCACTTACACTTGCTTTGATTCTTTCAACATATTTTGCAATGTTTTCATCTTCCTTCATATTCATCTTGTCAAACTATCCTCTTAGGCTTTCTGCTTTGGCTCTTTTCACATTTGCATCACCACCATATATTTTCTTCAGTGTCATCCACATTTCATATGCAGTAGTGCATTCTTTAATATCATCAAATTCTTCATAGCTGAGAGCAGATGCAATGTCTATCATCATGGTGTTATGAGTCTTTTTCTCTACAATGTCTTCAACAATTAATGCGCCAGTAGGAATTGTGTATTCTTCATCAATGTATTTGCATCCTGAATCACCAATGGAAGCCAGATGAAGTCGCATGAGACCTTGCCATGCTGAACAGTTATCTCTGTTGAGCTTTGGAATTTCCCTCTTGTAAGACATCCTGATCTTTAGCTTAGGTCCTTGAAACCCTTCCTGCAAGCACCAAAAGCTCTGATACCAATTGATGGAATATGGATGAAGTGACTGAGAGGGGGGGGGGGTGAATCAGTTAACCATAAAACACTTCACAATTATTTCTTTCCAGATCCCTTAGGATATCTTAAAGAATGTTATCTATTTTAGCACTCGGTAAATAGATTGCAGTAACTTTGAAGATGCAGAAAGTATTAGCAAAATTATCTTTTAGATATTCATCAGCACTAGTGTATGATTAAGATAGCAATTAAGAACATAAGAGACACAAGATTTAACGTGGAAACCCAATATGGGAAAAACCACCAATGTATCTAGATACTGATTTTCACTTTTCTGAAGTGATGCCCGGTTAGAAGCCAACCCGGTAAAAGGTTACAAAACACACTGTTAGGTGTGACCTTGTTAGAGGATTTAATCACCCTGCTAGGAGTGGCCTAGTAAGAGGTCTTGAAAACAATTCAATGGAATTGTCACCTTGTTAAAAGATTTACAATATGGTTGTTAAACCAACTCAGTTAAGAGATTTAGAATTCACTGTTACAATGATAAGAGGGTAACAATGAAAATGACCTGTATAATAATGCAACTACCTTGCTGATTACAGATCTCTGTTCTACATAAGTGTGATCCTTCCTGATCGAATAAATCTTTGCTACATCTTAAGGATATCTGAACATCCTCCACAAATTTGCACACACCTTTCCTGTCTTTCTTCTGTAAATCTTCTGCTGTATTTCTTGTTTATTTTTCACATTTGACCTTTTATTTATATGATTTTAGATTTGTCAAATCGACTATTATTTAGTATAACAGTCGGCTAAATTAAGTAAACTCTATTTGCAAAAATCCTTCAAGGGCCGACAGTGCTCGGTGACCATAACTTTCTACAATCTTTCGGAGACCGAGGGAACTCGGTAAACACCGATAATCCTTTACCTTCGATAACCGACTGAACTCGGTAAACACTGAATTTTCTTTGACGACCGACTAAACTCGGTAAACACTAAATTTTCTTTGACGACCGACTGAACTCGGTAAATGCTAAATTTTCTTTGATAACCGAGTGGACTCGGTAGACACTGATTTTCTTTGATAACCGAGTGGACTCGGTAAGCACTAATCTTCCTGTCTGGCAGACCGACTAAGCTCGGTAGGAACTGATTGCTGCGGACTATGACATTGTGTGACATCAAAGACAATACATAATTTGAGTAGCAATTTCCTTCAGACAATTGTTTCCAACAACCTCATCTTATTTAGAGATGAAAATTTGCTTGTCTTGATTGAATGCTTTGGTGATGTTCTTGGATCAATAATCATTCAACTTAAAAATCTTGGTGAGATGGGTCAATTCTCAGTCAATGCAATCCACATCACAAGTTCAAAATTTCTTCATGACCAACATCTTTACAACAAAAAAATGGCATTGGATATGTTGTGGGATTTGGAGGAACACTCTCTCCATTAAAATTTGGTATACCCCCTTTTACCCTCTTACTGAGCCCTTAAAGGTGTGTCCCATGTGGGTTAGATTTTTAAGCCTTCGTCTATAGTTTTGGGAGGTTTCATTTTATGAGTATATATGAAACTATATAGGTCATTTCTTGAAATTTGATGATTCTACTTGTTAAAATTTATTTGATATCATGTTAAAGTTTTAGGTGACTCTACAACACCCCCAAGATCAAATGAAAGACCAAGATAACTTCCACAAGAGAATGTCAAGAAAATTGAATTAAGATGTAAGTATGATATTATTGATAATGGAAATAGACATATATATAATTAAAATGTACATAATAGGTGTGCTTATATATGAAAGGATATAAGAGACAATGATAAGGATTAGATAAGATATCACCTATGCAAAGTGGGATCACATGTCCACCAAAGGTGGATCATCCTCCATTATGCAATGAAGTATGTGCCATATGATGATAATGATAATGTGATATGTGCACTAAAGGTTAATCTCACACATAAAGTGGAATGTCATAACAACTATCACCACCTAAAGTGGAATTATCCTACACCATGTGCTTAATATAGGTACAAAATCCTAGGTGTCTCAAATGTAAACTACTATGCAATGCATTATCCTAAGTAAGCTTAAGTAAAGTGTAATTAGTGAATATTTAATTACACCAACATGCCCCCTTAAGTGTAACTTAGTGGATTGTACTTAAACCCAAAATTCAAGATGGGTCCTGACTATTAGGATATGTTAGGTACCCATGTATAATATGCAATGCAATACATAAAATGAAATCTCTCATAAAGCGGAGAAAGAGAAAAACCTCATGGGACAACTCTCCCCTCCAAAAAGAGAGATGAAAACACACAAGATGCATGGAGACTCAAGACCCCCAAGGATTAAATACATCATGTATATACAAGAAATTATCCCCCCATATGAAGGATAGTAGGAGACATGATATCCCCCCCATAATGAATAATCTCTTGCAAAAATGGTTAGTGTTTGAAGACAAAACATAGTCCAATGCCTACAAAAACCATTTATCCCCTTGGGAAGAAGATAAAATAAGTAAAAATGTAGAAATTGATACTCCTAAAGAGTTATTTTGTTGTCATTAGTATTGTCAAATTCAGTTGGTGAAAGAAGAAGGAGTCAGAGGACTCAATCGATAAAGAAAAAAAAGAATTCAGTAAAGGAAGAGACAATTTCGGTAAAGGAAAATGAGTGATAGGCACTGAGTAGAGAAAGATAGGAACCAAGTAGTGCATAGTAGTTACTAAGAAAAGAGAACATGTTACCAATCAAGAACAAAATGTGTTACCAAGTAACATAGGCCAACATAATAGATTATGGTAGATACATTGAATCTAGACACCGAGCATAAAATATTTTACAAATTTCGAGAAGATCATTTGGTAAAACATTGGGAATGTAAAAAATATGATTGAAAATGATTACAAGGTAAGATCCACCAATGGAAAATGAATGGAATATATACATTGGAAATGAAATCAATGCTACCTCTATTTAAGGAGAAGAATCTAGAAGATTTCCACCACTTTTAGATCAAGTATATAAAGAAAAAAGTATGAAGATCAGAGCGAGAGAGAAGATGATG
Organism: Chamaecyparis obtusa; assembly: GCA_027943335.1. Taxonomy (NCBI): domain Eukaryota; kingdom Viridiplantae; phylum Streptophyta; class Pinopsida; order Cupressales; family Cupressaceae; genus Chamaecyparis; species Chamaecyparis obtusa. The sequence goes on from BSBK01003883.1 coordinate 529,189, forward strand.
ATAAGTCAGAGAAGAATGTAAGTGATGGTGATGAAATAATGAAGTGAAACTACTGAGTAACAAAATAGTTAGAGAAGACCAATGAATGTAAATCAGATTTGAGGCTACCAAGTACTAAAGCTGAATTGTGATTGAAATGTACTGAAGTACAAAATGAGGTAAAATGTTATTGAGAACATTGAGTCTGAACAAAAATTGTTGATGCATTACTAAAAACATATTTAGTATTGATTTATATTGTATTCAGAGTTGTAAAATCTTATTACTAGGTAGGCCCTATGATGCAGAGCTCTCCCCTATTTAGGCAACTTGGTAAGTGGTGAGACCTTCAGTGTTTCTTTGAACCCAAGGTGGGTTTAGGAGAGTGCTCTATGCCTTTAGAAGATCCTATAACAAAAACAAATCTACTATCCTCACTAGAGGATGCTATTCCTTTGCTAGTTTTTACTCCTCTAGGCTTGAATGACACTCGGTTGATTCATTGAGTAGTTTATTGACGCTCGGTAATCCTACTGTGAAGTGCCCTTATTGGTTCAAACTTGAAATGGGAACTTTGTGTTGGGAAGGGGATGGAAAGGTTCCATGCTCACTATATGTCTTCCCATAAGACTTCCCCTCAATTATGTCTCCCAAATATGAAATGTGAGACTTTACAAATAATGCACCAATATATGGAAAATTAGAATCCCAATCAAGAAGCCAAATGGATATCTCTTGCAATGAATCACTAGAATCACCAACAAGCGATGAATGCATGATCTCAACTAGAGAAGTAGGAGCTGCAAGTGGAGTCATTGGATGATCCTTACTCTCAATATATGCATTATATTCAATCTCATCTAAGGTATCATCATCATAGGGAATGTTACTTGCATCATCAAGTGGAAGGAGGCAATCTACAACAGGATCATCTACGAATGGAGGAATATGTGGATCTCCAAAATGATCCCAAATAATGGTCCAAACTATGTGTGGGAAATGCATACCCTTAATTTTTGAGTAGAATGCATTGTGTAAATATGAACTAAGAGTCAAATCAATCACTCTTCTAATGTGACCATTTTTATCTTCCCAAACTATTTTATTCTACTTTTTCTTTGGCTCAGGAATGAGTCCATAAAGATAAGGAAAGAGATTAAGCCATCTACAATGTGTGATGATTCCTTTTGCCCATGGCTCATAATTATCCCTAGTTAAAGAAATTACAATAGAATGTGTACCATATCCCATGATTACATTAATGATACACTTCTCACATTATAATTTGAGATAAAAAATGATTACACCCCACAATTAGGCTATAATAGACTTAGATCATTGTTCAAAAGACCAAACTAAGGCCTGTGCATTATAATTGAAAAACTAAGATAAATTATGAAAGTATAATTTCTTATCATAGTCAATAAAAAATAATCCCAGATCTAGAAAATACAAAAAATATTATGCACTTTCAAAAAAAATTGCACCTAAAAAGGAGTCTGTATGAGCCCAAACAAGGCCTTAGAAGTTGTAAAAATGAGATTTATGATTTAAAAAAAGAAATTAGAAACATAGATCAGAAACCACCTACACCACTATATGTCTCTATAAGTCTTCCCCTCAATTATGTATCCCAAATATGAAATGTGAGGCTTTACAAATAATGCACCAATATCTGGAAAATGAGAATCCCAATCAGGAAGATGAATGTATATCTCTTGCAATGAATCACTAGAATAACCAACAAGAGATGAATGTGTGATCTCAAATAGAGAAGTAGGAGCTGCAAGTGGAGTCACTGGATCATCCTTACTCTCAATATACACATTATATTCAATCTCATCTAATGTATCATCATCATAGGGAGTGTTACTTGCATCATCAAATGGAAGGAGACAATCTACAACTGTAAGGAAACTCAGGTGCGGAAATAGCTTCCTACGCTAATCTCTATAGGAGAGTATTGTGCAAATTCTTATAAATCCTTACAATTTCAGATTCGTTAACTACCTTAACAAAGATATTGCAACCACATACAATGCATATAGAAAAAATAGAGAATGACACAATGATATACCCTGGGGAAAACCTTTTGGTAAAAAACCCCACCACTCCAAAACCTGCACAATGTATTACCTTCAACACAAAGAATACAACACACTTGCAATGCAAGTTCTTTTAGGAGATGAGAGACAAAGCCAACAAGACTTAAATTTCTATTATATCTCTCCCATAGGAGCAGCATCATATATATAGACTCCTCTGGACCCAAAAATAGGCACAACCACCAAGACCCATGCACAAAGCCAAATGTACACAGTTTTTACATGCAATCCCAAGAATAGGCGTCCATCCCTAGAATGGACTATGACAGCTTGTCATAGAATCTGCCAAAAATAATGGTCACAAGAGAAGTGTAAGAGAATCTATCATACCAACCTATTTTTGGCATATTCTCTTACACACACCAACCACTTCTTCTTGGGCACCCAAATAGGCCCTAGTCATAAGATGCTCTTACACCTGTCATAGCACATTCCTTAAATAGTTCTTACGCGTCATAGGAATCCATCATGACCATTTCAGTCATGATCTCCTTACACACAAGATGCTGACACATCAAGTGGAGTGACACATCAACATGCCAACTAGACATGTACACTCACACTTAATTACATTATTTGCAAAAAATACATTTACAAAACAAATAATAAGAATAGGAATTATCCAAGGTTGAGACACCTTATTCCTAACAACAACATGATCATCTGTGAGTGGAGGAATATGTGGATCTCCAAAATGATCCCTAGCTAAAGATATTACAATAAAATGTGTACCATATCCCATGATTACATTAATGATACACTTCTTACATTATAATTTGAGATCACAATTGATTACACCCCACAATCAAGCTATAATAGGCTTATATCACTATTCAAAAGACCAAACTAAGGCCTATGCATTATAATTGAAAAACTAAGCTAAATTATGAAAGTATAATTTCTTATCATAGTCAATAAAAAATAATCCCAGATCTAGAAAAAACAAAAAATATTATGCACTTTAAAAAAAAATTGCACCCAAAAAGGAGTCTGTATGAGCCCAAACAAGGCCTTAAAAGTTGTAAAAATGGGATTTATGATTTAAAAAAAAAATTGGAAACATAGATCAAAAACCACCTACACCACTATGTAGAGCACAAAATTCTACGCCCCCCCCCCTCCGCCCAAAAAAAAAATTTCTCGAAAAAAGGAGTCTGGATGACTGAGATATCGCTATTTGAAAATCGTCTCCGAAATTATTTTTTTGAATCACCACCCCCGCACGTCCAAAATTTAAATGACTCTAGATTTGGCTTCAAACGTCTGATTTGGATGAATTTTTTTTGGTGCATCACTACTTTTTTAATCTCTCTCTCTCTCTCTCTCACACACACACACACAGACATAGACACAAACACAAACACAAACATAGACACAGACACAGACATAGATACACAGACATACACAAAGACACACACATAGACACAGACACAGACACAGACACAGACACAGACACAGACACACACACACACACACACACACACACACACAGACACACACACACACACACACACACACACACACACACACACACACACACACACACAAATTTTACAATTCGTGGATCATCATGGAAATTGTATTAGTAGAAAGACTTTATAAATAGTAAGGATCATGCTCTTTTTTTTAATAGCCTGGGTGAGTTTTGGCCATGTTTTTAAAATGTCAGTTTAGAGTGGGTCCATAAGGTCCCTTGAAATGTTTCACATATATTAGCTCTAGCTATGACCCATTTTCTCATTTTCCTTCAACATCTTCCAACTCAATTTTTTTGGTCACCAAAGAAGTTTTTTGAGCCCCAAATCAAATTTTTGTTAAATTGTTGGCTCGAGGTCTCAGTTATAAAAGGAAGTCATTAAATTTGATTTATTTAGTGGACAATAAATCAAATAAGAAATATTTGTGCAATTAATTATGCCCCCTTGAAAAGTTTCATGGCTCCTGATGGTTGCTTGTGCTTGTATTGAAATTATCATCACATGCCTTTTGGCTTGTGGAGAAATTAAGGGTTTCCCATTTTCAAAGAGTATAAATATGTAAATAACTAAACATTTTTCAATGTTTTAAACATATTGTGGGAGAGTGAAATAAGGGTTTTTAATTTTTAATTGTTTCCTCAACTTAAAGAAACTCATGAAGGTCATTTCCAAGCAAGTTGAAAGCATTACGTACAAATGAGAGTTTAAATGATGATCTTTTATTGATTTGAATTAGTGCCAACACAACAACTAATTCTCCTAGAATAAGGTCACACTATCACACATTAGACAAAGGAAATGGAGTGAAAGGTGTAATATACATTTACAAAAATCATATCAAAGAGATACTTAACTTTTTTTTTTCTTCTGAAAACTTTCCTTCATGATTTATGGTTTAGTTGACTAAATAACTACAACTTAAACATTTATAATTTGATAGTATTTATCTCTTAATGCTTTTCTGACTATTTGACTTATATTTTTTTCCTCCCTCCACATTAGATCTAGTAGTTTCTAACTCATCCAACATTAGCCCAAATTAGTTTCTCATCACACCATCATATATTGAAGGCTCTTTTCACTTCAAAGAATGCAAAACAAAAGTGTTTCAATGATGTAATTAGCATCTACGATGTTGATGTAGGAGCATCTTGGGTCCTTGGAAATCATGTGTCACCAAAAACATGTTTGTGTTTTCCTGTGTTGCTTGGTTCCTGCTTTGACCGAGTTGGTTCGGTGTTGCTCGGTTTCCTTTGTTAACTTGGGTTGGTTGGTTATCTCTCTGAAACTAAGTTAATTCCCTGGTGCTCGGTGATGCTTGTCTGGCACTCGATTATCCTTTCTTATTGAGTTGTTTGTTTTAGTTTCCTATTGAGGCTGACTCTTGCAATTAATTATGGTCATGGATTTAATGCTGGTATCTATCATTGGGAAGTGTGTGGACCTAGATTTGGTCATTCCTTCTGTTGATGGTGGATCTGAAGGCCGACTTGTTTGGTAGCCTCTTGTATATAATGTAATCTTTGGTTGTAGTTTAGAGGAGTCAATTTTTGATAGAGGATAGAAGATAGAAGATTATAAGATTGTTTTCGATCCTCACTTGTTGGAGGACTTCTGGACTTGAATTGTAATATCTGGCCTAAATTGGGAAGGCCTCACTGCTTGGCATGTATGAATCAATTGGAATAAATATATGAAAGATATCTGCATTCTCTCTCTCACTTGTATGTTGTTGCTTCTATGTGTGATCTCTGTAAGGTGGATCTAGTTAGGGTGTGCCTTTGGCCCCTCTCCCCATCCTCCCTTGCATTAGGTGGTATCATAGTGAGGTGAGATTTGGATCTAGGTTTGTGAATCTAGGTTTGAGGGTTACTTCTTGTCAAACCATAGTTGATTTATTGTGGGGTAGAAGATTGTGATCTAGCCTGCAATTGTAGAGGGTTTCAAGATGGTTTGTGGGAGGTGAGATGTGGATCTAGGATTGGCAGACATATTGAGACAACTTGCTGCTAGATTAGAAGCTGTTGAAACAACCCAATGAAGAGGAAGACATCTTGAAGATGTTAGTGATGATGAAATTAAGGAAGAACAAGTTGATGTAGAACCTACACCAGTGATGGATCAAGGTGAGGAAATATTGTTGAAGGCTTTGAAAAATTTGAAGTCTACACCACACTTTAATCCTCTCGACTATAGTGGAAAATTGGATACTGATGAATTGGTGGACTAGATCACCAAGATGGAGAAATACTTTGAATATGAAAATGTTCTTGAGGAAAAGAAGGTGAAAATTCCAGCACAAAATTGAAAAGTCATGCATCCTTTGTTAGAAAGTAAAGTCCACCAAGATAACTGAGAGGGGGGGGGGGGGGGGTGAATCAGTTATCAGATAATTATAACTTTTATCATCTTCAACATCATTAAACCATATAGGCAATATAATTACCAACCATAGAAAGATATTCATACACAATAACACAATGACACAAGATATGTTGACTAGGGAACCTCTTGATCAAAGAGTAAACCCCAGTGGGAATGATGCCCACAAAAGATGTACTAATATGAATATTCCTTGTGAAAGGATGGACTCTATTAGAAATATTATGAACTACATTCAGTACATATGAATCCCTATTAGGAGATTTTGAATCCCTGTTAAAAGATTCTAACCCGATTAAGAGTTATGGAAGGCAGTAGGACCCACTACCCAAATAGCTTCAGGGTAAGATCATTGAACACACTGTCCAAATAATCTTTTCATTACTCAATAGAATAATATGTTACCTCTTCTCTAACTATGCCAAACCACACTCACTATTACATCAGATCTCTGTACTTCGCATGTCTTCCTTCACAAATCCGCTTTCATACTTAGCTCTTTTCTTCACTTCATGCATACAACATCACAACTACTGCTACCATATCATAATTACACACTTTCACATTAAAAATTCATTACAACAAGGAAATAAATTCCTTCCTTTATACCACACTCAAATAATTATAAATGAGTCGACATACAATTACAAAATAAAAGTTTCCACATGCTACACCAAAATTACACAAAACTGTCAACTTCCAAATACAATAAATCTTCACTCGTGTGATCTCAAATTTTGTGCTATCATCCATGTCACTATCAATGTGTCTTCAACTTCCCTTTAACTACACAAAACCAGATTCCATCTTGATTAGGAGATATCATCCGATTTCCACAAACTGCTACTCAGGAACACTGCCTGAATACTGCTTCCACCAAAATGATCATTACTTCCATGAATAAAAGAATTACTGTCTGCACTCTTAACCATAGACATATAACATATCAAAGAGTATAACCTCAACATCACATAGCTCCAACTATTATAACCCACATGTGTTAATCCAAACTCTGTCTGCTTCTCTGCAAGTCTTCGCTAAATCACTGTGTTGACATCAATGACAATCAAAGTCATGAATGCAACAACAACTGCTACAGAATGGCTGCCAAACATTTAGAATTCATTCCTAACATCCTTGTGGTGGGAACATCTACAGTTGGATAGAAAGAGGAAAGGAAAAGAAAAAATTAAGATATGTAATAAAATGGTGAATAAATTGAAAGGAAAGTTCTTACCTTGTGATTATTAGATTAACCTAGTTAGGCGAATGCAAAGTTTGAGGTAGAAAGATAGCTCGGTAAAATAATATACTGAGGAATTCTATAGATTAGATATCAGACTTGGACATGATGAAGATGATGTGGAAAACATTTCTAGATACCTGAATGGATTGAGAGTTTCCATCCAAGAAGAAATCAGTTTGGTTAAATTAGAAAACATTCAAGAAGCTTATCAATTTGCATTGAAAGCTGAGGAGAAACTGAACAAGAGACATGAGTAAAGACAAAGAGGTAGAGGTGGTAGATTCCCCAGAGGAAGAGGTAGATCTTATGGTGAAAATAGTAGATCTGAACCAAAAAAGACAAATCTAGATAAAGGCAAGAGTGAGTTGAAAGGTGACAATTCATCTAGAGGAAGAAGCAATAACTACCAAGGTGGTTATAACAGAGGTAGTTTTTGAGGAACTTGTTACAATTGTGGAGAAGAAGGACATAGATCATTTGAATGTCCACATGCTAGTAAGAAGGTTGGTAGTAGTAGAAATGCTTTGGTGCAAGAAGAGTCATTGAATTAACTCAAGAAGGAAAAGAATTTGATGGTAAGGAGAGCACTTGGGAGTGAAGGTAATAAGGAAGATTCGGTAAGGAAAAGTTTTTTCAAGACCAGATGTAGAGTTTATGATGAAGTATGGAAGATAATCATTGACAGTGGAAGATCAGAGAACTTGGCATTTGAGGAAATGGTTACACAGCTGCAATTGAAGAGGTTGGAACATCTGAAGCCCTATCAGATTTCATGGATTAAGGATGAGCATACACTCTTGGTAAGTGAACAATGTTATGTGAATTTAAAAATTGGAATGAATTTAAAAATTGGAAAGTACCATGATAAGATGTTATGTGATATCATGCCTATGGATTGTTGTCATATTTTGTTGGGCAGACCTTGGCAATATGATAGACATGCTATATATGATGGGAGATTGCATAAATATATTATTTGGGCTGATGGAAGAAGAAAAATATTTTCACCTTTGATTGAAGAACCTGTTAGTAATGTTTGTACATCTGTGAAAGTTTTCTTGATGGAATGAAGAAAGTTTTTTAAGGATTTGAAGAAGAATGATGTATGTTTTGCTGTGATTCCTAACAAACTGAGTAAGAAAATAGAGGATAGCATACCTGAGGAGATTGATAAGTTACTCACAAAGTATCATGAAATAATTTTTGATAATGTACCTAATGGCTTTCCACTGAAGAGAAGCATTAATCACTGCATGGATCTAATCCTTGGAGCTAGTTTACCAAATAAGGCACCACATCAGCTGACACCTATCGAGAATCAGGAATTGAACCGACAAATTCAAGAACTATTGCAGAAAGGTTTGATTTGATAAAGTTTGAGTCCTTGTGCAGTACCTGCTATATTGGCACCTAAGAAGAATGGATAATGGTGAATGTGTATGGATTCCAGAGAAATTAACAAGATAACAGTGAAATATAGGTTTCGTATACCAAGAATGGATGACATAATGGACAATTTGACTAGAGAAAAGTATTTTACCAAAATTGATTTGAAAAGTGGGTATCATCAGATTAGAATCAGAGAAGGTGATGAGTGGAAGACTTCTTTTAAGACAAAAAAAGGTTTATATGAGTGGTTGGTTATGGCTTTTGGTTTAACTAATGCACCGAGTACTTTTATGAGGTTGATGAATGAAGTTTTGAAGAAATTCTTAGGTAAATTTGTGATTGTATACCTTGATGATATTTTGATATTCATTAAGACCAGAGAAGAACATTTTTTGCATGTTGATCAAGTATTGCAGAGGTTGAAAGAAGAAAAGTTGTTGATAAATCTAAAAAAGTGTTCATTCATGCAAGAAGAGATTGTGTATTTGGGATTTGTGATTTCAGTTGATGGTTTGAAAATGGATCCTAAAAAGGTTGAAGCTATTTTGAATTGGCCTACACTTGAGAATGCTAGTGAGGTAAGATCATTTCATGGTTTGGCAAGTTTTTACCAAAAGTTCATTAGGAATTTCAGTTCAATTTGTAATGCTATGATTGAGACTATGAGAGGAGATAAAAGAGAATTAAAATGGACACATGGAGTTGATAAAAGTTTTGAGACTCTGAAGTAGAAGGTTGCTAAATTGCCTATGTTGGCATTGCTTGATTTCAATAAGGTATTTCAAGTGGAATGTGATGCAAGTGGTAGTGCAATAGGAGCTGTGTTGAGTCAAGAAGGTAAACCTATTGCTTTATTTAGTGAAAAGTTGAATGATGCAAAAAGGAAATATTCTGTGTATGATCAAGAATTATATGCTATTATTCAAGCACTAAAGAAATGGAGACATTATTTGATACTAAGTGAATTTGTGTTGTATACCGATCATACAGATTTATAGTATTCGGGTAGTCAGAATAAGTTGAATCAAAGACATATGAAATGGGTTGAGTATTTACAGAGTTATACATTTGTGATAAAGCATAAGAGTGGAGTCACTAACTGAGTTGATGATGCATTGAGTAGAAGAAGATCTTTGATGACCAAGATGAAAATTGAGGTTCTTGGTTTTGATGACATCAGAGATTCTTATGAATTTGATCTTGATTTTTCTGAGTCATGGAGAAAGTGCAGAGAACCTATTCAAGATCAACCGAGTACTAAATGGGAAAAATATTTCATTCAAGGAGGTATGTTTTTAAAGGTATTCAGTTATGTATACTGAGAAGATAAATGAGAACTAATTTGATAAAGGAGAAACATAGTAGTGGTTTGGCTGGACACTTTGGTGTTGACAAGACATTGAATTTTCTTAAGGAGAAATAATTTTGGCCACAACTGTATAAGGATGTTCTAAAATTTGTGAAAATTTGTGGAATTTGTCAAGTTGCAAAAAGAGTAAGTCAGAATACTAGATTGTGTACATCGATTTCTGTTCCTGAGAAACCTTGGATTGATATTAGTATAGATTTTGTTCTTGGCTTACCAAAGACAGTAAGAGGTAATGATTCTATATTTGTTGTTGTGGATAGATTTTCTAAAATGGCACATTTTATACCTTGTAGAAAGACATCAAATGCAGTACATATAGCATATCTTTTCTTTAAGGAAATTGTCAGATTGCATGGATTACCAAGGAGTATCATCTTTGACTGAGACATTAAATTTGTTGGATAATTTTGGAAGACCCTTTGGAGAAAGTTTGCACCAAGTTGAAATATAGTTCTACATTTGACCCACATACTGATGGATAGACATAAGTTGTGAATAGAAGCTTGGGTAATCTATTGAGATGTTTATTTGGAGACACACTGAGTAATTGGGATTCTATGTTGGCACAAGAAGAGTTTGTATACAATAATTCAGTGAATAGGACTACTGGAAAAGAACCTTTTGAGATTGTAAATGGTATACAACTGAGAGGTATATCAAATTTGAGGGATATTGCTGATGAAGGAGAGAGAAGTGCTGAAGGAGTAAAATTTTCTAAGTACATGAAGACATTGCATGAAGATGTGTAACATAAGGTGGAGAAGAGTAATTAGAAATAAAAAGATAGAGTTGATAGATCAAGAAGACATAAGAATTTTATAGTCGGTGATGGTTCATTTGAAGAAAAGTAGATTTCTTGTTGGAACATATGGGAAGTTGAAAATGAAGAAGTTTGGTCCTTGCAAGATTTTGAAGAGATTTGACAGTGGAAATGCTTATAAGATTGAGTTACTTGATGACACAGATATATCACATATATGCAACATTTTTGATTTGTATGAGTACCATGAGTTAGATGAAGAAATGATAGTATTGAATGATTATCCTAAGAAATAGATAGAAGAAGTTGAGAAGATTTTGGAGCAAACAATTGGCAAAAGTACAAGAGGAAAACAATATATGGAATATTTGGTAAAGTGGAAGAATAGACCAATTGAAGGTAGTTCATGGATTTCACAATCTAAGTTGGATTCATCTTGGGTTGTACCTGCTTCATGATTTAGAGAATCATTTCAAATAACCCCAGGTGTCTGATGTAGGAGCATTTCGGGTCCTTGGCAATCCTGTGTCACCAAAAACATGTTTGTGTTTTCCTGTGTTTCTCGGTTCCTACTTTGACAGAGTTGGTTGTGTTGCTCAATTTCCTTTGTTAATTGGGGTTGGTCGGTTATCTCTCTAGTGCTCAGTTAATTCCCTGGCACTCGATGATGCTTACCTAGCACTCAATTATCCTTACCAAGTTATTTGTTTTAGCTTCCTATTGAGGCCGACTCTTGCAATTAATTATGGTCATAGATTTAATGCTAGTATCTATCATTAGGAAGTGTGTGGACCTAGATCTGGTCATTCCTTCTATTGATGGTGGATCTGAATGCTGACTTGTTCAATAGCCTCTTGCATATAATGTAATCTTTGGTTGTAGTTGTTAATATGATTTAGAACAATAAAGGGGGGGTGAATCAGTTGTTCTCAGGTCTAGATGTATAAAAAAAATCTTTAAACTCTTCAACAAATCAAATCTAATAACCAACACCTACTCGGTCATTACTGATTGCATAATAGAAACATATAACATCTCCATCACTGATCTGCTCAGAACCCTTCAAGTGATCACAACACTTCTCTTTCAGCCCTTTATGCTTAGACAATCAATAACATCAACAATACTTCCAGCATCCACTTCTCTCTCTTCAACCTCTCGCTTAGGTTTTCTTAATACTACCTCTATTAGGTTAATACATCTTTTGCCGCTTAATCTCCTTTGTAGATCTTAGGGTTAGGTCAGATTCATTGAATTCATCCTACATTATGTTCTACAGCTATCCTTTTGAAATATCTTGAATCTCTTAAAGATTTACAACAAAATGTTTTACAGTGCATTAAATGCTTTGATACAATCAATAAATAAAGTCAACACATTTTACATAATCGAAGAACTCAACAATGTCGGCTGGAAATCTAAATTCTTCATCAAATGTAAAATACTGACGCTCGGTCAATACTGTGTCCAACTTCTCAGAGTTCTCTAGAAAGCGCGGTCACCACATAAACTGTTTCCTCGGTAAACACTGTCTTCCTCAAAAATTAACTGGTGTTTAGTCAACATTGATTTTACTCGGCACATACTAGCTCGGTCGACACAAACAACACTTAGCTTAAACTAGATTTCTTCACTTTTTCTCAGTTAAGCCTACCAGTTTAGTCTTCATACGTACTTAGATAAACAATACATTGTCTTATCATTGTGCCACATAATCAAGTACTCATTGAAGGATCAAGATAACTCAACCTTTCCTTAGGTGCTGTCGTTACCAATCTTTCCTATCCCCTTAGCAACACTCAAATAGATATAGTACTTTCTTAAATAGTAATAGTCTTACCAGTTAAGGTTTGACATCAATGACAATACAACAATTGCTTCAGTTGTAGTTTCCAACAATCTCCCTCTTTGGCATTGATGGCAACACCATATGAATATCACATGAATTACCAACCAATCCAAAAACTTATCTATCCATCAGAGAAATTTATAATATCCTTAGCTTCATTCTGATACAAAATTAGTTAGCCATGCTTGACCATCCACTGAATTTCTCCCACTGACTTGATCTTCTCACTCTATGTATTCATCTATCATCATCTCCCTCTTTGACAAAAATGCCAAAGCAACAACAAAAACATACATCTTGTAGATGTAGATATCATCCTTTCAATTTAGTAGAATATTTCTCCCTCTGTTATCTTTCTTATGAATTATTCTAACTTTGCTGTGCTCTTCACAACTCTAGGCTGCTCCTAAAGTGTGACCTTTCTCTGCATCAATTTGTTAGATGTTCTTTGCAACACATTTGATGCAGTGCTCCTAGCTTGACTAGGAAGCCTCAGTTAGGGGAAGGAACCCTAATTGAATTCTCAGGTATTCATGAGCTTCTTTAGGTAAAGCTTTAGTGAATATATCTGCTGAATTTTCCTTGGTATTCACATATTCCATGCAGACCTCTTTATCTTGTACCAGTTCTCTCAAGTAATGATACTTGATGGCAATGTGTTTGGTCTTTGTGTGCATCACTAGGTTTTTAGAGATGTTGATAGCACTTGTGTTGTCATAGAAGATGAAAACTGGTTCATTGATTTCTTCTTTCATACCTACCAACAATAGCTTTATCCATATCAAATTTGAACAATTCACAGCTGGAGCCACATACTCAGCTTCAACAGTGGATTGGGAAATGCAATTTTGTTTCTTGCTTGTCTAAGAAACTAATCTTGGTCTAAGAAAGAAAACTCCACCACTAGCACTCTTTCTATCATCTACATTTCCTACCCAATCAACATCTGTATACACTCTCAGTTGATATTTGTCATGCTTCTTGTAGTACAATCCATAGTCAATAGTTCCCTTCAAATATCTCATGATTCTTTTAACTGCCATCATGTGAGTTTCCTTAGGATTGGCAGAGAATCTTGCCACCAATATATACTTCTTCTTCCAATATACCATTTAAAAATGTAGATTTGACATCCATTTGGTATACCTTGAAACCTTTATAGGCAACATATGCAAATAGAGTTCTGACTCCTTCCAATCTTACTACAGGGGCAAATGTTTCCTCATAATCTATTCCTTCTTCTTGTGCATAGCCTTTGCATACCATCCTAGCCTTATTTCTTGTGATTTGACCATGTTCATTTAGCTTATTACAAAATACCCACTTTGTCCAAATGATATTCTTATCTTCTGGTCTTGGCACCAGAGTCCAGGTATCATTCTTCTCTATTTGGTCAATCTCTTCATTCATTGCTTCTATCCAGTCTTCATTTTCTAATGCCTCCTTTGTTTTCTTAGGCTCATATTCACATAGTAAACATGTTGGATCTCTTGCCTTGCTTCTGGTTTGAATTCTATTATCTTTATCTCTAATAATCTATTCAGGCTTGTGATGTCTCCTTACATATTGTGCTAGAATAGGTTATGCTCTTATCTCATTCAGCTCATTAGGTTCACCAACAAGATTGTTAGATTCAAATTCTGAATGCTCGGCAACCTCTTCCTGATACTTGGTAGGTTCTTCCTGTCACTTGACACAATCTTCTTCTCTCTCGACATTGTTATCCTGATGCTTGACATTGCTTACCCAAGACTCAGCATCAGGTGTAGGTCTGTCACTTGCCTCTTCTTCCTCTATATACACAAAAGATCTATAATCTTCTGGTACTCTATTACTGTCAGCTTCATTTTTCTCTGCATACTCATCAACTTTGACATTCACACTTTTCACAATTTTGTTAGTGTTATAATTCAAACACTTATAAGCTTTACTTTTTGTGGAATAGCCTAGGAATATACCCTCACCACTTTTAGCATCAAATTTTCCATTCCTACTATCCTTCAATATGTAGCACTTACTTCCAAAAATTCTAAAGTACTTTACATTTGGTGTATACCCATGCCATAATTCATAAGGTGTCAGATTTGTACCTTTTTTGATCTGTACTCGGTTAAGAGTATAAACAACTGTACTTACATATTCTTTCCAATACTTCTATGCAACATTATTTTTAATCATTAATGTCCGTGCATAGTATAAGATAGATCTGTTCCTTCTCTCTGCTATACCATTCTATGGAGGAGTTCTAGGTGTAGAAATCTATCTTTTGATCCCTCTATCATTGTAAATTAGATTAAACTCATTTGATGTAAATTCTCCACCTCGGTCTGATCTCAGACACTTCAAGTTTTTACCTATCTCTTTTTCAACCTTAGCCACATACCACTTAAAGAATTGAAAAACATTAGATTTTTCCTTTAAGAACATTACATGCATCATTTTGGTATAATCATCAACAAACAAGATAAAATATCTAGCACCACAATAGCTTTGTACTTAGTCATCTTACCCAACTGAAATTCTTTGCACATTACATTCTCAGGTTTCTTCAATCTAGGTAGACCTCTCACTTTCTTTTTCTTGCTAATTTCTACTAGATTATCAAAGTTAACATGACATAGTCGCTTATGCCATAACCAAATATCATCAAGTTGTGCAATCATACATGTTTCTTTAGATAGGTCTAGATAGAAAAAATTACCTCTTGTCTATTCTCCACTTCCAATCAGCTCACCTGTGACATCAAATCTTTTGGCCTTCCTGTGATGAAATTCTACTTGGTAGCTAGTGCTATTAAGCTATGCAACACTCAACAGATTATAATTAAGACCCTCAACCCAAAAAGCATTTTCACAAGAGATCTTATCAGTCAGCTTAATCAATCCTTTTCCTCTAACAAGATATGGTGCATCATTACCAAATTTCACACTCCTACCTTTATAATGATTTAAGGCATCAAACTTACTCTTATCTCTAGTCATATGATGTGAATAACCACTATCAATAATCCATTTATCATTTTTGTTCACATAAGATATCAGTGCAGTTTTCTCATCCTCATCAGATTCATCTTTCATTGCAACATAGACAACTTCAATTTCAAAATCATCACTATCAGTGTCAGTCTCTTCTTCGACAATGTAGCAGGATTTCTTACCTTTCCCTTTGTAGTCCTTGTATCTTCGGTAACCTCTAATTTCTCTTTTGTCTTTATTCTTGTTGTCTCTTTCTTCATCCTTATTATCCCTGTTAGGACATCTAGCAGCTATATGACCAACTTTATTACATGAAAAACATATAATAGGGAGTTTACCTTTGTAGCTTCCTTTTCCCCTTTTCAGTCTTCTAGCCATAAGAGCTTCTAGATGCTCAAGTTCTTCATCAGATGTGCCACTGTCACTATCACTTTCACTGATGCATCTTTCTTTTTCCTTCTTTGACTTATTTAGAACCATTTGTGACTTAAAAGCAGATTCAATACTACCAACAGTGAAGTTATCATAGTTAGAAAGTTCAAAAGCAGTAAGCTTACCAACCAAAATTTCTAAAGTAAGGGCATTAGGAGAGTTACATCTAGATTCCTGAATTGGAAAAATTTTGATTGCATAGATAGGACGTAGAGTTCTCAATACTTGTCCTATTACAGTTTCATCCTCAATAGTTCTATTTGCTCCTCTAATAGCACTTACACCTTTTATTCTACCACAATATTGTGCAATATTCTCACCTTCTTGCATTCTCATTTCATCAAATTTACCTCTTAGGCTCTTGGCTTTTGCTCTCAACACATTCACATCACTGCCATAAATGTTTGCAAGGGTGTCCCACATTTTCTTTGCATTACTATAGTCTTTGATGTCTTCAAATTCTGGATAACTTAGGGCAGACACAATCTCCAACATTGCTTGGTTGTGCTCTTGTTTAGCTTTCATTTCCTCAGCAGTTAGAGGTGCAATAGGTGTGACATAGTCATGCTCAATGTAATACTTAGCAGAATCACCAATACTAGCCAAATGCAGCTTCATCAATCTTTGCCATGCAGGAAAGTTTTCCTTATTCAGCTTTGGTGCCTCCTTCTTATACATCTTGATCATTTGCTTCAAGTACCTTCAAACTTGTTCTCTGTAAGCACCAATAGCTCTGATACCAATTTTTAATATGATTTAGAACAACATAGAGGGGGGGTGAATCAGTTGTTCTTAGGTCCAGATGTATAAAAACAATCTTTAAACTCTTCAACAAATCAGATCTAATAACCAGCACTTACTCGGTCATTATTGATTGCATAACAAAAACATATAACAGTGCAGTCCACTTATCCAATAGCTTCTAACTTTTAAAACATAGAAATGTTCAAACCAAAAAATTCACACAAGTATCAACACCAGGATTTATAGTGGAAACTCAATTTGGGAAAAACCACTTTGTAACATGTTACTATTATGTTCACTCTTCTGAAGTGAGCTTGGTGAAAAGCCAACCTTGTTAAAGGTTACAAACACATTGTCAGGTGTGACCCTGTTAAAGGATTTAAACCACTCTATTAAAAGTGTGCCTTGTTATAAGACTTACATACATTCCATTAGAATGCAACCTTGTTCAAAGGATTTATACCTATGACTGTTAGGTCAACCTCTATTAAAAGGATTTTGACTATTACAGTAGTGAGAAAGTAGCAGTAATATTGATCTGAAAAAAAACATACAACTCACTTTGCAAATATTAGATCCAATTCCATACACATATGCTGGCTTATTGACTGTGAACCTTTTCCATCTTCATCACTAATCTACTCGGAACCCTTCAAGCAATCACAACACTTCTCCTTTAGCCTTTTCTGCATAGATAGTCAATAACATCAACAATAATTCCAGCATCCACTTCTCTCTCTTCAACCTCTCGCTTAGGTTTCCTTAATACTACCTCTATTAGGTTAATACATCTTTTGCTGCTTAATCTCCTTCATAGATCTTAGGGTTAGGTCAGATTCATTGAATCCATCCTACATTATGTTCTTCAGCTATCCTTTTGATATATCTTGAATCTCTTAAAGATTTACAACAAAATGTTTTACAGTGCATTAAATGCTTTCATACAATCAATAAATAAAGTCAACACATTTTACATAATCCAAGAATTCAACGATGTCGGCTAGAAATTTAAATTCTTCATCAAATGTAAAATATTGACGCTTGGTCAATACTGTGTCCAACTTCTTAGTCTTCTCTGGAAAGCTCAGTCACCACATAAACTGTTTCCTTGACAATTAACTAGTGTTCAGTCAACATTGATTTTACTCGGTATATACTAGCTGGGGCGACACAAACAACACTCGGCTTAAACTAGATTTCTTCACTTTTGCTCGGTTAAGCCTACCAGTTTAGTCTTCATACTTACTTAGATAAACAATACATTGTCTTATCATTGTGCCACATAATCAAGTACTCATTGAAGTATCAAGATAACTCAACCTTTCCTTAGGTGCTGTTGTTACCAACCTTTCCTATCCCCTTAGCAACACTCAAATAGATATAGTACTTTCTTAAATAGCAATAGTCTTACTAGTTAAGGTTTGACATCAATGACAATACAACAATTTCTTCAATTGCAGTTTCCAACAATAGTTTAGAGCAGTCAGTTTTTGATAGAGGATAAAAGATAGGAGATTGGAAGATTGTTTCCGATCCTCGCTTGTTGGAGGAATTTTGGACTTGAATTGTAATATCTAGCCTAAACCAGGAAGGCCTGACAACCTGACATGTATGAATCAATTGGAATAAATATATGAAAGATATTTGCATTTTCTCTCTCACTTGTGTGTTGTTGCTTCCACATGTGATCTCTGCAAGGTGGATCTAGTTAGGGTGTGCCTTTGGCCCCTCTCCCCATCCTCCCTTGCATCAGATGTGGAAAAGCATTGTAGAGGGATTTACATTGAGTAAACAACAAAGAATGAAGGTTTCTCACATCTAAAACTTACTAGAAACATTACCCACACCTTGGATATTTTTTTAAGGCTATTTAATCTACTTTTGATTGGTCACCATTGATAAAATAATGCCCAACAATAATTCTCATGCATATAAAATATTTTGAATGTTTTTTTGAACCGTTTTGAAATGCTCACCAGCAAAAATGCCCCTACATAGCAAAGTTCAACCCAACAATATTTTCCCATAGTATGATGGTCATTTTGGTGTTATTAAGTGTGTGTTTTGAGTAGTAAAATGATTCAACCGTGCACCAGTCATCTTCATTCACACCTTAGGCATACAGTGAAGTTTTGAGTGGATATACATGTTGAAAATAGATTTTAGGATTAACATAGAGAGTCTGGAAGATTAATGTGAAGGAAAATGCATTATTTTTACTGCTAGTTAGTGGGTTTTAATCCAAAAATGAAAATTTTAATTGTTAGTGAAAAATAGAGGTAGTTAAAGCCTTTTTATACTAAGGTAACATTGATGTACGAGAATGCAACATGGGAAACATTTTTTTGTTAAAAAAGAGAATTTAAGAGGGAAATACAATGTAAAATGGAATATTCTCTTGTGCAAATTTATTGTAAAACTAAGGGTCCAATGCGTGCTAGTGTCATATGCTGATTTATTGTTGGTTTCATCTTCTCTTAAAATATGTTTCATTTGCAAGGGTTCCAAATCTAGGTATTGTAATTTTGAGTAGATAGGCCATTCTAGTTTTAGAAAATCTTTGAAGATCAGAGGTCTATAATAATAGCAAAAAACTATTTGTTTTCACAAAAAACAATTCAATTGTTGTTTAAATGAATACATGCCATTATGGTTAGCATTTCTTGAATGTAATGCAATGTTCTTTTAATCAAAGTAATCAAGGGTTATTATGGTTTTTATTATGGTGAATACTTAATTGATAGCTTCTATTAAATGAATGGATTGAATTATGACTCTCAATTTAACATTAAGAACATTTTTATTGTGTCAAAGATCTAAAAGAAGATTGATAGTGTTGTCCAATAGCTGGTTTCATTTTGTAAGCTAACGAGTTTTTTGGTGACCATTGAATTTGTGTTTAAGTTGTTATTAGGAGAAATCACCTCATTGTGATTTTTTTGATGGATAACACACAAGTCTAGTTGGTTTTCTTATTCAAACCCTAGAAAGAATCAATCTAACATCTGAATCAATCTTTACTTTACTATTTTTTGTTAATTTCTTTTACTTTTTATGCTAAGGTTGAATATTATAGATCAGAGGATTAGTGAGAAATTAAGCCAAACATTGTCAATCGTCACTATATTGTGTGAATTTGATATCTACTTTTACATCATTTGTATCTTTTAATATCTTAAAATGATTTCAAGTTAATGTCTTACAAAGCTTGAAGAGTAAAGGAGATGGGTATATGATTAATCTTCTATTTGTTGGTAAAACCCATCATTAAATCTAAGCATAAGAAGTGGAAAAAATTTAGGATTTAATAAAATATAGATTTGGGAACCATTAAGTCCCACACTTTGAGGTTAATACTATTATGTTATTGGAATGTTGGACCTAGTTCAATAGGGTGTAACTTTATTTGACAATAGTTTTTGGATCTTCCCATTGGATTAGTTTGATAAGTTCAAGTTATCTACTAAGAAAGTGGTCCATTCTCTACTCAGTGACTTTATAATCAAGTTTTAGTGACTCTAATGGTATGTTCTTAGCTCTCCAATTGAGTAGTTTTCATTTCTCTACTTTTAAGCATTTTAAAAGAAGTTCTAGTCTCTTATATGCTTTAGTATGACAAGCTATTATGGAAAAAATATGTTTGCCTCTCATTTCCATGAAAGTGTAGACTTTCCACCTCCTTACTAGCCCTACCAACTATACCATCATAAGTTGTAATCACCTTATTTGTGTATATGATTTCATGATTATTTAGCACCCACCTTAGTGTATTTCCATAATAGAACTTCACATGGCACTTAATAGACACCTAAATTCACATATGGGTCCTATGATATTTTACTTTTGTTTAAATTTGAGGTAAGCCCTTATTTCTATGTGTGATCCTCTATTATTTCTCTAATCCAATAATTTATTTAGTCACATAGGCCCTATGTCATCATTTGTGGCCTTTGTATTATGTCTCGGCCTTGAAATTAGTTGTGCTTTATAATCTGACATCACCTATTTATTTAAAGCCCATGGTTTAAACTTGAGCCCTAATTGGTGGATACATAATAGCCTAGGCATTCTATACTCAAGCATAGAACTCCCTGGGCATTCTATACCTTGAGTTTTGGGTCAAGATTTGAATAGAGGGCCCATCTTGGTAATTTAGTGGGGTATCTAGATTTGTGGTCGACCCTCTTCAGTTTTAACTCCTAAAATGTAGTGAGAGGTATATAAGTGGCTCATCTATCCCCATTTTGACATCCATTATCAACCACAAGTAAGAGTTCAAGAACAAAGATCAAGATTTTCAAGAGCTCTCCTACAATTTTGCATCTAAGCATCCTCAAACATTTTGAGGTGTTTTCAAGGAAAATCTTCTCCATGGATCAAACTTCTTTCCCTCACTGAAGGCCAAGAAAATGAGTTTACTATCAAGGAAGAATATCTATATACATCTACATTTATCCAAGTCTTCAACTCTTTAAAGTCTTCTTTCTTCTTCTCAATCAAGCATTGTGGAAAACTACTACATCTATTATACAAGGTTTTGTCTTTCATGATTTCCTTTTGGGATTTTGTGTTAAGTCAAAGATATTGCATCAACATATTTGATCACACTTGTTACCCCACCAATTTCTGTTGGCGTCAAAGTGTATATTTATGTATATATTTCATCACCAAGTAATGTCTTAGGCCATTTTGATCCTATAATTCAAACCCAGTCTCAGTTCAAAGTTTCGAGTTCATTCTCTACTTGTGTATCTCTTGTTGTCACAACTTCATTTTGGCTAAGTCATTCCATAAGAGGTCTTCCAATTTTGAACTTGAACTTTGAACCTCTTCTGGTTTGGTTCAAAGTTCAAAATCCCATGTTCAAAATAAATAGTGCAAGCAGGGGTCCTTGTGTCTTACTAATTGAAGAAGCCATCACATCTTGTTGTGAGTCATGAGTCTAGTCCATTTCATTAAATCTGAACTTGAACCTTGAACCTCTTTTAGTTCAAAGTTCAAAATTCAAAATTCAAATTTTGGCATTTACATATAATAGGATTGGAGCATTGGATGGCCAAATAAGGAAATAAGAAGAGTACAAATGGGGAATATTCTGGGAACCTCAAAGTTTAAAAGTTTATTTTTGGAAAAGGTAATCATTAAACATTGAGGCCAAGTGGTTTGAAATGATCGTTAATTAATGAGGTGTCAGATTCAATGTCAATTCATCATTAATCTCCGTGACAATTGTAAATATTGAAGCGTGCCAAAAATTTAGGCAAATCTTCCTCTTTCTATTAATAAAGGATAGCATCTATTTATTTCTCTGCTAAGTCATTTAAAATCTAGTGGAGTGGAAAACTGATGAAGGTATTTATAGTTGTGTAGTAGGGTGGAAAATTTGATGAATTCTTGTGAGTCTATTAAAACCTTGACCTTGCTAGCTCAATAATTTGTTGAAGTGTAGTAAGTTGAAGTTCCCTATTCAAATTTCTTTCTTTTATTTTTTGGAATTGTGTGGTTAGTAGAATGATGTATAAAGGACCCTCTATACCAAAAATGGGGCATTCTTCTAGCCTTATAAGTTCAATTCAAGAAATGGGGGATACAATCCTTTAACAATTAGCTTTAGAAGAAATTTTAGAAAGGCTAAAAAACCCTAAAGGGGGCTCAGTTGAAAATATGGTGAACCAGAGTGGTTTAATTGAGGTAGAAACTCTCCCCATTGTAGCTCCTTTCCCCGAGCTAGTGCTATAATGTATAAACATGTATGACATGGATGATAAATGTATTCATACTATTTTTGGGGAAGTGTTAGTAAGAATAGATAGAGGAACCATAATGGTTGCAATGGGAATACCTAATTAGTTGCCTTATGAAGCTTGGACCATAGGAAAATCTCATTCCTTTTTCTCAGAGAAAAATAAAGAATACATAAGAACAATCACATGTCACTGGCCTCTCAAGATGCAAAAAGGTGGTTTATGACTCCCCAGTCCCCTCACTTGTGAGCATTTCATACTGGAAGTTTGAGATTTAGTGACTATAATGAATAGGGTGAAAGGAAATTAACATACATTTTTTTCAAAAGATTAGATGCTCTTCTACATCTAGGTGTTGTTGAAAGGGAAAAAATTCTTAGACTGGGATGAGCTCATAACAGAGAGATTACATTAAGGATTAGGACATTTTGTTGAGATGCGGGGCTTTTATATTTCATCTTTTCTTTTCTATCTGTCAGCATGTACCAAGGAATAGGTGTGCTTACCCCATGAACCTTTGGTTCTAGAGATGAAGATTTCTGAGTACTATCAACTCCTACAACTACATAAGTGCTTAGAGAATTTTAATAGAGTAAACGATGTATTCTTTGCCTGACTAGATTTTGAACTACAAGGAAGTTTGAACAAGAGGTTATCTGAAGAAGCAGTTCAATTGATCAGTACTTACGGTAATTAATTTATATAATTTACTAGGTTCACATATATAAGGGTAGGAGAATTTGAAGGAAAACCCTTAAAGATACGTATGTATGTGCTGGATAATCTAGTTATCACAAAAGTATGTAGGCAATTGGCACTCATTGACAAATTCTTAAAAGGAAAAAATCCTTCAGGAGTAACTTTCCCCATTGAGCTAGGTCATTATTGCTGTAAAACCAGTTTTGATGCCCCGAATTTAGGAACAAAGATTAATAAATTGAACTTCAAAACTTATATTTCTCGACCCAAATTTGAAAGTAAAGGATTTGTACAATCTTACCTGGGCATGAAGGAAGGTTTTACTCATATATAGTCCTAAACTAGAAGACTATTGGGAAGTGTATGGTGCAAAAGTGACCACACTTCTATGAACCATTACATGCAAGGTTTCTCAACAATGAGGCCTCACAAAGTGACTCATAGCTCTCTATGCATGGAGTTGCAAGGGACTTTGATAGATTTGCTCTCAGCTAGAGCTACAAACTAGTGACCTTGCTAGTCAACCATACAATGAGAGATTCACAATGAAGACAAGGGCAACAATGCCAATATCCCCAAATGGAATCAAGGTATGCAAATGCAATGCAAACTAATATGAATATGAAAGATTAATCTACCAAAATGAAAGTACAATGCAACTATGAAAGGAAATAGAAATGGATTACAAATCCCCTAATTAAGCTATGTGAAGCTAATCTATTGCATAAAAGGAAACTAAGTTAATATGCCATGATTATGCAACTAAACAAAGGAAATATGCAACTAAATGAGATGCAACAATGAAAAGCAGGTCTTCAAAGCTTGATGTAGAACATCTTCAATAAACTCCAAATAACCTAGAAAACCTACAGCATAACATTAGTATAAAAGAGATGGATGCAAATGAAGGAGAGAGCTCTCCTTTTATAAGAAGTGAGGAGAAATGGACCATGGAGATTAAGAGGCAAAAGACTTAATCAATGGTGGAGCATCAAAGAGGAGCAATCCATGTGCACAAATATCCTCCAATGAGAAAATAGGAGTTGACTTTTGTGTCCATATGAGACAAAAAGTACTTTTTCCCTTTTCATAAAATAAGAATAATACTTTGTTTGTGCAACTTAGGATAAGAAGAAAAGGTGGGGCTTTTTATTTAATAAAAGGAGAGGAACTATTCCTTTTAAATAAATAAAAACTTAGGATAAAATGGTTAGCCCATAGGATAAAAATCCAATATACGATCGAAATTAAGATTTGATTAGGAAATTGATAATGTTAAAAATATTGATTATGGATAAAACTGATTCATGGTTGATAAATCAAATAAATGGGGCCCAAAGTCTAGGCGACCATTTTTGGGTGCATACAAGAAGATTGTGAAGATGAGTTCGAAGTGCGAAGAAGATTATGGTCTCATTTCACCTTGAAATAGATCATCATTATGAAGCTTCCCATTAATATAAAAGGGGTTAAAGAAAAAGATGGAGAGGAAGTATTGGATCAAGAATTCCTAAATAGAGTGCATGAAAAACCTTTGACTAAAATAGATTGGAGCAGGAAGGCGGAAGATAATTTACAAACAAGAATGCTCAATGTAATAAGGAGAACATAGAGGTGGTTGAGAGAATTTAGACTGGAAAAATCATGGATGAAAGAAGACAAAGCTTCTAAAGACCCATGAGGTGTATATGTTCCCCAGATTAAAAGTATATCTTCTGATGCATCTGTTAATCTTGATCTTGCAGGTGCAATTAAGTCTAAAAAGAGCCCATCTAAGAAGGTCAAACTAGCAATCACGACTTCTTCTCCTATAAGAACTACATGTTCAAGAAGCAAAAGAATAAAGAAATCCTGGAGTAGCAGAGATTTTGTGGAGTTAGATCCAATCGAAGAGGTCCTTGCAATGATGGAAAATCAAGCACTTGATATCATGGATACCAACGATGTTGAAAAAGGAAGGGAAGAACCAAAAGATGTCCACTCTGTTGATAACACTCTATTAATTCATTCAACTATTTTGAAAACACCCCCTATTAAAAATCCATTGAGCATAAATATGAAATAAAGTGTGGTTCCAATCTCACTATGAAACAACGAGTGGTCAGCAAGTGCCTAGGGTGGGAAGTAAAAACCAAAAGACCCAAAGTTGAGGCAATGGTTGATACATATGAAAATATGGGGTGATGGTTTGTAGAAGTGTCAATTCCAACAAATGATAAGGATTCTAATGAGGTGACAACCAAGGATTTCAAAATAGAAAGGGTGGATGTTGGGGTGGCCACTCGAGCTGTCGATGTCAAGCATTTGGAGTCCCTTACGAAGAAATTGTTCACAAGGAATTAGAAAGATGAAAAGGACAAGAGGGAAATGAAATTATCCCTTAGATAGATCGAAGAGTACATCCATTCCATCCATGATCCTGATCCTATGCTTGTCTCTCAAATTTCTATAATGTTTGATCCTAAATTGATGCAGGGGCATCCAAGGTTAAGGTAGGGGCATTCTTGTCCTCGGTGAAACTACATGGGGTGTTGGTATTTTGGCCAGTGTTACTTGGTTGTAGCCTTGACCGATGACCTCAGTCATTGAAGGAAGCTCAATCATTGAAGGAACTCAAAAGTCTCTGGCGCTCGGTGAAAGTGTTACTCGGTCATGCCTACGGTGCTCGACGACGCCTAGCTTGCTTGGTTAAATCACTATCGCTCGGTAGTTCTGGCTTACTGACTGGAGTTCTGTGTGATTTGTTGAGCCAAATTGGTGAATTTATTGTTGGTAGCTATTGTTATGGGCCGACATGCTGAATTAAATGTTTGTATACAATTTGTAACCTGACTTGTATGTCATTTAATTATTTTTTTGGGGAGTTAAGGGTTTCATCCAGCCGACTTATGGTTGATGATTAGTATTTATAGGATGTTTGGGTAGATGTTTAGAGGGATGAAGGGAGGAGTAGAGAAGTTCATGACTTGAAGACTTAGTGAGTCAGATCTGAGATTCTAAAGCTAAAGTTGGTGAAGTTGTGGAAAGGTTCTTTCATATTCTTGCAGATTAGATTGATATCTGATAGTTATTTTTAGTAGAGATAGGGGTTGCATACTTGGAGACAAGGAAATTACTTGGAGGCTTGTGAGCTCAAGTTTAGATCTACCTTAGGGTTTCCATTAGCTTTTGATTGTATTAAGAGCTGAACTAGTTGAGCATGTATTGGATCTGTTGTGGATCTTGTAGAATTGTTTCATTTTATAATTGGCCCTAACCCGGAAGGCCTTACAACTGGGCATGTTAATGAAAATTACTTGAAACATTTGTGGTGTTATCTGTTGTGTTGAGTTTTCCACTATGTAATTTTTTTTGCTGCAAGGTTTGGACTTTCCTTCATTGGATCCACCATCCTTGACTCTATTAAGCTTGTCTCTCAACTTTCTATAATGTTTGATCCTAAATTTCCCGACAACCAACAAAAAAGATCAAATCTAGCGTAATAGAGTAATTGTTGAGGCCTATGTTGATTGGTTGGATTCAATTGTCAAAACAAGAACAAAGTATATTGATGCTTTGATTAAATTTTTTGAGGAAAATATTGCCACTAGAGCCATTCTGGAAGAAGAAATAGCCTCGTGGGACAAAGAGAGAGTCTAGTGGACAGTTGTGGTAGCTCAAATGATGGATTTTCAAAAGTATGGGATAATAATTTTTTTAGTTGAAAATCCTGTTCAATGATTTGATTATGAAGTCCTTTATGTTTCATGAGAGCATTTGGAATGGAGAAACTTGATCATTAAAAAAGGAACAAAGGAGTCTACCAAGATTTTAAAGGAGCTCATTGCCTTAGCTGGAGTAATGAGCAATGACATCAAATGTTTTAAGGTTCAACTTTTTAAGGAAGATGGGAAAATAGTATAGAAGCTAGAGGAAATGGTCAAGTCCTTCAAAGAGAGAGTTCAAGCAATTAAAGAGGCCAAGAATTTGATCACATAAGACTTCTCTAAAATCTCCAAAATAGAATCTATGTTGATAATATGCCTTGATCACCTGGAGACACATAAAAATAAAGTTGTGTAGGTACAAAAGGAGAAAAAGGTCTGGAAATAGAGGATTGTGCACATTGGAGTTCCCAGTTACCAGATCATGGTGAAATTTTCAACTAAACATCTAGAGTGGGAAAAAAAATGTGGCACATCCTCGACATGGAGTAAGTCCTCATCATCCATGATGCCACCACATTCTTGAACGTGGTCCCAAGATATTAGCTACAACATAACGATTCATGATTATTTCTTATTTTACTCAGGTTATTGTTGTTAGTCAAATATTTTTACTTTACTCCTTAGTGGAGTTAGTATAAAAAACTTAATCTTTGATAGTTATGCCTGCATGGCTATATATGCCGCTTATTATGACTCAGTAAGGGTTGGCCAAATTTTGATACATTGGTAGTTAGCAAGTTATTTTAGATTTTGAAAAGACACTTAAAAACTTTTTTGTGTATTGAAACATGTTTTATTTAAAGAATGTTACAACTCTAAAAGGTGTTCATTTTGAGTGGAAGAATTCTTCTTTTGTTGGAGTTCATTTGTCATTGTAATATTTCCTTTCTTTGTTTCAAACTAGGAAATGTGGTTAAGTGGAAAATCTAAATAGTTCATTGTTTTGGAAGAATTGTGACAAGTCTGTTGGCTTGACTATTTTTTTATCTGTTGAATGCATATCTATTTATGGGTTCATTTCATGTTTATGGATGAATAATAATACCTTTTGATAGTTTTTGATTAAAATTATTATTCTTAGTTACTTGGATAAGTTTCATGTGCTGATTGATAAATTATTTTAGAGGGAGCCATACCTTAATGTAGAGGGAATAGTCTCATGATATTTCCAAATTGTTATTAACAAATTATTTTCCTAAATTTAAGGGGTATATAGAGTCATGTTTTTTAGATCTTATTGAATATTTTATAAAGGAAAAATCTGTTAACAAACATACAAGGAAGTCGGTCATGAACATGAGAACATCGAACAATGTGGCATGAGAAATTGCAACCCAAGAATCTTCACCATAAACCAGATCTCATCACCCTAACCGTTAAAACAAGAACCAAAAATAGGACCGGACCCAAATGGAAAACATCGATCACTAAATAAGAACATAAGGATGAGAAATCCAACTAATAAGTTGACCACACAAAATTCCATCTTGATATCCACACCAATCAGATCCATTGATAAAAAACCTCCACTGCAATCCTCGACAATCAACCAGTGAGCACAACTAAACTGGTGACATGAAGAACACAACTGATTAGAAAAGAACATTTTGGATCTGACAATCCACGTCACCTGAAGAGATGTAATCATAGACATACCCTCCATGAACACCAAGGAACAAACCCTTTTCATCACATACACCAAAAATATCCACAGGTCTACAACACACAAAATCTCAAAAAATTGCTCATGACAACAAGGTACTCCAACAATCCACAAGGAAATTCCTCCAATCACCAAGGACCCAAGATGCCCCCACATCAAGGTCACTAAGCTTTTGGATTTGAACTTTCCTATAATATTTTAGCACATTGTTGATTGTGGAGGTTGTATTATAGTCGTAATAGAGTTGGTAGTGATGGAGAGAATGACTTTGGAATTTTTTTTTTGGCCACCGCAATATTCCTACTACCCACTATCACAACTATAGTTGTTGATGCTATAGTATTCTATGCTCTGCGACCTCCTATAAAATGACATAGAAGATAGAAGTCCTATGCTAAGATGGAGGTGTAGTAGAAATGAAGGGTGCATTGGGGAGTTATGCTAGGTGCTAAAAATGATCACAACCACTTTCCTTCAACTTTTATTCACAAAATAAAGTTTGTGTGATCAATCATGACATAATGTGGGGATGATTTCTAGCATCAAATTGCCTCCTAGAGAATATTGAAATTGAGTACAAATAATAATGATGGATTGTAAAGGGAAAACACTGATCACAAAAGATGTAAGAATAATTTTTGAATCATATAAATTTTATTTTTATCCAAAATAATGAAATGGACGAAGCCCATTCAACCCTTTGCTAAATAAATTTTTCTATTTGCCCAAAAATCCGTATAAAACTAAGTTCTATATAATTTACAAGAGAAAAAAAGTTTGGAAAGGGAATTAAGTTACCATTATTCACCAATTATAGATTCAATGATGATGATGATGATGATTTGACTCCATGACACTGTTTGATAGATCTATGCTTAGAGTCACTTATATGCGAGAAGGGATGTGCAATATTTTCTTTGATACCATGTTGGAATTTTCTAGAATTAGAATGTGCAACAACCTTCTATGAGTGAAACAACCAAATTAGTATAAATAGAAATATCTAGTATTTAAAATGAGAGTGTAAGTAATGTACATAAATACCCTTGCATATATAGGCAAGGTAGACGAGTGAAAAGTTAGGAAACTATGATAGTCTATCCCTCCAAACATGGGATAGTTGTGAGAATACTTGACAAGTGTGTAAGGAAGTGGATAATCTGTCTACTATAGTGACTCTCCCATTTTCTCTTGCATGACATTATTTTTAGATGTATCCTTGACATTATGTTTTGGTGGTGCCTTTGTGTGATTGATGAGATCTCTTGTGATGCCTTGTTTTGGATCTAGTTTCTTTTGTGTTTCTATATGAGATTGGTTGAGATTAACTTACGCTTGGATGGATATATGCTTGTATTTTATGATCATGTTAGACCCATGAGAGGGTGGTGCCTTTGGGGGGATCTAGTTTATGTCATTGCATCACCAAGTTTCTTATGTACCCATGCCTAGTTGTGAGAACCACTTTGTTGTGGCTTGTTTAACACCTAATTTGGGATGCTAGACCTCTTGAAACTATTTTGTGAGTTAGGTGGATTCATTGCATTCTCAATGATTTGGTCCTTAACATGATTATTTTACATGATTCGATGACTATTCTCATGTTATGATTGCATGCTAGCATTGTGAGTTGCACCTAGTTTAGTTCATTCTTGTGTTCATTTACGAGATTACTATTGAGGTTATGATGGTATATAGTTCATACAACTTATGAGATATTATGGATTATATGGATTATGATGTGATTTGATGGTTTCACTAATGTATGTGCTAGTGGCTACTAGATTATGATTGTTTATCATGTTTAGATGTTATCCAGATCGATGATCATTATATATGTTATCATGATTGTTACTGCTAATTCTCTGTGATATTATGCTCAATGTTGTTTCTAGAGTTTTCATTGTTATTTTCTCATATTTATGTAAAATGACTATTAAATATTTTAATCTAAATAAATATTTTATTCATGATCACACTAAGGATTAAATATGGAATGACCAATGTAGTAACATTCTAACACATACAAATGATTATGCCACTAGAACATCCTCTTTCATTAGACACACTTTGATTTTTATATGCATGTGCTTCAACTATATATATTGTGTACATGTTTTAAAGAATAGGTACCAAACATCATCTCTACTTGAGTTTTAGGTTTGAGCATGTCTTTATCCTTGATGATGGTTATAGGAGATAGTTACATCGTCCATTTTTCTTACTGAGCCAATATTGTTCCTAGATGGAACAATATATTGGATTTGCATTATCACCTTCCAGACTCCATGTAGGCAAGAGCCTGGATTTCATGCATTATGTTTCAACCAATATCCATCTATGTATTTACGCAATTTATAATGGTCTCAATTATATTATATTTTTATATATGCTGATTGATATTATTAAATGCTAATTATTTATATCACCAACAATTGTGCCTCAAAGGTAGTCTAATTGTTAGAGTTGATTAAATTAAATTAATTATTTTCCTCTAGCATTTTATATGACTTATTAATTTAATTTTAGTATTTGGGAAAAGCCTTTTTTGAAATAGGAATTTTCTATTTTGAAAGTGAAGTCTTTTATTCACTTTTCATCTATGGAGTTTTGTGAATTTCTCCAACCCTTTTGTGGAGAAAATTGACTTCTTTTTGTTGGTAGCAGCTTGGGTATCCTATTTTTGTGGGCATTGGCTCATTGGAACCATAATGGGATTGCTACAATATGCTGACAGTTTCATCCGCATGCATTGAGCATTGAGTTTTCTTTCCTGGTTTCAAGTTTTCATTTAGTTTCTAAGGTAGGGAATCATGGATCTCTCTCAATTCTTTATTTTAATTATTCCCTTTCATTGCAAATGATTTGTTAGATGTATGAGTGTATTTACCTCACCCATTTGAGTGCTTTTGGTGCCTAATTGGGCTTATGTGAGTTTGCGATTTTGTAAAATAAAAATTATTGCCATTAGGCTGTCTGTTTTCTCCCACAATCTTGTAATTAAGATTTTATTGAATTTTTGGGTTAGTAGGACCCTAAGAACCAATGGGTTTTAATTTTAATGTGATATTTTGACTTTCATTTTTGGACATTTTTGTGTGCACCTCATTTTGTGTGACCACCCATTTGGGATTGTTGCCATGTTGAAATATTTTATAAATTACCATTGGTTGTATTGCATGATTTTAGTTGGATTATGTAGTTGGAACTATTAGATGACATTCTAGTTACTTATAATCGTGATCCAAACCTTGGGTTTTAAATTAATTTTCTGGTTGGTGCACCTAGTTGGTAATTGCCAGAATTGGTTTCCCTTTTGTGTTGATTTTGGATTTTTTGAGATTTGTGATTGAGCAAAGAGTGTGACAAACATCTCAGATCATCTAGGGATCTATACTCTTGTAAAAGAGGTCAATTGAGCATACTTATGCACTAATGTATTTCCCTTATTTCTCTTGGCTTATGTCGATAACCACTTCTTTTGCTTTGTTCTTGATTTTCATTATGTTGAGCTGAGACCACATCCTCAAGCTTGATTGCAATATGCCCATGACATGATCTGAGTGACTTGTACTCTTGGTTTGAGACCAATTGAGCTCACTTTACCTCATCTCCTCATATTTTATGGATTTGAGCCCTTTCTCTTACTTATAGTTCTCTTGTGTACTTTGCCTTCATGGGCATTTTTCCTCATGTTCTAGTGAGATGTTTGACAAATTCTATTGGAATCCATGCTCTTAGAAAAGTGTCCAGTCAAGAAACTTCATATGTTCACCTGGTGCATATGATTACTTAGTTACATGCCTTGAGTATTTTGGGAGTTGAGTTATCCTCCTATTATTACTTTGATTGCTTGTTGGTACTTTTTCCATCTATGTCCTTGGTGTAGACCAAGTAGATGATATATAGTACCCATGTCCTTGGTGTAGGCCAAGTGGACTTTTCTTGTATCCATGTCTTTGGTGAAGACCAGGTAGACAAGTTAGTGTTCATCATGTTCTCGGTATAGAACGAGTGGACAAGTTGTGGTTTATCACCTCCTTGATGTAGATCGAGTGGACAAGCTTATTGTCATTGTCTTCTTTTTAATGTTGAGTCACAAGACTAGGTGCATTTAGCAGGTATGGGGAATATGTCCTCACAAGTGCCCCAACCCACAAATAGTCATATCAAACATGTTTACGAGTTCTTAAAAAGTGATAATGTAATAAAATGAATTGGGTATAAACATTAAATAAGATAAATTTGAGACCTCAAATGTTAATTGCTAAGACATGTTGGTAGTGGAAATAATCAAATTCTTGAATGTCACGAGTGACTTGTATGGGTAGTAGATGGTACTTGAGTCTCTAGATGTCATATGTGACCCATGCGGGTATAGATACTCCCTATACTTAGTATTCTTGTGTCTAGGTCCAGTAACTATGAGTAGTACCTTGGTTTACCGTGGTTATGTTGCATTGTTATTGCACTATGGATATTTGTCCACATGTTGAGTACTCTCCACGTGTTATTAATTATCTTCATTTGTATGCATTGATTGACATGAATATATACCTACATTCTCTTGTATGATTGATTCCTTGTTTGGGCTATGTGATTGCCTCTGCGAGCATGGTGGGGTGGGCCTGAGGTTCCACATGGTTGGGTGGTGTGACCTGCCACTATTGAGGATTGATGTAGAGGTAATGATATGACCGAGAGATTCAATGTGATGTGGATCACACCTTCTTCCCTTGTTCTCTCTTTTACTTCTTTATATGCTCATGTTATTTTCTCAATTTCCATACTTTATTTATTTGTTGTATAACCATGCAATTGAGTGTAATTGGTCTTGATTTAGTGTATCTAGTACTCCCTAGTGTGGAGCTAGCATTTATTAGGTTATACAATGGTGTTAACACTTAGAATTATGTAATTTTGACCTTCTAAGGAAGAACTGTGTATTCATTTACTATCCCTACACATATGTAATTATTTCTCTACATATGTTAAAATCTTTGAGATATTCATATTGATAAACTACTCTATTCCTACACATTAAAATGCAATTTGTAAGGGCTTGTGTATGAATTGACCTTGTATTTAGTTTCCTCGTGTTTCTAGGATTATTTTCATGTATTTAATCTAAGTTTTCCATCTTGTTTTGACCTAGTTTAGCTCACTTTTCATTTGGGCTTAAAATGAACCTAGTGTAGTTGGTTCTTGAGGATTGATTTAGTATCCTCCCTAAGAAGACATGTTTCATTGACCATCTTGGTTCCTTGAAGCTTGTGGTGTGTTTTCTAGGCTTTCAAGATGCGTCCATTGAGCGTGCTCATGCCGCTCTGGTTGAGTGTTTCTAGTGGTTTGGGAACCCTTGGAAGTACTCGTAAGACTTTCACTTGTGATTGATCACTTGACAGTCATTGGTTGTTCCTCATTGCTTATGTAATGTCTTTATGGTTATGCACTTATGTCATTGGCGTTAGGGCCATTGACATAAAAAAAGGGTTATTTAGTGAATGTTTGACCCTTCGTTCCCAAGGTCCCTTAGTTTAATATGTACACTAGGTGTCTCATAAAGTGAGTACACATCTCAACAAGATGATGTGAGGCAAAAGAATAAAAGTTCCTAAGTGGATACTTAAGCAATGTAAATATGACTATCTGTAGACATATTGTAAGCTAACTAGTTTGCTAAAGTCACTATTTACACCAACATTTTTTTCCAGAAGAACTAAGGTGGAGATGAATAATTAAATGAATTGAAATAATTTAACTATAGACTAAGATTAACTAACAAAATAATTGAGATTATTATTTAATTATAATGGAATGGGAGAATAAATAAAATATTTAAAAATAATTAAATTTTTAAACTAATAAGGTAAAAGAGAATCAATAAATTAATTAAATAATAAAAAATAATTAACTAATATTAGAAGGGGATAATTAGAAAAATAATTAAATAATTAATTATTTAATTAATTTGAGAAGAGACAATGATGAATAAAAATAAGTTATTTTCGATGTCTACAATTTTTATATAATTTTTGTGAGTAAAATAATATTAATATTTTAATTGACAACATTAGCATGTTGTAATAATTAAGTTGTAGTGGTGTTGTTCTTATCATCAAAATTGAAAATGAATATTTATGATAGTCAAAATGTCTACCATCTTTTTAAAAATAAATTAATATTTTATTTAATATAATAGATATACAAAATTAATACACTACACAAAATAAATATTAAAAACTATTTTTAAAGTATCTAATCTAATATTATTCCTTGAGGCTAAAATTATACGAATGTTAAATTATTCAAATGTGTGTGTTTTATAGATTATAGACTACCCTACCATTTGGAAAGATATTGTTCTTCTTTTAATATGTCTTTTAAATATAAACTATTATACTTTTATCCCCTTCTTTTCTAAACCATCAAAAGTGCTTAAAAATAATATACAATAATATTATAGTTTTGGAAGTTATTCAAAGATTCTAAAGGCTATCTTTATCCCACTAAAAGGCCACTCATGTCTTTGAACAAAACATTTAGTATAAACCCAATTCATTATTTAAACTTTTAAAAGATACCATCCTCATTACAAACATTAATAAAAATATTCATGTTCCTAAGAGATTCCATATTGACGCATATTTTGAAAATTCTCCAATTCAAAAATTAATATTTATTTGTTCTCATTCCACTTGCGTTGCACCACATAATATATTTATTTATGCACTCGTGGGCAATTTTGTATCAACACAAATATTTGTGAAAGTGTTGATAGGGTATATAAAGCTAGAAATATCTAGCTTTTCTACATCATACATGAATCTCTTATATTGATTTACAACCTCTAAATGTGGAAAAGTTGATATATGATAATGTAACATTTTTATATTAAATGTAGGGAGATGTTAAGATATATTTAGTTTCTTAGTTTTTTTTATGTTTTTTTTTCTATAATTTTTAATGAAGGGTGTTATAAAGAATATTATTTGGTATAGTTTGTCAATCTAGCATACTATTGTATACACATACTTGTAGAAATATAATTGTATCAAATTTACATTGCTATATCGGATTTACATTAATATCAACTTTACATTGACTTCATGATATCCAAAAATGGAGAGTAATCAAAACATCTATACAAAACAAATCTGCTAAAGAATCTCATAAGAGATCCTGTCCATCTAGGCAACCCAACCAAGGTCTCCTTCCTTCCATATCAGAGCTTTGTCATTGGCAATATGCTGGTAGTAGGGGTGCTCCAATAGTTCAACAACTGGAATTGGTGCTGCAACATTAGGTATCACTGCTATGGGGGTTGCATCAACCAGTAGTGGGGTATGTTTCCTTTCCTTGTCCCTTTGTTCAAGAAGCTCTGCCATGAAATTCTAGAGGCCAATTTCAAATGTCAATCTTTCACTACTGGTCCTCTTCTATGTGAATCCGTGGGATATTTCCCACTTGAAGACCCTATTTGTTCCACCTTGGAGAAGCTATTCAAACTTCTCCTTGTGTATTCTCATTGTGATTGTAATCTATGAATCGACATTTTGGTTTAAATGAGTCTCCATAGAGATTCTGTAAGATGCCTACCTCTGTGTGTGTGAATTTTGTACCTGTTCTATAGACACAACACTTCAGTAAAATATTAGAGGTTAACAATAATCGAAATCATGCAATGAATTGAAAGCTAAACTAACCAGGCGATTTATTGCCTTCTAATAGGTGCGAGTATGATGTTCTCAGATTGTTATCGAGATCAATGACCTTGACGACACCTAAATGAAGGATTTGAATGCAAAATTGATATGAAATGAATGCAAAGTAATCTATTTTTTTGATATTTTCTATGCAATGATATGATAATGGAAACTTGATATAAATCTATGCTAATATGAAAATTGATATGCTAAAATGATCTAACAATGATATGAAAATGAATCTAAATGAATGTAAAAACCAAATTGATCTCACAATAGCCTTGATTTGCAATAAGCTTTGATTCTCCACGTAGCAATTCTTCAACGTGATTATGCAATTCTTGTGGATGATCTGAGATGAGCTGAAGCCTTAATTTATAGAAATCCAGGGCTTTAGAGGTGCATGAAAGAAAGCCATAAATCACTCAAATAAACTCAACTTGATTTTTGAGTTATTTTTAAATAAAGATAATTTAATTCACAAAAACATGCAAATCATGCAAAAACAACTTTTTAACTCAAATTAGAAGTTTAGATCAATTTTAAAACTAAAAAATGATGTTGAGTTCCAACAAGTCAATAACTTGTATTGATTTTCTGATTTGGAGTTTAACTGCTCTTTGATTGTGCACATGGATAATTATGAATTAATAAATAAATAAAGTGATTTATTCTCAACTTAACTGATTTCTGAAAAAAAAAACAATTGGTTTATGGTTTAATCAATCATTTAATCAAACTTTTATTCAAAATTACAATATTAAAAATTGACAAAATGATTTAATTAATTAAATAAAATATTTAATCAATTATTTGTAAGATTTTGGATTTATTGTCAAAATTAAATATCATAATTAGGAATAATGGAATTAAATTCAATTAAATAATTAAGTGGCCAAATTAAATATAATTAATTAAATATTGAGAATATTTAATTAATTAAACTTTAGGATAAATATGATTTATCGCCAAATAATTATAAAATTAAAGATAATTAAGATAATTAGGAATATTACTAAGAATTTTTCCCGATGCAGAATTTGAGATAATCAATTAGGATTCGATGATGTACAGATGTGCCTTTGGTTATGACTTTGATGTCGATTTCATCCGATGTGTCGATATAGAGGTTAATGAACCTATAGCCCATTTTTGGGGTATTACATTTTGCCCCTCTTTGAATTACTGTGCGAAGCGCAGTGGTTCAAAGACAGTCTGTGTTTGATGAAGATATGAAACTGATGTTTGAAATTGATGTTGATATGAGACTGATTGAAAGATTTGATATGAAGATAATAGGTCTTGAATGACCAAAGATAATGTTAACTATAACAACAAATGAACCGATGATTGTGAAAAAGTGTCAAAATGCCTGATTCTGAACCTTAGGATTGCGAAGAAGTGAGTGACCGATTCCGGACTTGATTGTCTTAGAAGAACCACGTAGGTATCACATCTGAACCCTTCAGTTACCGAAGAACCAAGGAAATAACACTAATGAATTGATAGTTGCAAAAACTGATACAATTTACAAGATTAAGAGAATACCAGATTGATATGGATTGATGATGAATCTGATATGCCCTAAGTAATGATAGCTTTGCCTCAAGCGATGAGGACTTTTGATGAATCAACAACTAGACATGGTTGTTGTCTTGATTACTGAGGAAAGATATGATATCAATAAAGATATGATTATAGACTTTGAATGATGTGCAATACCATGCCCCCTTCAGGATTAAAATTGAAATCTGACAAGAAAAGTCAGCGTTGATAGTTCAGAAGCATGTTAATTGTTTTGAGAAGTGGTTATACACATTTGAGAATGCATTCTGCATCATTTAGAGGTCCAAACGACCAAGTTTGACTAGGTTTGACCATGAGTTGACCATGGCTGACCAAGTGGAAATTTTGATAGTTTGATGTAAGATACTCCGTTAAGTTGAATACTAGATTTCTGTGATGAATGAAGGTTGATGATGCAAGCAGTAGACTGTCCTTGGCCCAAAAATTTTAAATCATGATTTTGACATAATAAACAATCTCAGATTTGAATTTTGATCCTGAAAATGGATTTAGAATGTTGAAATTAGCCAGGGGTGCAATTTTCATGAAAAATGGAGCACTTTTGAAAATGAGGTCAAATGCTATATAAAGGCCTGAAGGGTCATTTTCAATTCATTTCAACCATTTGACTTTGGAGACTTTATGGAGCCCTCTGAGCAAGAAAATGGTAGAACAATGAGATCTGAAGGTTCTTATGAGTTCACATCGATTTGAGTGCAGCTGAAGATACCAGAGACCCCGACAGTATGGACATCTGGTAGGTGGACCTCTGTGCCCCTTTGAAAATGCAAATTTTTCATGTTTTATAGCATTTTTGAATTTTTTCATATGCGTTTTTCTTTTTGAATTTTGCATGTTTGAAAACTCGTACGAGTCCCATCTCAGACTCGTATGACACATCATTTTAATTTCCTTTGTTGTTTCAAGTCCACCCAAGTGTCGTATGAGAGGGACCCTTGTGTCGTACAACATTTCATCAGGTCCCTCAAAACTTGTATGATGCCATGTACAGTGTCGTACGACCATGGTTTTTCATTTGGTCTACTGTGGAGTGTCGTACGACACTTGATGCCAGTTTGGAATGTCGTTTGAAAAATAGTGAGTTAAAAATTGACTCTTAGGTCAAAAATTTGATTTTTCTGATAATTTTGCCTGATTGCTGACCCTTTGACCCACCTTTTGAAATATCAAACTGTTCCATTCTTGTACTATTAGCTTGATTTTGAACTCAATTTTTGATAAAACACACTATTTTTGTATGATTTAGGTCACATATCCAAACGTCCATGTTTGTCATTCTTACCCGGGGACACAGAGACTGTGTCTCACTTCCTGACCCTATGAGGGTTCATCTTGCTGCATGCAGTTTTGAGCATCTCATTCATTTACCCAATATTAGGGTAAATCATGGCCTATTGACTGCGTTGATAGAGAGATTTCATCAGAGACTCAGACCTTTCATTTACCGACTAGAGAGATGACTGTGACTCCAAAGGATATTTATAGGATACTACGCATTCCATTCCATAGCAGTCAACATCCTGAGTATGTGAGTTCTAGCCAGACTGGTCTTCATGCCTTTAGGTGTCTGTTTGGTGATGATACACAATTGACGGGGTCCATTTCTTGGGAGACCCTTGTACAGAGATATGGTCAGACGCATCGTTTAGAGTGCATTATGGCTGGGATGATTAGAGAGCTTATCATGCCAGGCCATCAACAGAATGGCTTTTTGATGGGATGGACTCCGATGGTAGCTCTTCTAATGGCCACTCCTACTGAGCTTGCCTAGGGTCAGTGCCTGTTGGCCCACATGTTTTCAGAGATGCACGAGGTCATGTATCAGGATTGCAAGAGCTTTGCTTCTAGAGCTCTTGTATTACAGATATGGGCATGGGAGCATATCCCAGTGTTGAGACCGGTTTTCCAATCACAATGTCAGCCACAAGAGCCAGTGATATATACGTATGTTGGTTATGTCACACAAGTCCACATGGGTCATACTGAGTACTTCTAATGATGTTTAGATGATATGACATTTGTGCATTGGAGACCCTGCTTGCAGATAGAGGCCTAGCCCACTGCGAGGGAGTAGTACAGTTTTCTTTTTCAGAGTCGGGTACTTATTGGCCGATCTCCCACCATTTTGGAGAGATTTTTGATTACTAGAGTGTGGCAACAATATAGACACAGACATGATGCCCCACAAGAGTATACTGCATATGCTCACATTGTTCATGAGATTGGGCTCGGATGGACACAACGGCTCACCTATTCATTATGTTCAGAGGAGTACAGTGCCATCATAGGTAGAGACTGGGACTACCATCCACAGGTTGTTGATGCAGGGGTCATAGATGGATACATTTCTTGGCTGGCTGATCATCCCGTTCCTAGATTCTCGGATCCCACTGAGCTGATACCCTCCATGGAGGAGGCGATGGATGTTACAGGTGCTCCCATGGGACAGGGCCCGAGACCTCAGGTAGTGCATCCTACACCACCCAGACAAAGAGCGACGACTCCACTTCAGAGACCATCAGGACATATGAGGCCCCCTCATCCTTCTACTTCTATAGTAGGCACATCCACAGGTTCACAGAGATGGAGCAGGGGCGAGAGAGGTACTTTGGGGAGTGTTGGTTCTGCAGATGAGGTTTTAACAGCTGAGTAGTTTGTAGGTATCGATTTAGATCCCTCACAAGTAGATACCAGTTTTAATCTGGGAGCTGAGGTTAGACACCGTAAGGTGTACAAAGCAGATACCACTGATTAGCAGCCAGAGCAGCCATAGGACACAGAGATGCCAGCAACTAAAGCCAATCATATTGTTCCTCTCACTCATCAGAGACTATCAGACGTCTCAGAGCTTAGGTCTGGGACCTGAAGGTACAGAGTGCTAGGTGGGAGGAGAGGTATCAAGAGGCAGATAGGTAGTGCACAGAGCTCCATGCAGAGTTTCACTCAAAGATTCAGAGATTATAGATAGAGGTGACCCATCAGACCGCACGGGCTTCATACTATGTGTCTGCATACTATGCTGTTGTCCCTACTACGCAGAGAGTGCCCACTTATTCAGATTACATGGCAGCCTCAGAGGGAGCTAGGGCACCGAGAGTAGAGGCTATACTAGATGCACCACCACCTCCTCCACCAGATATCGAGGAGCATGCTGAGAGTTGATTCTTGCTCTCATGTTTTGATATACTTTGTTCTTTTTGATTATTGATATACTGTTCTGACTTTGATAGCTCTCTGGAGCTCATTCTTTTGTACATTGTGCCAGTAGTGCACCCTTGACACATTTCGAGATTTTTTTTGATATATATGAGATCAATATGTTGGTTGTGACTTCATTCGTACTTGTCATGTTTCAATTTATGATGATATCATGCTATGCTTATGCTATGATTAGTGTAGAATGTATGTATGGATTAATGCAATGCAATGATTTGTTTCATATGTATGGATGTTATGCAAATGTAATTGATTATGAAGAAGATGTATGTATGATTTATGCTTATGACTGGATGTAATGTAATGTAACAAATGGTAATGATATGAGATGTAAATGCAGTGATACACATGATATGTTTTTGTAGGTTGATGAAGACAAGTACTCAGTTTTATGTCAAAAGGATATTTTAACCCAAGAGAGTTACTGCTTATAGTTCAATGAAGAGACCTTCGAGTGAGACTCAGTTCTCGTTAGATTTGAAGATGCGATTTGAAGAATCATTTAAGCATTGAAGTTCATTTAATCATTGTGAGATCATGCAAACATGCAAAAATGCAAAGAGACATGCAGTATGAAATGCAACCTAAGACCTAGGACCTAGTCACTGATCATATGTCAATTTTTTATCATCATTGAACTTTTAGGTAACCAGATAAATCAATACAATGCCCACTAGCTATGAAACCATAGACATATGAATATCGATTTGTATGCACTAGAATCAATACAACACCCACTGGCTAGGCAACCATGGACATATGAATATTGATTTTATTTTCGGAATGTCAGATTAGATATAAGCACCAAGGCACAAACACCAGGATGACCTGAATATCATGTCCATTTTGATATAGCAATTTGTATAAGCATCAAAACATAAACATCGTGATGACCTGAATATGCCTTGCATACAAACACATCAAGCAATCAAGAGATCATTCTAAATCATATGTGAATTACCCATAGTGACCCTTTATCATTCACATCCTTAGGTAAGATCATATTCACAATAGGAGAAAGAACTCACTCAAAAAGATAATAGTTAGATCAAACTTCCTTGAATTTTTTGGGTATCAGTGGTTGAGGTACGCATGGCCATCCAATTCAAGATAGAGGCTCTTACAGTCGGACACCATTTCAATCCAAAATTTCCAAAATTGTTAGATTTTCACATACAAGCAAAAAACAAATAAAAGATTATGTCCCCAGTCATCACTCTCTAAATCCTATAAAGGACATCATCAAAGAGCTTGAAGGGACATAATATGCAAAAATCCCAATGCGAATCAGTAAGCATACAAGGAGATAAAAGCATGTAAAAAGAACAGATTGTTTTCAGTTGAGTTTTGATGTTTGATTGCGTTGTTGTAGATGCAAAATCCTTTTTGGAGATGAGACTGACTGACTGACTCAAATGAAGCTTCAAAGGATTTTGACTGGATATGATATGTCTAAGATACATTGGAGGCCATAGAATATGACATTGATTGCCCCCAAGTGTTAAGCATTGATAGGATATAGACGCTTGAGCTGATTGGTGTACAAACTGACTTATTGAAAACTGGAAATGCAAAAACAAACTGGGAGATATGTACAAACTAAAATAAGACTAAAAGTTGGGAAATACCAAGATTGCACCGATAGATGGAGCGTTTTGAAACAAGTGGCACCCATTTGCCAGGTTTTCACCATCTTGGCAGAGATTCTATTTTTGCTACCAAGTTGCCTGTTTCCAAGTTTTCACTAAGGCACTTTTTCTTTTTCTCATTTTCTTGTATTTTCCATTTTTTCAATTTTTTTTTTTTGTACTTTTAATATTTTTTGATTTTTTTGTGAATCATCAAGGTGCCTATTGCTAGGTTTTCACCAAGATGTTCATTTTTTCAGGACTTTTTCCAATTTTAAAGATTTTTTTAGGACATTTTACCATACACTGAATGCTTTAGGCATAGAATTTCTTCAGATGGAGAATGTTGATTGGTTCTCAGAGCTATTCTCCTTTAGTCATTGAGAGTTGATAGGCACTAGAGCCAAAAGTAGCAGTGATTACAAAGGGACCCAGCCAATTGGGTTCAAACTTCCCCTTGCATTCTCGATGAGATTGATTTTTAAGATTTTCTCTCAAGACTAGATCACCAACCTGAAATTCTTTGTGTTTGACTTTCTTGTTGTAGCCTTTAGACATTCTCTTCTGATATATTCTGAGATGATCATACGCTGCTTGTCTGCGCTCATCTAGTAGTTCAAGTTCTTGCAACCTAGACACTCTGTAGTCATCATCAATTACTAGACCATGCATTTTGATTCTTAGTGATGGGATTTCAACCTCAATAGGTAGTACTGCTTCAGACCCATAAACTAAAGTGAAAGGTGTAGCCCCAGTAGGTGTTATGATACTTGTTCTATAGGCCCAGAGAGCTGGATTGATCATGAGATGCCAATCTCTTTCTATTTTATTAACTGTACGATGCAAGATTTTCAATAGATTTTTGTTCGAGGCCTTAGCTTGGCCATTCCCTTGAGGATAGTAGATAGAAGACCAATGTTGTGTGATCTTGAATTTGGCACATAGATCATCGAGGTCTTTGTTCTTGAATTGTCCACCATTATCTATGATTATGGAATGAGGTATCCCATATCTGCATATGATATAGTTTAATATGAACATAGATATTTGCTTTCCAGTTGCTTGTGTCAAAGGGACTACTTCTACCCATTTTGTAAAATAATCTGTAGCTGTGATTATATGGGTATGTCCATTAGAAGAATGAGGATGAATCATCCCGATAAGATCAAATGCCCATTGATGGAAAGGCCATTGTGTAGTAAAGGGAATTAGATCTCTCCCTGGAGCATAAATTAAGTTGCCATGCACTTGGCATTTTTGACAATTCTTAGAAAATTTGATAGCCTCTTTCTCCATCTCAGGCTAATAGTACCCCGCCCTAATAAGTTTTCGAGCTAGTGTTAAACCGTTCGAGTGTGACACACAAATACCATCATGAACTTCCTCTAATGCATGTTGAGACTCTTCCCGTTCTAAACATCTAAGTAGCATACCATCTAGACCTCATTTGTATAGATCATTACCAATGATGACATATCGGGAGGCATTACGGATAAGGTATCTCTTTTCATGGTGGTTGAAGGTATCGGGAATGATTTGGTCTTTGAGATAGGAAAATAGGTTTTTGTATCTGGATGAATCATGACCTACAATGGTGCAAATCATGCAGGTTTTGAGGGAGTCATATGTAGGATAAGATAGTGCTTCCACCAGGAACTCATAGCGTAGCTCATGTTTAGGCTACTGTAATAAAGTAGATAGTGTTGCCATTGCATCGGTAGCCTTATTCTCCATTCTAGGAATTTGCTCAAATGTGATAGATATGAAATACTTCTTTAAATCATCTACCATTCTCTTGTAAGGAATGAGCTTTTCATCTTTAGTTTGGTACACATCATTGACTT
Source organism: Chamaecyparis obtusa (assembly GCA_027943335.1). Classification (NCBI taxonomy): domain Eukaryota; kingdom Viridiplantae; phylum Streptophyta; class Pinopsida; order Cupressales; family Cupressaceae; genus Chamaecyparis; species Chamaecyparis obtusa. The sequence continues at coordinate 573,691 of BSBK01003883.1, forward strand.
GATGAATAACAAGTTGAGAGTCCCCATGAATGTGTAGCTTTGTCACTCTCCACTCAATTGCTAGTTTCATACCATTCAAAAGGGCTTCATATTTTGCAATATTATTTGTGCAAGGAAAATTTAATTTGAATGCTTTTGGGATTGAGTATCTTTGAGGAGTTATGAACAATATGCCTGCTCTGGATCCATTCTGTGTATAGGAGCCATCAAAGAATAATTGCCATTCTCTAGAAGAAAGAGTCATGATAGAGGAATCTGAAAATTCCATTTGCATTGGTGTATTATCAATCATAGGTGAATCTACTAATTGATCAGCAATAACCTGCCCTTTGATAGCTTTTTGTTCCACATATTCAATGTCAAATTCACTTAAGAGCATAACCCATTTAGCTAATCTACTTGTGAGGGCAGCCTTGCTTAGGAGGTACTTGAGTGGATCAATTTTAGTTACCAATTGTTTGGTATGAGCTAACATGTAGTGTCTTAGTTTCTGTGATGCAAAGATCACAACTAGACAAGCTTTCTCAATCATTGAATAGTTCTTCTCATATGCGGAGACATATAAGATCAATGGCTTCCCATGAATAGGAGGCATCAAGATAGGAGGATTTGATAGATACTTCTTGATATGGTTAAATTTTTTCTCACATTCTTCATTCCATGCAAAGGTCACACCTTTATGTAATGTTTTGTAAAAGGTTGTGATATGTCCGCTAGCTGTGATATGAATCTTCTGATAGATTGAACTCTTCCTTGCAATGTCCTCATCTAACTGATATTCTTAGGGGGTTGCATCTCCATTATAGCCTTTACTTTAGCTGGATCAACTTCAATGCCCTTCTTTGAAACTATGTATCCTAAGAGCTTTCCAGAAGTGACACCAAAAGCACACTTCTTAGGATTTAGTCAGAGACTAAACTTTTCCATTCTATCTAGGATCATGCTCAAGTCCTTTAGATGTTCAGTTCTAATCATAGATTTTGCTAATGTATCATCAACGTAATCTTCCATAGTTCGATGCATCATGTCATGGAAAATAGATGTCATGGCTCTTTGATATGTAGCACCAGCATTTTTAAGCCCAAATGGCATGACATTCCAACAGAAGGTACCCCATGCACATGTGAAAGTAATTTTCTCTTGATCCTCTAGAGCAATTTTTATTTGGTTATATCCAGAGAAACCATCCATTAAGGAATACATCTTGAAACCTGTAGTCATGTCCACTATCATATCAATGTTAGGTAGTGGAAAATCATCCTTAGGACATGCTCTATTCACATCTCTAAAGTTTGTGCACACTCTGATTGAACCATTTGGTTTAGAAATAGGTACAATATTGGAGATCCACTTTGCATAGTCAATAACTCGGATGAATCCGGCTTTCAGGAGCTTCTCTAATTCATCTTTTACCAAGAGTGCAACATGAGGATGCATCTTTCTCAATTTTTGCTTGATAGGTTTGACATTTGGAGCAATAGATAAATGATGCATTATGAGATTAGGATCCAATCTTGGCATATCTGAATATTTCCATGCAAAGTTGATCTTCTTCTCTGTTAGGAATGTTGTAAATTTTTTTTTCTCTTCTTCTGATAATGATTGTGCGACATGTACCAATTGTGGTTCCTCTATTGTACCCAAATTGATAGATTAAGTGGGCTCAATTAGAACTAGAGATCTATCCTGTAAATGACTTAGAAGGACATCAAATATCTCATCCTTAGGCACCTCAGAGAGGTTTTCACCTTCAGATACGTATTTTATTTTTACTTTTGTAGGTTCTGAGACTGCCACAAAGTTGTTTTCACCCTCAAAACTTTTTTTCTTTTTATTCTTATTCTTATTTTTCTGACTAAGATATTTGATGTCCGACTCGGTCATGCTAACGCTCGGTTCACTGATGGAAGTCGTCATAGGCTCAACTACATTTAGGGAGCAAGCAAGGGCATAGTCATTCAGGAAGGTATAAATACCATGGCTCAGATTTATGGAGGTTTGATCAATAAGTTCTGGATATTGGATAGTCAAAGTGGGGAAAGATTGGGAGATAGTGTTTATGGATATGGATATGTCATCATTGGTCCTAACCCGACACTCAAGTTCAAAGGTGATATTACAACTTAAGACATTCAATTCATGAATAGGCTCAATGTCATTGTGGGAGTCCAATTTTTCCATAGGTGGATCAGACTCGATAGGCTCATCATTTCGCTCTAGACTTACATTGGGGTTAGGTGCATATTGGTGAATAACATCAACATGTTTCTCTGTAATAAGCTCATCTGGTTCTGGAATGGCTCCCCATTCATAGTCATTTGATTCAGCTTCTGATTTAGGATCTCTAGAAAATCTTAGAACATGAGTAAAGTCAGGGTGAATACCCCAAGAAGGGTTACCCTCAGATTTTGATTTGAATTCATACTCATGGGAATCTGTCTCAGAATCACTACCACTTCCCACTTCTTGATTGTTTTTGAGATTAGTTGGTTCTTGTGTTGCAACTATCTCTTGGTTGATAGTAGGTTCTTGTGTTTCTACTACATTAATTCTTTTGATTGGATTATCTTTATCATCAAGAAGGTCTTTGATCTCTTTAGGCAATTTTTCATAGGGGATGAGTTCTGAGCTATCTAAATCACTATTTGATGGTTCTGTTTCTTCTTTCTTAAGAAGAGTTTCTCCTGGTGTGATTTTCTCTATGACATGAGAGCAATTACTTTTGAGGTGATATGGTTTCTTCTTAAAGCCTAAGCCAACTTTATCTTTATTCTCTCTACCAGTATGTGGGAGAGGTGCCACGAGACCTTTTCCTCTGACTCCTAGAGGTCCTTGACCTGGATATCCCATCTTAGCTATCAATTTATCTCCTCGACCATATGACTTGGAAGGGAGTTTGGATACTATAGAGTCACTAGTTTGAACAACTTGAGATTTAGGTTCATCTTTGTATAGCCATGATAGCACAGCTTCATCCTCTTCAAACTCTTGCTTGGATACTTGTTCAGCTACAAAATTCTTTTTATATGCTTCAAGAGGTTCTTTAAAGTCTGGTTTGGACTATTTCAAAGATTGCCCATAAGACTTAGGTGGGATAGGGAGAGATGTCAAAGATAAGACTGGCTCTATAATATATTCTCCCATACTATTTTCTTTGATATTGACCTCTTTTGCAAGATCTTCCATTTTAGATGTGGATGCTTCTTTAGTTGGTTCAATGGAAGATTCTTTGTTATTAGGTACATGCTTATCTGCACTTTCCTTCAAGGTGTTGCAAGTTGTATTCAGATCTACGGGGATAGTAACCTCTACTCCTTCATAAGGAAACTTCAAACATTGATGGTATGTAGAAGGAATAGCTTGCATCTCATGTATCCATGGTCTCCCTACAAGAATGTTGTAGGCCAAAGGTAGATCAAGCACTTGATAGATGGTATCTTTGATAACTGGACTTGCTCTGATAGGTAAGACAATGGTGCCTTTAGAAGATCTTTTTTTGTTCATCATAAGCTTTGATAGTTATTTTCTTTCTAGGATCAATAGCCAATTCTAAAAATCCCAATTGTGTGATCAAGCTGTAAGAAAAAATGTTTAGGCTAGTGCCCCCATCTATCAACACACATTTGACCCTATGGTTCTGGATCAAGACTTCTATATGCAAAGGCTAATTGTGTGGGTGACTCAAGGAGTTGTCATCTTCCTTTGAAAAGGAGATATATTGTGGAGATGTAAGATGTCCAACCATAGTCTGGAACCTATCTAAATCAAGGTCATCAGGAACATTGGAACCGAGCAAAGCTTTGTCTAGTATGGCTCTGTGAGTTGGAGATATTTGAAGCAACTCAAACATGGAGATTTTGGCATTAGTGTGTTGGATTTGTTGAACAATGCTATAAGATGTAGGCCTTGTATCTTTAGAATTGGAAGATTTGGAAGCAACCTTCTATTTAGAAGCATATGAAAGATTGAAGGGCACCTTAGGGACATTTGATGAATCTGGGATTTGTCCTTTCAAATGTGCTTGGGCTTGTGATCGAGTAACTGTGTTGGTGGATTGATTTTGTCTATCTCTTCTTACAATTGTGATGACATTGCAATGCTCTGAGAGACAGGGTTCAACCATATTGATGACAACATTATTTCTAGGGTAGGCATAGTTGACTTTTGCCCCCATATTAGGCTGAGAAGTTGAAACTTCTTGGCCATGTTTTAGAAATGGTTCTATAAATGCCGTATGATCATTATTTCTCTTAGGATTGTCAACTGTGATGTCTCCATTATCAATTAGATCTTGAATGGTATGTTTCAAGAAGAAGCAGTTATTAGTTTTGTGACCTTTACCTTGATGGAAATCATAGAATTCATTTTCTCTCCATCATTTTGGCTTAGGCTCAGAATCAGGTGGTCAGATTGGTGACAAAGAGATGATGTTATCAGCCAACAGAGTTCTCATAGTGGATTCCAAAGATTCTCCAAGAGGAGTGAACTTTCATTTATTATCCCATCTTTTGTATTCTAGCTTCTTTTGAGATGGTTCAAAAGACTTTTGTTCTGAAGCTTTAATGGCTTGGGTGCCAAGAGTGAGATTGTAGGCCGGTGCCTTTGATGGGGCACAGATAGTGTCAACAATGCCATCTATGATGATGCCTTTGTTCTTGTTCCAATTTTTGTTCTTGTCTTTAGAACTGGATCCTGATTTGTACTTGTCTTTTTGAAGTGTGATTTCTCCTTTTTTCACAAGCACTTTTTCAATTTTGGATCCACCATCTTATCAAAAGATGTATGATCTTGCATTTGTAGAGGATAATTGATTTATGGAACAAGGTTATTGATGAAGATTTCTAGTTTTTCTATTTCCAGAATAGGTCTGGCATATAGAGAGAACTTCTTCCTCCATCTTTTAAGAAATGTTAGGAATGGTTCCCCTGGATATTGCTTGAGATTACAGATATCAATCATGGTGACTGGATGTTGAATATTTTAGGAGTATTGCTGATAAAACAATTTGATCAACTCCTCAAAAGTTTTGATAGTAGAAGGCAGTCTAGAGAACTAGTGGATGGCTACTCCCCCTAGAGATCGAGGGAAGAGATGCATGAGATAGGTTGGTTCATGCATGAACTCCATGGATTGTGTACAGAATTCTCTGACATGATCTTGAGGATTTGAGTGTCCATCATACTTCAGTATCTCCACTTTTTTGAAAATGGCGGCATATACAAGTCTTTATCAAAAGGAAAAGGGCATAGAGCTTCCATGGAGAACTCCTCGGGTTCCTTTTCTTTCTTAAGATTGTTAAGTTCAACTTGCATAGCATGCATCTGTTTCATCATAACTGTGAGTGGAGTTTCTTCCTCATGCGTAGTGATATCTTCAACATTAAAGTTGGGAGGAATTTTAGCTCCTTGATGAGCCAATTGTAAAAAGTATGCTTCTCTATCTTCTTTCAAGAAATGCTTCATCATTCGTTTGAAGTTATCATCATTTTGATATTGAGCAATTTCTTTAGGTGTGGGTTCCTGATCTGCACCATGTTGAGATTGAGTTCTCTAAGAGCCAAAGTTTGTCCCTTCTTGAGACATGGTAGGAGTTTGTGGACTCCCTAGAATAGATTGATGTGGGGTTTGTTGGGTACCTCTGTGAGTTGATGGAGGAGGAATGTAACCAGTTTTTAATCGATAGTTGCCAAGACCGTCATCTTTGTAAAGACCAGAATTGATGAGTTGCTCAAGAGTTGGACCCCTGGTAGTGGTTATAGGTAAGGTCTGGGAGGCTTCTCCAGATTTCTTGTGTGAGGAAGCTCTAGTTTCCACCATCAACTTTGAGTGAAACAAAGAATAAGATCCAGATGACTGAAGAATGAATTGAATCAAGATGATTAGATGACGCAACCTTGTCAAGGTTTGATTGATTTGAAGATTTGATTAGCTGTGGGTGAAGGATATTGTGCCCTAGATGTATGGGTAGGTTCCCAAAAGATAGTGGACAAGATATCACAACACTTAGTCATTTTGATGATTGATTGAAGATTGATAGTTATGACAAGGTTTTTGACACAAGATGAAAAGGACTCAAATCAATTAAATAGAAGGCTGAATTGGATTCAAAAGGCCACTTTAGGAAAATGATTGGATTCTCAATAGCTACTGCTCTATTCCTGACACAGTGATTTGATTGACAGATTTTGGAAATAGGCTAAAAAAGCTAAATATCTGGCAATTCTGACAACTTTCAAAAATTTCCCAAATGACACTCTGCAGACTCATATGACAGTGGGTATGCCAGGAAACAATAGTTGCAAAAATCGTACGATAGTTGAAAAACTTTTACGATAGAGGATCTGCTATGAAATGACAGTTGAAAAGCTTGTACGACAGTTGCTAGCAGGATTTGACTTTTGGAATTTGACTGGCAGAAAGACTCATACAACACTAGGTCCCCTATCATACGACAGATGGGCAGTAATGAAATGACACTTGACAAAAACTCATGACTTTTTGACCTCCTGAGATGACTTTTGACTCCAGAAAAGAATTTTACTTTAGATTTTGCAAATTTTGAGTTTTCAGATTCAGATTGTTTGCAAATTTCAATGTCCAGATTTGAGAATTGTAACAGATTTGTTCATTTTCAATAACCAGATAGATAAAAAAGCATAAAAATAGCAAACAAGTGATTTCAAGCATATTTGAAAACAATGAACAAGGGCAAAAGAAACCTTGCGCATGAACAATCAAGTGACTTATTCATTCTAATCCTCAGAAGCGCTAATTGTGTATGTTCCAAAAATGTTTTGCAATAATGCACATATACCCTAGAAAATGAAAAGTTGGCCTCACTAGGGTTTTTAGTAATGGGTTGACTCTGCAAATTTTATGATCCAAAGGGGTGAACTCCAATCCTAGCGCACCAGGGTTTTGACATAGTCCGAGAACTTAATCTTCAAGAGCTGCTAGGGAGATCTGACAACCCAACAATGAACCACACCTGTGAAGATTTCTTCCACAAGGACATTTATATAGCAGCTGTCACTACCATGGCAAAAATGGCTATTACTGCTTGAGGTTTCGTCAACACAGTTTTCCCTATGAAGGGAGTGTCCACTACGGTTAACCCTCTCTAAAGGTGACTCACAATAGTATACCACAAGGGGACTTGGCTCCAGATCCAAGGGTTTGATGCCTTTTCACTTATAACCTAGACAAAGCAAGCATATAAATCTGACACACTAAGATGAAGATTATCTCACCAAGGTCTATGATATCAACCCCATGTGATCTATCAACCTCTCTGGAGAGAGAATGTATCAATCAATAAGGGAAGATGCACGGACCCAGTAGAACATGAGATGCACTAAGTATCCTCCCTACCTACAAGGATTCTATCATCAAGAGGGATTTCACTGGGAATTCGATCTCTCAAGAACCACAAATAGTGTTCATAGGGCCTAATTACCATGTTTTCATAGATATATTTCTGAAAGTAAATCTACCGAAAGTACTCAAAAGAAGAAAGAGGAACACTTAACGCTTAAAAAGAATATGAGGTGAGTCCACAAGGTGGAACAATTAACCCCTCACACAAGCTAAAAATGAGTCCAAAACTTAGAAAACAAGTGAGTTCTAAAAAGCACAAAAGGGTTGCCTGGTGGAACAATTAATGCTTCTCTCTTGTAAACCCCTCCCCTTTATGGTGCTGAGATAGCAACCACGGGGTGGAATGAGGGGCCGACAGATTTAGTGAGTCCAATAACCCAAGATAGAAATCTAGATCAATCACAAGTATCTAAGATTGCTTATCAATACTTAAGGTGTTACAACCTAGTATTCAATTATGCAAATTTGAAGAAAAGCATGCAAAGAAAACACTCAAGCCAAACACATGAGAGATTCCTTTTAGGATCCAAATTGAAATGTTATCAGATTAAGGAGAATACCTAGAATCCTTGCAACATGCTTAGTAGATTTTTACCTATTTATAGCAATTCTTGCACTTTTTCCAATCAAAACTAGTAGGAGTCAATAAAAAATAGAGAATTTCAATTGTTAAGATTAGCCGTTAGTCAAAATCTAAAAACCAAATATGACAAACTGCCCTAAAAAATGAAATGACAGTTGAAATCTGATGCCGAAACTTGTACGACAGTGGGTCTATTACTAGACGACAGTGAGAGACTCGTACGACGGTGGGTATGCTCCTAGACGACAGTCCAGAAACTCGTACGACACTGGGTGTATGATGAAATGACAGTTGAATTTCCAGATGACAGTGTGTACCATCTGACATGATTCTTGATCCAATAGACTATTGTACAATAGTGGCTATAGTGCGAAATGACTTTTGGCAGAAACTCGTATGAAGATTGTACGTACAAAAATTAAAAATCATAATTTTGCACAAAAATCAAGGAGAAAAAGATAGAAATTGATAGAATTGAATTGGAAACCCATTTCAGGGCCCCACAGTGGGCGCTAGAAATGTGTGTGTGAATTTTGTACCTGTTCTGTAGACACAACACTTCAGTAAAACATTAGAGGTTAGCAATAATCGAAATCATGCAATGAATTAAAAGCTAAACTAACCAGGTGATTTACTACCTTCTAATAGGTGCGAGTATGATGTTCTCAGATTGTTATCGAGATCAGTGACCTTGACGACACCTAAATGAAGGATTTGAATGCAAAATTGATATGAAATGAATGCAAAGTAATCTATTTTTTTGATATTTTCTATGCAATGATATGATAATGGAAACTTGATATAAATCTATGCTAATATGAAAATTGATATGCTAAAATGATCTAACAATGATATGAAAATGAATCTAAATGAATGTAAAAACCAAATTGATCTCACAATAGCCTTGATTCGCAATAAGCTTTGATTCTCCAGGTAGCAATTCTTCAGCATGATTATGCAATTCTTGTGGATGATCTGAGATGAGCTGAAGCCTTAATTTATAGAAATCCAGGGCTTTAGAGATGCATGAAAGAAAGCCATAAATCACTCAAATAAACTCAACTTGATTTTTGAGTTATTTTTAAATAAAGATAATTTAATTCACAAAAACATGCAAATCATGCAAAAACAACTTTTTAACTCAAATTAGAAGTTTAGATCAATTTTAAAACTCAAAAATGATGTTGAGTTCCAACAAGTCAATAACTTGCATTGATTTTCTGATTTGGAGTTTAACTGCTCTTTGATTGTGCACATGGATAATTATGAATTAATAAATAAATAAAGTGATTTATTCTCAACTTAACTAATTTCTGAAAAAAAAAACAATTGGTTTATGGGTTAATCAATCATTTAATCAAACTTTTATTCAAAATTACAATACTAAAAATTGACAAAATGATTTAATTACTTAAATAAAATATTTAATCAATTATTTGTAAGATTTTGGATTTATTGTCAAAATTAAATATCATAATTAGGAATAATGGAATTAAATTTAATTAAATAATTAAGTGGCCAAATTAAATATAATTAATTAAATATTGAGAATATTCAATTAATCAAACTTTAGGATAAATATGATTTATCGCCAAATAATTATAAAATTAAAGATAATTAGGAATATTACTAGGAATTTTCCTCGATGAAGAATTTGAGATAATCAATTAGGATTCGATGATGTGCATATGTGCCTTTGGTTAGGACTTTGATGTCGATTTCGTCCGATGTGTCGATATAGAGGTTAATGAACCTATAACCCATTTTTGGGGTATTACAACCTCTACCATTAAATAAGTTATCATTCCTAAATATCCAAATAAGCCATAATATTTTAGTTCAAAGATTAGACCAAAAGACATTGTATATCCTCTTAAGGCCCTGAATATTACCAAACAGAATATCATGGAGGCTAATGTTTTTGAATAAGGTAAAAATAGGTTTTGAATGGAACCCAAAACCATTTACATCATAGCAAATAGATAAAGCATTAAATTTTTCCAAAATGATACGCTGCTGGAAAGAACATAGCAGGACCCAAAAAAACACTAGAAATGACAACAAAAGCAAAGAAAACAGATCTAGCAACACTACCAGCAACACCTAGCAATGAACAGGACAAAACTAATTACTTATCATTTTGTCCCCCTTCATCTTCAGCTCCTCCATCTTCCCAATTACTTTTTTCAGGTCCTTCAGGTCCTTCGGCTTCTCAGGGATCTTCCTTTGAGTACACCCTCTGGTTCTAGTACTTGGACATGCACTCCCAACATCATCTTCAATAGTTATGGTTGTGTTTTCTAGTTGGTTTTTCTCCAGGTAGTTGTGAAGCATATTGAGGTTGATGACAGTTGCATTGAGTCCTTCATTGCTGTGGCTCAGGACTTCGTTAATCATTTTCCCATTATTGCTAACTTTGACCTTAATTTTCGTTACCTTGTTGTCAACAATTTTTTTGATTTCATCAGTTATCTCCTCCTTCCAACTTTTATTGTTTACCTTATCCAGAATCTTGTTCTCCAGCTTCTCCAGCTTCGTATTCAGGGTTTCCGTAGTTTTCTCCAGAGAATGAAGGTGGAGCTTAATCTCTTGTATCTCCTGATTGATCTAGTCTTGAAGAATACTCTGGCCTTCATCATTGTTAACCTTGTCCAAATTCATAGCAACCTCTAGGGGAGTGATGATATCATCTTTTTGACTTTTTTCCTCCTCAGTGACATTTTGATCAGTACTAGCACCCATTTCTTTCTGTTCCTCCTCATGGATGCTAATGTTTCTATTAATAGAAAAGCCAAACATATTCCAAACCCCCCTTGTAAATAGGAAATGAAAGAAGACATGAGAAATAATTTCAGGTAGCCTACAGAAAGAAAAAACACATGAATCTCCATTATGAAGTCTAAGCGACAATCTGTGTAGGATCAAGTGCCAAAGGAAGTACCTTTTATTTAGTTCAACCAATCTAGTCCTTAGACTATCAATGCATTTATACTAGCTGTCATAGGGGTCGATGTTAAGGTTCCAACACACATTAGCATGAGAGAAAACATAATCATTACCAATCAAAGAGACATAAATTGTTTTGGCCTTAATATAAACAATAGAGGACTCATCTATTTATTTGAAGGACGTGTAGCCAGAAGCATCAAAAGCACACATTCTAGGAAGGATAGGGAGCAAAAACCATCCCTAAGCACATAGTATGTTCTCCATTGGGTTGGACAAATAGAATTTTTCTATTCCACCTCCTTCCAACCAATGAGAGATCCATTCTAAATTATATCCTTGAATGATTTAATGCCACATGATGTCCAAGATCTAGTCGAGAATCCTTGCAACTGAGCTAAAAACTTATCTCCATGTTTTAAATTCCACTAGATTGATATCCCCCCCAGCTTATTATTACTATCAGTACTGCCATTGCTTTCAATGGATAGTCTCACACTATCCCAACATTTCAAAATAGACTTACAAACATAACATCCCTGCACTTTAATTGGAAAGTTCCTAGAAATTAGATCACTCAAATGAAGCCCTTTCCAAGAAGGCTCTTTATATGGCACAACTTTGCAAATGTTATGCCTAAAAAGAACCTTCTTGGATCTTCGTCATCCAAAGAATTGAAAATCCACTTAGCAGTAAGTGCTATTCCTTGGATCCTCAAATCCTTCAACTCATACCTCCTTTATCTTCTTCATGGTGCACCATTGAAAGTTAAGAGCATGCCTTTTCTTGTTTCCTTTTCCATTTGACCACAAGAACTCTTTGATTCTCTTTTGTATTAAGTTGAATTGGTAATTATTGAAGAGCCAAGCAGAGGAGTAGTAAATAGTATAGAAGGATAAAATATTTGACATACCTGAAATTGACCAACCAACTAGAGGTACCTCTACTTCCATTTTCCTAGCTTCTTCTTCACCTTAATCTTTACCCAATTCCACATCTCCTTCAAGTTGGGATTGAATACAAAAGGAATCCCAAGATACCTTACTTGGTGGCTAGGTCCTCGCTAGGCTAGAGAAAATATACTAATCCATGGAGGGGATTATCCTCTCATCCCAACATTATGGACATGGGTAGGGAAACTCTACTTCCTAAAGCATCAAAAAATAGATCCAATTTTATCATCAAATATGAAAGATTACCCTTGTCCAATTCAAGGAGAGTAACGGTATCATCTACAAGTTGAATTTTAGTGAGCTCACTCCCATTAGGAAAGAAAACCACTCTAACTTTTGGTAAGAGGCTCACATCACTCAATAGATAATATAAAGCATCTATGACAATCACAAAAAGGGAAAGGGAAAGAAGAAACCCCTATCTAATAGATCTAGATAAGTCAAAAGAGTTAGATCTACTCCCATTTACCTCCACTTGGGCTATGACATCCTTCATCAATGTTTGAACAATTTGGCCAAATAGCTTAGGGAATCTTAGGCTTTCAAGTATCATGATTGAAAAGATCCACTCAATTATATCATAGGTTTTTTCATAGTCTATCAACAACATGTCTATCCATTGGTTGGAGAATTTGGACCAATTTATAGCCCTCCAACATGCAATAGGATTCTCTAAGATGTACCTTCCTTTGAGAAATCTTGTTTGGGTAGGTTTGATCACATTAGGGAGAATGTTTTCCATCCTTTTGGAAAGGATCTTAGCCAAGATCTTATATGAGACATTAAGTAACGTGATGGATCTCTAATTTTTTATCAGATATCTATCTTCATCTTTTGGGATGATTTTTATCAAAAAATTACTAATTTCCTTCCCCAAAAACCTTTTTTGTATAGCCTCCTTGAATGCCTATAATAACTCATCTCCAATCTAGCCTATTTTCTTCTTATATAATTCTACAGGAAGCCCATTTGGCCTAGGGGCCTTATCATTAGACAGGACAATAATGCCATTCTTAATCTCACTCAAAGATATTTCCTTATCCAATGCCTTAGCATCATCCTTTCTAACCTTGGTAGATATGATGCTATGGATTAGTATCTAGTTCCCTCTTGCAAAATTTGTCATCTTTTGAGGAGAAGAATTTTTGTAGAACCTCTCAAAAGCCTTAGCATATCTAAATGTTTAGTTATACTTTCACCCTCCTCCCAAATGCAATAAATTCTATCCTTGGCCTCCTTTTGAGAATCTAAAAAAATAAATTGGATCCCTTGTCCCCTTAACTTAGGTAGTTTATCCTTGATTTGACTTTGGATCCTTGTATCTTAATCTTTTGAATCTTTCTCAAGGAGTTTTTGGCTTGGGTTAAAGATTCGTTAGCATCCAGAGTGGAAGGGTTCCTTGAAGACAATCTTCAGCCAAAACTAGATCATTGTGCAATTCTATCTCCTTCTTCCAAAGCCCCATTTCCTTATTCTTCCCCACTATTGGGAGTAGATCTCTCCAACTATGAACATTCTAATTCCATTTGTTGATAAAAAATCCCTAATTAGCCACCCCAAAGTTGAAAGATCTTATAATTTTGGCTACATAGATAATGTCTCCGTCCTAAAAAATGCTCACATTGAGAGAAAATGCTTCTTTCTTTCCCTAAGAGGGGGCAGGGCAATGAAGATAATATAAGTGATCAAATAGAGTATAGGGGATAAATTTGATATTGGAACCTATTTCATCCTTCTTGAAACAATAATTCTATGTTGGCATAAAACCTATCCAACCTATAGTAAATTATCCTTCCCCCTTTCTAAAAATTACACCAAGTATACTGGATACCAGGATTATCGGGCTTATTGCTAGCTAGAAGGTCCAAAAGCCTATTCTTATTTAGAATTACGTGCCAAACAAAGTTTTCTTCCCCTTTCCATTCAAACTTGGAGCCCCCTATCTTTTCATGTGGTCTTTCTACCATGTTAGAGTGGTTCCCTCCTAAGACACATGGTATATTCTCCAACTCAAAGATCCACTTCCATAATTCAATCCTCTCACGATAGTCATTGGAGGCATATACAAAGAACACACCAAATTATATCTCCTTAACTTTTAGGATAACCCAAACTAGTCTATTATAGGGCGAACTCCCCCATTTGACAAAAAAATTAGACCACTTAGGCCCAATTAATATGGCATCTTAATGAAGGGTACTTCCCTTATTTAGCCAAACACACACAACACAAAAGGGAAATAAATAGAAAATTTCAAAACAAATTAATGGAAACAACAATGACACTTGCTTTCTATTATCCTCAATGAAATGTCATTACAATATTAATAAAAACAACATGTTACAACCACATGAGTATTTTCATTACAATAATCGACAAGACAGAGCCACAATCTACACTTCTAGAACTGTACCCTAAAATCCCCTTTTAGTACTAATAAGTAGCACAATTATCCACCTTAGAATATTATAGAAAGTGAAATTTTCCCATTTTGGCACTCGATGGTTTGATTTCTCTCTTTAAGTGATTTTTTCCCTATTTTCTTTTTTGCATTGAAACTAGCATCTAGAAGGCACAACTTTTGAAAACCATAACTTGTGAAATTTTGAGTTGATTGGCTATTATAATACCATTTTTGGAAATGGAATGAAGCACTCTACTCCCTAGGATATGAACCACCATCCAATCAAAGTTTTCCTCCTTTTTGGAGCCTCTAAATCCTTCAAAACTAAGCTCAAAGCTTTTGTACCACCCCACTAAAATAGAAAATGCAATAACTTCAAAACCAGACATGATCTTTCCATGAAACTTTACCGAAAGGATAAACCATCAAAATGAATCTCTAGGAAGAAAATGGAACAATTTGTGCTGAAATAAAAAACCTACTAAAAATAGTAACTTTGTCCAAAGATAGCCCTTATTGAAAACTAGACAACATTTTTGGGTGATGTAAGAATTATCTTACACCTTGGATTCTTTTGCATCACATCTGTTAGCATTATAAGGCACTGAGAGAGGGGGGGATTAGTATAACCACAGATCTGAAATTTTTTTTCAACAACTTCCAAATTATCCAACATGCAAGTGATATTATAACATAAAAGCAAAGATAATGAAACATCCACAACATGCAACACAAGAACAACAATATATTTCTCATGGAAACCATTAGTTAGAGGGAACACCATAGTGGGAATCAATACCCACAAATTCTCACTACTGCAGCAATAAGATTTTCCTTGTTAAAGGCATCACATTACCCATTTAAGGGCATACCCGGTTAAGAGTATCTATAGCCTTGTTAAAAGCTATTACAAAAGCCCTGTTAGGAGCTACTAAATTAAGGGATTTAAAAACTCCTTTTGAGAGTCACCTAGTTAGAGGATTTGATCTTTAGATGTGTTAGGATACTTCTCACTCTGTTAAGAGTGACCCAATTAAGGGAATTAGCTTGTAAACCTGTTAGGATTCAACAAGTGATGGTGATCTAAAAAATAGCACTCACTGCTTGATAGATCCACTGTACTTCTTCTTAATTCTCTGCTCATAATATTCTAACACCCCTGCCTTAACTCTTTGAATAATCTTCATGCATCGCAAAACTTCACATTATAATTTATATCTCCTTTTATAGACCTTTTTCCATGTCGGTGGAAACCCTAAAACAAATTACCAAAGTGAGCTTCCAAATCAACTAAAACAATTGAGAGAGCACACCAAATCATCATTTTGAATTTATCGATGTTGGCCCTAAATAATTCAATAAGAAATTAAAACATACTTTGACTTTTTCTCCACTGGTTTATTGATTCCACAAGACTTACTTTGGTGATACTTTGTTCTAGCCAATATCACCTATTCCCTTCCTCAAATCTCTTCCTGAACTATGAATTAGCTGACGTGATTTTGGACATATTTATATGATACTGTTAATGCTTCCACATGAACCACATAACTTGAAACCTCCAAAATCTTTATTGCTAATCATCTATTCCACAAATAAGTATTTCATAGCTGGTATACTTGAACACTTAGTGTTAGAGTAAAGTATTAATTATGTTAATTAATCTTTACTCCCTTCTTAAGATGTCAACTTCCTTTTGCTTTAGTTAAAAGCACATGCATTAGTTGGTCTAAACTCATGCATTAGTCATGTAATAGTCAAACTGATTATTGCATGCACTTGACTTTTCCTTTCAAGGCTTTCGATCTCCTTTATAAGGATGATCCATTGTACATTATTATTCATTCATTATTGAGGATATTTTCTTCTTCAATATTCTGAGTCAAACCCTTGGCCTCTTCTTCTCTCTACTTCCTTGTAATAGGTTTTTTGTATGCAGGTGATCTTGGCATTCTGTGGATTTGTATTGCTCAAATCCTACATGGTATCAGAGCCTAATCTGCTACAGCTTGTTCGCGTTTGAAGGATTCAAGAGATGAAATTCATCTATTTCAGATGAGGGCTTTTTTGGGGTTTTTATTGAATTTGGGGGACCTATTTTTCTGGTCATCTTGGCTTCAAACAGACCTCACGGTCATGTTCAAAGCATCCAAGAACCCCAAGATCCATATAAAATTTGTCCAATTTGGACACAGTTGGAATCTATGAGAAATTTTTTTTGCAATCGGCCCCAGCATGGATCCCGAGGTGATCATTATTTTTTGGACCACTTCTAGCCCAAACGGACCCTATAGTTGCATCCAGAAGGCCCGAGATAGTCAAAAAGCATACAAAACTTGTCTGATTCCAACAAGTTGGCTTCTGAGGCAAATTTTTTTGCCTACCAAGGCCGTACGGCCTTGGCACGCACTACAAGGTGTAGGGTACGGTGATTTCATAAAAAAAAATTCTTCTTCATCACGGCCATCGAGTGGCCACCCAGGCACCACTCGGCAGCCTTCTGCCGGCCACCGCGCCACCCCTGCAGTCTGCCCACCTCTCGCGCTCCGCCCAAGCCGCAGACTGCGCTGCCCAAGCCTCATCTGACTGCGCCGCTTCGCTGATTGGGCCGCCTGCACTCAGCCCACCTCCTACCACTTGTGCTCCACTGACTACACCACTCTGCACTCCACCCAAGCTGCTGCCTGCGCCGCCAGTGCCACCCGCCAGTGCTGCCAGCTCCCTCCGCCCAGCCCCGCAGTCATGTGGGGGACCAGGTGCCAGCACTGGATCTTCTAGCCCCCTGGTCACCTACGTGACCAGGGTCTATTTTCTTTCAGCCCCCAAGGGTTTTTTGAGTTGCGATGACCATTTGGCCATCAATTTTAAGCTCGCAGATCAGCCTATGTCACCCCCTCTTTGCTCTTTTTTTGAGCTTTTTAGGGGTAATTGGGCATTTTTTTTGTGATATCTCGGGCATATGGGATCATAATTAGGCGTGCGATATATCGTCAGAAAGATGGTTCCAAGCCTGATCTGAATTTTTTGGTATGGTTTTGTGATTTTTCTATTTTGATACTTTTTTTTTGCTTTCAAAGTCAGATGTTCTCTGTGATCGTGGCGTTTTCAGACCTCCTGCATTCTGGGATCCGTTTCTCTTGCATCCGGGCTCTGTTTTTGGCAAATAAGATATTGCCGGAAAGATCTTTCTAAGATTTTATTAGATCTGATGGTTTAATATGGTTTTTTGTCCTTTTGATGATGTCACCCATCCTTAGATCCTTGCAAACACCTTCTTTGGGCCCTCCAGTGCAGTTGTTGGTTTTTTGCTCATATCTTGAGCATACGGTGTCAAAATTTGAAAAATGAGATATCGTTGGAAAGATAATTCTGAGATCTTTCTAGATCTAAAGGTTATTTTATCTAGTATTATTTTTTTTGATGGTGTTTTTCTCTATGAAAGCTAGATCTTCAGTTATGCACTCTAGGAGCTCTATCTTGCACATCCGGTCTCCGTTTTTGGAAAATGATATATCATTGGAAAGCTTGTTCAGAGAGATTTTTAGTGCTATGAGTCATTTTGCCAGATTCCACTGTAGATTAATTTTATTCAGATTCTTTCTTTTTTGTAGTCTGGTGGATATCTTGGTTGTTTCAGGTCCTGGGATCTCTTCCCTTTGAGGGATGGCTCATCTTAGGTTGCTCTTTTGGTTTAGCAACCTTTGATCTTCTTTCAGTAGTGCATACTTCACTTTTGTAGCATTCTTTTATGCACACGCACTGAGATAAAGTGCCATTCTATTGCTTTGATGGGATCTGACACATGTTCATGCTATTTGTACTCGCACTCCATTATAAAGTGCTGGAGGGGTTTGATGTTTTCCATCTTCTTTTGTCAAGTGAGTGTTCCTTCCATGACATTAGCCTCAGGTATCTCTATATGTGTTTGTACTCTTTCTGCACATTTGATGTTCCAGATTCTTCTTCATCATGCAATTCATATTGGATGATCTTCTCAGTGTACCTGTCATTACTCCCTTGTCAGCAGTATGGGGGGGTTTCTACTATTGGTTTTGCTATTTCCTTGGTTCGATTGTGTGAGCCATGTATTTAGTATTTGATCCTATGTACTAGGCGGTTGCAGTGGCTGGGTACCTATGCATTTTGGTGAGATGGATCATTTACCATATGGACACTCTTTTCTTTCCTATTTTGGATGCACTCTTCCAGCTTTGATTGATTAGCTCTTCAGGCTTTTGGTGTTTATGCCATCTGTATCTTTGAGTTCAGGTGTTTGCCTCCTGATTCGAGTATTGTTATTTGAGGGCACTCATGCAGATTACAGTCTTCTCTACTTGGTCATATTGACAGAGTTTGTAGTTTCATGCTTCAGTGATGTTGTACATGTTCATCTTTGTTCCTATTTTCTGGAACATTCTTAGTTTTGGAGGCTTCTTCAGTCCTTCAAACTAGTCTTTGTCTCCTTTTGGAGTAGAGTTTTTCCCATGCGGTTTTATCTATTTCTCCGCTTTTCAGAGAATCTCTTTTGTACTTGGGTACCTGATCAGGCCTTTGTTGCCGAGACCCATTTTCTTTCTTCTTGCATTATTTGTAGATGCATTATTGCTCATCTTAAGGGGGGGTGTTAGAGTAAAGTATTAATTATGTTAATTAATCTTTACTCCCTTCTTAAGATGTCAACTTCCTTTTGCTTTAGTTAAAAGAACATGCATTAGTTGGTCTAAACTCATGCATTAGTCATGTAATAGTCAAACTGATTATTGCATGCACTTGACTTTTCCTTTCAAGGCTTTCGATCTCCTTTATAAGGATGATCCATTGTACATTATTATTCATTCATTATTGAGGATATTTTCTTCTTCAATATTCTGAGTCAAACCCTTGGCCTCTTCTTCTCTCTACTTCCTTGTAACAGGTTTTTTGTATGCAGGTGATCTTGGCGTTCTGTGGATTTTTATTGCTCAAATCCTACACTTAGTAACTTTACTTAGTCAATCCAATGCTCTACTGGTATGACTGATCTATCACTCCCAATATGCTTTGTTTCGAACAATGACAACACCACTTCAACACTTTGTGCTCTTTGACTCAAACATCTTCAACATAATGCCAACAATCTCCCCCTTTGGCATTGATGGCAACATTGAGTGAAAAAATTGACTACGTGTCAATACTTGCAAAAATGTATCTCTTGAAATATACATGACTCCCCCTTACATAACTCCCCTTTGATATCCATAATCACACAATTTTTCACTGACCACTGACACCCCCTTTGACAACAATGACAAAGGTATGTAAAGGATACCAAAAACCAAAAATGAATTACTGGTGAAGTAAATGCCAACTTATATTCTGATAAATACATAAGAAAAATTGGTCTTTAATACCTAAAGATCATTTTCTCATGTCTTCTATAGATTCTCCACGATTATGATCAATCCGTTTAATAGATAAACTAGTTCTTCTAGTGCATCTACAATTCTCATATCTGGTAAGGCTAAAACAATATCAACCTCCTTTACTCCTTTTTGCAATATATCCATTTTGGGAATCAAATGAATATGTAGCTCAAATAATGTTTCTACCCTTTTTTACTGCTTATTATTTTAAGTTTCGAGCTTATGATTAATAATGCTTACCAAAGATCCAAAACTTGTTATAAAATGGTTGACCGGTTCAAAATTGGCAACAAACTTCTTTAGCTCCTATTGAGCTTCAAATCTTTTCCCCTCAATATCTTCAATAAATTTTGAAAAATCACAAATTGTGGTAAGTAGATTACCACCTTCATTTAGTGCTTCCTTCACCTGATTCACACCTATTGCTAATGAACCTCTATCAGGTGTAATTGATTGTACCAATTTATCTTATTCTTTCTTCTCATAGTCCTTTTGCACTTTGTACATAACTGTATCTTTTCAACTTTTCTTTTATTCTCCTATAACTGTCACTAGTTTACCCAATTGCTCAATACGTGTAGAATTTGAGTCATAATTGATCTCAAGCACCAAATCAATAAATATGTCTCTTTCTGATTGGATTACTTGTGCCTCTTTCTTTTGTGTTTTCATCTTATCCCTTTTATCCTTAAACTATATTTCCATATCAATGTCCATGAGTTCATTAGGGATCAAGGTACGGAAATTAATTGGCCCTTAAATAGCTAGAATATCATCTTCATATTCTTCATCGAAACTTGGCTTAACAATAGACATGGACTGTGAAAATGGTATCTATCCTTTCTCCTTATCTACAACCCCTTCCTTTTGTTCTTGTTTATTCTCATCTCCTCTGGTTGTATCTCCTATCGGTACTTGTTTCTACTCTTCCATTAATGCATTCACTATGGTATCATTAGTCATAACATCTTACATGACTTGTTTTGTCCTTGTATTCTCTGAAGCATCCATCTATTCTTCTATAGTAACCTTGGACTCTTTAGGAACTTTCAAGATGGAAATATCATCTATGGTTACTTCACAACCATCAATCTTCCACCCTCCATTGGTATGAGTTATCTATGGCTCATCATGTTCATGTTCTTCTTCTTTTTCTTGTTCTTCAAGACCCAAAGAATTATTCAAGATAGCCTTTGTTTCTTCTTAAATTGATTGAGATTCACCAACAAGTAACCTTGCCAACCTTTTCTTGGTCTTGAATGTCGGTCTAACTTTTCCAAGAATCTCTTTGATTTCCTCCTTTGAAATCTCTAGTTGTAATTGGACTAAAACATATTCTATCAATTCTTTATCTTGTTTTAATACAACAAGCCAACTAGCTTCAATCTTGTTATACAAAGATGTGGGGATCTGTCCAAGGTGAAACTCAATAAGAGCTTTGCTCAGTTTATTCATACTGAATACAATAACATCCTCAATTTTATTCTACTCTTCTTTATTGAATTTATCATAATGCTTCTGAACATCAACCAATATACCCCACTTTCTAACTTTATCCACTATTCTATCTATTGAAATAAACTTACTCATATCTGGTTTGTTAGATTTCATGGTTGGGGAACCAAGTACCTTCTAAAGATTTCTTACCACTGGCCTTCATCTCCTTCTGGGCATCATCTAATTTGGTTCCTTCTTCCTCACTCCTTCCAACATCATTGTTCCTTTGTGCTTTTTATTTATTCCTCTTACCAGTAACTTTCCCTGTTCCAACTGTCTCCTTGACCTTTGTAGGCTTAGGTTTAACAACCGTTGCAAGTTTCTCTTTCTTCTTCACTGGTAGTTTTATAGGAGGAGAGGATTTCTCCCATTTCACAGTTGTATCACTCCTAGTTTTTCTACCAGTTGCTGCAAAATAACTTCTACTTCTTCCTCTTTAGCCATAAATGTATATGTACCTACTTTTTCTGTTTCATACATGGCTCTTGCCTTATCTACCATTTCCTGGGTGAAATCTTTATTTAATAAAAAATTATCTACTTCCTTTCATATCTTTTTATCTATCATCGATTGGTTCAATTTTCTATAGACTTCTATGTCCTTCTCTTTAAAGGTTCCAAACCTAGGTATACTTGGATCTATTGGCATTGACAATTTAAATTATCTTAATAAATAGTTAGGATATCAGCCTCCACCTCATAAACAATAGGCATTACCCATGATATCCTTGGTTCAATATCTTACATGAGGCATGTATTATAATCTACCATAAAATAGATGGTATCCTTGTATTTCCCCACTATCTCAGATGTAATTCTCTGTCTTTGATACATCTTCTTATGAAACACCTTGAAGTAACTGCATACTTCACCTGTGAACTTGGTGTCAAGAATTCTAATATAGTTCATGATTTGGGTAACATGTGGTGTACCCATAGTCCAAGTAATGTTTCCAATACCAGAAAAGAAATTCTGGAAATAAAAGAATAGTCCCATAAGTACCTGACCAAGTTTGAATATTTTTTTCCTATCTTTCTTTATCTTCTCCATGTTAAGAATAATTTTCTCTCTCATTTCTTCACACAAGTCATAATTAGCATTCTCCTTAATCATCTAGTATGCAGTATGAATAGAAACTCCATGAATACTATTCATTTTTCTAGAATGGTAAAATTTGTATCATATTACCATTGCAACAAACTTCACCTCTAGATCAATAATGTCATTGACTGTCATTTCTCATTTATCCCATTTTGATCTAGTCATCCAGATAACTTTCTCCTATGGAACAATCTTCAGTGGTGGTACTTCTTCAGTAGTGCACAAACTTGTAACAACATGTATAGCTTTCTTTGTGATCTTATGTGGTCGGTCAAGTCACATGAATTGATCATGCACTCTGCTAAGAACATATCTGACTTGTTCATCATCAAAATTTGTAGGAAAATCAACTACATAGACAAAACCCATGTCTGCAACCCTCTTATGTTCTTCCTTCAACACAAGATTATTACAAAGCTTCTCATATTGCTCGAAAATGACCAAAGAACCCAAATTCTCCAATTTTCAATGGATCTACGATCTAATGTCTTCAACATGAAGCACACTGTAGGGCACGTTGGATAGGGCACTTGCTGGATCATCCTCCATTGACTTAAATGGACATCATAAACCATACTTCACATAGTTATACAATGAAAATTTTTTTTTAAACACATGTAATTTGTTCAATTGTTTCTAATCCCTTACCTAACCATGATAATCAATAATTAAAATCCTTAATTAAGTTAGGAGTAACAATATTAACTAATCATAAATTAACAAATCAATATTGATAATAATAAATATAATATTAGAAATATTAATCAAATCAATTATATTTGATTAATTATATTATGATATTCTCAACCAATATAATATTAGTAATATTAATCAAATCAATAACATATGATTAATAAAATTATTATCACAGTGATCAATAATATTTAATTACTTAAATTGATGGACAATTATTCAGAAAGATAATCAAATGAAATCTTAACATTGGTGCTTGATTCATAAAAGGATAAATAATCAAAGATGACAATACCTATTGATCACATGGTAATGCAGACTACGAAACACATCTCTAATATATTTGTGATTCAAGGAGGAGCCCAATCTTCTAAGAAAAGAATACAAATGACACTTTAAGATTATCATCCTTGGAATAATAATTAAGTATGAATTCATTGAGTATAGAATTAATTATAATTCATATTGATTGAATAAGAAATTATAATATTATAATAAATATATATCTTATTCTAATATTTAGATATATTAGATGTGTATATTAGTAATAATAAAATCATAAATTATTTATATATAGATATAGATATAAACTTGACCAATTCCTTAATAACTCATTAATCACTATTAAGGGGATAGGGAGTGTGTGTAGGAAGAGTCGGGTAAATCGGTCACATGATGGAAAGATCCCAAGATAGGTAGAGCCTTGAGGGAATCCACTTGTAGACTGTGTAAGTGTCCTAGCACAATAAATACACCATCTTTCTTAAGGTTTGTGATTAGGAGTGAAGTAAGGAATTAGGGCTTAAGTATATATATTATGAATTAGAGATTATTCTTAATATAATATGATTTAAATTCATAATGACATATGATAATTTTTAGGAATCGACATCCTCCTAGTATGAAACATTACAAGTTGCCATGCCCAAATGTAATCCAAATCCTCAATGGAAATTTTAGAACAAACAAAGTAAGGTCCCAAAAAGGTACATTACAAGTGGTATCAGAGCATGATCATGTAATCATGTAGGATAATAGATAAACACATAATCTAAACATGTGTACATCATTGAGATAATATAGACTATAACTAAATTGTCATGATTACATTGATTATATATAGGTGTCTCACCTCTTAATCAATCAGAAAAAATGGAGGAAGTAAATCACGAAATTGTAGTTTACCAGTTCCCCCAAGCTAAGTAGGCCACCCCACGTGATGGAATTATCATAGTGGGATGTTCCCACCTCTTGTTGGCCAGGAGGTGAGTTGTCATAGTGGGACAATACACACTATTGGGCTTAGTTGGGTTGAGTAGTTTACAGGCGCCCTCTCGAGGATTATCTACCAAACTAAATTATGATTGATTATGAAAGACACATCAAGAATTATTTATTTTCTAATCAATAAGAATGAACCTAACGATGTGTGTATTATGTGTATACTTTGTGTATGTTTTGTGTCTTCATGCATCAATGTGTATACTTTGTGTATGCCTTGTGTCTTCATGCATTAATGTGTTTTCTTCATATATACTTCATGCCTTCGTGCATATATTTCATATTTTCAATTGCATGCTCTATGGTGATTATACTTGGTTTATCTAATAGAATAATTTGAGAAAGTTGGACTTGAGGCATTTTATTTAACATTGGTTTGGAAAACTCAAATGGGCACCATTATAAGCTAGTCAGAAAACCATTTCTAAAAGATGAGAGGAAACATGTCTTGAGTTTAGTTTCTTATAAAGAGAAAACATATAATTTCTTGAGGACAAATTTTTTTGGGAGGGGCAAACTCTCATAAAACATAATTCACATAGTTAAACAATGAAAATATATTTTTTAATGCATATGTAATTTTTTCAATTGTTGCTAATTCCTTACTTAACTATGATAATCAATAATTAAAATCCTTAATTATATTAGGAGTAACAATATTAACTAATCATACATTAATATATCAATATTGATAATAATAAATATAATATTAATAATATTACTCAAATCAATTATATTTGATTAATTATATTATGATATTCTCAACCAATATAATATTAGTAATATTAATCAAATCAATAAGATTGGATTAATAATATTATTTATCATATTGATCAATAATATTTAATTAATTATATTGATGGATGATTATTCAGAAAGCTAATCCAATGAAATCTTAACATTGGTGCTTGATTCATACAAGGATAAATAATCAACGATGAAAATACCTATCGATCACAAGGGAATGCCAACTATGGAACACATCTCTAATATATTTGCGATTTAAGGAGGACTCCAATCTGCTAAGAAATAAATATAAATGTCTCTTTAAGATTATCATCCTTGGAATAAAAAACAACAATGAGCATATCTACTATTCAAATTATCCAAACCGTGTTGGGTTTCACAACGTTGTATCATCTTAAAATGGAAGCACTTCCATGTTAAGAGCATTTAGCCCTCTAAGTAAGTGGTCTGGGGTCATGTTGAGAGCCTTGAATTGGTCTTTGCATGAATCTGATTGTTTCCCCCCTATTTTGATTCTCTCTCCCTATTTCCAGCCTCTTTTTGACAAACTTTCTTTGAGAAACTGGAGAATTTGACTTTTTGGGTCAAAGATGATTTGAAGGGTCAAAGATGGCCTAGTCCCTGACCTAGGTCAAAGATGATCTCGATGCTGACCTAGGGCAGAGAATACCTCATCCCTGACCCCAAGTCCAAATTTTAGTTTTTGAAAGTTTCAGGATGTCGGGTTTTGAAAAGTTTTATTTTCCCACTTTCGGGTCGACTGTTTCAGATTTTGGAATGGTAAACCCTTAAATTGCATTTAATCTAAGTCCATTTATAGGGGTTAAGGTTAATTGGGATTCAATTCTCCAATGTCGGCCTCTCTAGAAGTTTGTGCCCTAGATCACTATAAAAAGGAAGCCTCCCTCTCTCATTTTCACCTCCACTTTCATGATCAAGGTTTTCTCAAGGCGATCAAGCAAGCATTCCATCAAGAAATCATCCATTCAAGCATTCAAGCTCTCCATTTAAGATCAAGGATTCAAGCATTCAATCCTTTGAAGGGATTTGGTTCAAGCATTCAAGATTCATCATTCAAACCCTAGATCTATCCATCATGGTGGTGTGATCTTCCTTCAAGATCCTTTGTTCATCTTCAAGATCCATTCATTTTTCCCTCAAGGTGGATTCCAAGTATACAATAATGGAGGTTTTGATTTACATTTTTTAATGTTGTGTTCAAGCTTTCATATCAATATACTTGTTTACATTTCAAATACAATTGCATATCTATTGAATATCATAGCTTCATTGTTAGATCTACTTCTACTACTTGCTATCATTCTCTATTTCAATTCCATTATTAAGGTTGATTCCAAACCAGGGTTTGACTAAGGAAAACCCCTCATCCAAATGACCAAACCATTTTTCTTACAGGTACAGGTACATGAAAAAAAATTGAAGTGCAGATTTGGATACCCTTTTCGGCAAACTTCTGGGATCTGCAAATAGAATTTTCGTCGGAGCTTTTTCGGGTCAAGGAAGACATTCAGTGGGGGGTAGGATTGTGCCCTGGGGTAAGACTTTTCCCCGCTATTTGGGTCAAAGATGACCTCCCTCAGAATTGAAAAATATTTCTGAGTTTTGTAGATCTCGTAGTTTCAGTTCAGGATTAGCAAAAATCAACAGTTTCTGAGACTGTTTGACAAGGTTTTTAGACAATTATTTTTCGAGGTAAGTACCTTTATTTATTCATCTCAACATTAGTCTTCTACATTTACTTCCATATCATTACAAGTCCATGTATGTGTAAAATATTGGTTTTGGGGTCTCCTTTATGTGCAAACCATTGTTCTAGGACCCCATCCATATTTTATCCTATACATTTTGGTGAACCCGACACACTTACCCCTTTCTTTTGTGGAAGTAGATGCCCTATTGTGTTTGTGGTGTTCAATTTACTTTTCATGCTTATGCACTTGGATATATCTAGATCTATTTTATATAAATTTCTTTATTTGTTATCATGTTGCACAAGTTGTTTCAAGTGTTTTCCAAAAATTCTTCTTTAACTTTTGGGTTTACACAACATCCTCCTCTTACCTTACCATTGCATGGTGTTACACCTAGAAAGACTTTATCTAGTGTGTATGATGTTTCTTTGTCCTCTCTTGTATTACCTTGTAAGCATGTATTAGAGCAAGAAGATGACTTTAATCTATCTCTCCATCATATTTCTCTTTATGGAGATGAGTTGGGGATTGATGTTAATTCTTCTCCTACTACATGTCTTTTCTATGAGCCTACTTTAGAATATAATTTACCTTCTTTCCCCTCTAGGGATCCTACAATGTGCTTTATTGGCAGGGATGATAATCCTACTATTTGGGATGAACCTTTGGATTTGGATGTTGATTACTCTCTTCCTCATGACACCATTGTGGATGATCCCTTGGATAACGACATTGATTTATCCCCTCCTCTCAAAGAAGCTTTGATACAAGAGGGTGATTTATTAATGGATGACATATTCATACATGATGATAACTCTTTTTCTAAAACACATGTAGACATTTTAGTGAAAGAAGATGATATTATAGATGCTATACCTCCATTTGGGATTCCTTCTAGTGATGAGGTATTAGTGGAGAATGATATGAATTCCCTTAATAATCTCTCTTTTAGTGATGATATTATGGAGAATAAAGATCTTACCTCATCTCCTCCTAGGATATCTTCTTTTCTTCCTTCTGGTGAATCTATTTGTAGTGTTGAGAAAACTAATATGGTTTTTTCAAAACCCTTGTTGATTGTCAAAGGTTGTCCTCACATTACTATCAAAGGTAAACCTATGGAGTCTTTAGAGTCTTTCAATGACCAAGATTTGATAGCTCACACATATCGTACAAGGAATAACCCTCAACCTAATCCGGTGATTTCTACTTCTTTTCCACCTTCTCAACCCATTCTTCCTCCTCCACCCCATCTTCCTAGCAAGGAGTATGATTTGATAAACCAATTGCAGAATACCCCTACTAGGATTTCTTTATGGGAGCTTCTTCAAACTTCACCTACCTACTATGAAGCCTTGCAAAAAGCTCTAGAAACTCCTCCCACTCCACTTCCTAATCAAGATAATATCAATAACTTCTTACAATGCATGCATGCTACCTCGGGTCCTCCAGACATTGTATTTACTCAAAAGGATTTACCTTCTAAAGAAGTTCAAAATCAATATGATGCTCTTATGGTTTCTATTTCTATCAATAAGAGTATCATTCATAGGACCTTGATTGATAATGGATCTGGGCTTAATATTTGTAGCATGACATGCTCAAAGTGATTAAAGCTGATCTTTCAACTATTCAACCTGACAATGTTCCTATACGTGGCTTTGATAACATTGCTAAGAACACTTTAGGCATCATTACCTTACCTATCAAAGTAGGTTGGTCATTCTAAATACACCTATTCATGTTATGCCTGGACCTCTCAATTATAACCTTCTTTTAGGTAGACCTTAGTTTCATGAGATACATGCTATTCCTTCCACCCTTCACCGTAAAGTCAAGTTTATACATAACAACAAGATGTATACACTTCATGCAGATGATGTGCTGAATCCTTTTTTGAATATTCAAGCCCACACTACTCCTATTCCTAATAGTAATCATTCTTCCTCTAATGCTCTTCCTGGCGATGATTAGGGAACCTTGGATTTTACTCCTACCTTTATTGGAGAGTATAAATTTTCTGATCTTGATTTTATGAAGCGATAAAGAGAATTTGAACAATGAGTTTTTACTTCTAAAACCCTTTGTAATAACTTTGTCTTTGCTTCTACCCACAATGAATCCATCAAATCTACTAAGGATGATATTGTGATTGCTGAAGTTCCATTGACTCCTTCTGATATGGCTTCTTGTTATGGTCTTGGTTATCATTTCCTTGTTAAACAAGGATTTAATGGTCAAGGATGTGGTAAGGATAAACAAGCAATTCAAATGCCCTTACAGAATGGGGGCATGAGCATTCTTATGGATTAGGATTTAATCCTCAACAACAAATCAATGTTAACAACATCCCAAATAACACTTCAAAACATGATGAGCCTATGAAGGAATTTGACCAAGAAGTTATTTTTCCTAAACTCCTTTGCGCTAAGATGATTACTAGACCTAAATACAAAAAGAAATGTAGTCCATACTTGAAGACTCTTCCCTTTTGTTTATATCATAGATTTCATGATCACTCTACTAATAAATGTCAAGGTTTACATTATAAGATTAGGCAGTTCATTGATAGTAAGGTTATTTATATATCATGTGGCAATGAGTTGTATTTCAATCCTATTTTCTCTAAATAACATTTATGTTCCTATTATGGAGCTCCATATTATGTAAACAATGTTAGCGTAATCCTTGGTGGATCATTTTCTTGTATAGTGTTGTGAGAAATATAATAGGTCCCCTTCCATCTTTGTTTCTACAATTGGGGGGCAAGGATGCCATCTCCTTCTATTCTATCTTTCTGGGATCCATTGTTCCCTTGGTTAAGAAATATCTATCTATTATGTGATATCCAATCATACATGAAAATTTTGGTTTGCATTAAGGATCTCTATCCTTGATCACAACCCCTTTCATTGTTTGACATTGGGTTTCCATGGTTGATAAATCTCTCACCTTGGAAGATGAATA
Organism: Chamaecyparis obtusa; assembly: GCA_027943335.1. Taxonomy (NCBI): domain Eukaryota; kingdom Viridiplantae; phylum Streptophyta; class Pinopsida; order Cupressales; family Cupressaceae; genus Chamaecyparis; species Chamaecyparis obtusa. The sequence continues at coordinate 603,352 of BSBK01003883.1, forward strand.
GTGTGTTATCCCTCACAAGGGTTACTTTGTCACTTCTTGCATGATATCTTTGCATTCGTCCCTTTCATGGCCTCGTAGGAGCTATGACCTTCTTGGCCTGGACTGGGTGTTGTCTATGGATATTGTCTTGATGTTGAAGAAGGCTTTATCCTTGTTCTTTTTCTTTCCTTAACATGTCAAAATAGTATGTTTTTTCCATCTTAAGGAGGGGGGCATATATACGGCCTCCCTCACTCTATATTATGCATTTTTGTTCTAACCTTTTATTTTGCAACATGCTAAATCTTTGAAGGTAACACACATAAGTTGCTAAATCCTAAAGAGACATGCATTTTAAATTTTCAATATGCTAAATCCTCTAAAGGTAATGCATATAAGTTGCTAAATCCTGAAGAGACACACATTTTTCAATTTTTAATATGCTAAATGTTCTGAAGGTAATGCACATAAGTTGTTAAATCCTGAGGAGACACGTATTTCATATTCATAGTGATACAAGAAGGTGGATCTATGGGTATTCCAAAAGCTGTTAGAAGACACATTACAATTTCAAAGCACAATTTATGGGTGAACTATCAGGTTTGGCCACCTGTTTGGCTCTCCCTCTAGGGTGATTCATGGTAAGGTGGGCATCTTACTGGGTGAGGTACTCACTTTCTCCTTTCTCTCTTTTCGCTTTCATGCTAGTAGGACTAGATCACGAAGCTATGTTATTTATTATATTTCTCTTGTCTTTCTTATGTAATCATTTATGCTTTTATGATAGCTTTCCAAATATGATATTAGTATAGGAAATACTTCTTAGCAAGGTTTTCTCTACTAGTTGATTTGGGTTTGTACTAACTCCTATTCTTTTGGTTTTCTCTTTTTGCACCCTCATGCGTGTATATTGAGTTAGAATCTTTAGCCTGGGGGCTTGTGTCCTTAGCTAAGTATTATTTTATCTCATTGTGAATCCACTCAGATCTATTCTTTCTTCTCCTTTACCAAGAGTTTGCATCGAGTCCATACTCTTGCTAAAGTGGGGGCTTAATGTATCATCTTAAAATGGAAGCACTTCCATGTTAAGAGCATTTAGTCCTCCGAGTAAGTGGTCTGGGGTCATGTTGAGAACCTTGAATTGGTCTTTGCATGAATCTAATTGTTTCCCCCCTACTCTGCTTCTCTCTCCCTATTTCCAGCCTCTTTTTGACAGACTTTCTTTGAGAAACTAGAGACTTTGATTTTTTGGGTCAAAGATGACCTAGTCCCTGACCTAGGTCAAGGATGACCTTGACCCTGACCTAGGGCAGAGACTACCTCATCCCTGACCCTAGGTCCAAATTTTAGTTTCCAGAAGTTTTGGGATGTCGGGTTTCAGAAAGTTTTATTTTCCCACTTCTGGGTCAGCTGTTTCAGATTTCAGAATGGTAAACCCTTAAATTGCATTTAATCTAGGTCCATTTATAGGGGTTAAGGTTAATTGGGATTTAATTCTCCAATTTTAGCCTCTTTAGAAGTTTGTGCCCTATATTACTATAAAAAGGAAGCCTCCCTCTCTCATTTTCACATCCACTTTCATGATCAAGGTTTTCTCAAGGTGATCAAGAAAACATTCCATCAAGAAATCATCCATTAAAGCATTCAAGTTATCCATTGAAGGTCAAGGATTCAAGCATTCAAGCCTTTGAAGGGATTTGGTTCAACCATTCAAGATTCATCATTCAAACCCTAGATCTATCCATCATGGTGGTGTGATCTTCCTTCAAGATCCTTTGTTCATGTTCAAGATCCATTCATTCTTCCCTCAAGGTAGATTCCAAGCATACAATCATGGAGGTTTTGATTTACATTTGTTAATGTTGTGTTCAAGCCTTTATATCAATATACTTGTTTACATTTCAAATACAATTGCATATCTATTGAATATCATAGCTTCATTGTTAGATCTACTTCTACTACTTTCTAGCATTCTCTATTTCAATTCCATTATTAAGGTTGATTCCAAACCGGGGTTTGACTAAGGCAAACCCCTCATCCAAACAACAAAACTATTTTTCTTATAGGTATAGGTACAGGACAATGAATTGAAGTGCAGATCTGGATACCCTTTTCGATGAACTTCTGGGATCCGCAAATAGAATTTCCATTGGAGTTTTTTTGGGTCAAGGATCACCTTCAGTGGGGGGTAGGATTTTGCCTTGAGCTAAGACTTTTCCCCGCTATTTGGGTCAAAGATGACCTCCTTGATCAGAATTGAAAAAGATTTCTTGGTTTAGAGAAGTTTTAAAGAGCTCACCCCACTATTCTTCCAAAACACCGAGTCTTCAATTTTGACAGGTTCAGAGAATTTCAACACTTAGCCATTTTTCAGTGCTAGACTTTCGGAGTTGGTGGACTTTCGATGTCCAAAAACTTGAAATGTTGGAAGTGCTAGTGGACTTTTAGAGTTTCAGAGCTGGTGGATTTTCACTGTCTGAAAGTCTGAAAAGTTGGAAGTTTTGTTGGATTTTCAGAGTTTCAGAGTCTACTGGAGTTTTTGCTATTGGGAAGTCTGAAATGCTAGAAGTTTTGCTAGATTTTCAGAGTCTACTGGAGTTTCACTGTCCGAAATTCTAAAATGCTAGAAGTTTTGCTGGATTTTTGGAGTTTTGGAGTCTACTGGAGTTTCGCTGTCCAAAAGTCTAAAATGCCAGAAGTTTTGCTGGATTTTTAGAATTTTGGAGTCTATTGGAGTTTCGCTGTCCAAAAGTTTGAAATGCTGAAAGTTTTGCTAGATTTTTTGACTTTCGGAGTCTGCTGGAGTTTCACTGTCCAAAACGCTGGAAGTTTTGCTGGATTTTTGGAGTTTCAGAGTCTGCTAGAGTTTCATTGTTTGAAAGTCTAAAACGCTAGAAATTTTGTTGAATTTTCAGAGTTTCAGAGTTTGCTAGATTTCCGCTGTCCGAAAGTCTGAAGTTTTGCCCATCATAGACTTTTTGACACTTAGCCAATTTTTTGCTTCAAGTTTTTTAGCCTTTTAGCCTTTCAGCCTTTTGAGTTTTTTAGTCTTCCAACCTTCCTATTTTTTTTAGCCCCGTGAAAGTCCAAAAATTTGTAAAGGCTTGTTCAATACTTAGCCATTTTTGAAGGTCTTGATTTTCGGCATTTCAGCCCTAGAGGTTTTTCGGCCTCCGAAAGTTTGAAAGTTTGAAATTTGGGGAAAGTTCATCTCCACACTTAGTCATTTTTGGAGCTTCATTTTTTTGGGGCAATCGTTGGGATCCGAGATTTTTGGGTCGTCACCGCCAACAACTTCCAGTCTTCTATAGTTGATTTTTAGTCAGATTGATCACTTCTTTAGGGTCATTTCTGCATGATTTGAGGGCCTCTTTCAGTTGAGTCCATGTGGAGGAGCTATAACAAAGGATAAAGGGAAGGATCAAAAAGTCTCATGGAGAGCATGCATGAGTTCCAGTTGCGTTTTGAGTCATTTTATGCATGATCTTCTCTAGTTTTTGTAATGCACGAGGTTTATTTTCATGCTAGGGTAGTTTAACTTAGTTTTAGAGATAGTTTCATTGATGTAATGTGGATTTTAAATTTATTTTTGAGTTTTACATGTAGCCGAAACCCTAGCTACAAAAATAAGATCACAACTCTATAAATTGTAAAAAAATAATGTAATTAGGGTCGGATTTTATCATTAATGCAATACATACAATTGGTGCTTCAATTGTGGTGTGATTCTTCTGCTATCTTTGGGAAATCTATGAATGTGTGAATTGCTTATTTATTTATTTCAAAGAGCCAATTGATTGTGTGGTGGTTTAAATCTACGATCCTTTAGTTCGGTGTTTGTTGGTGTTATATTACTTTGTTGTGACAAATTATCGAGAAGATCTTTCTTTTGATGCTTTAAAGATAAACTTGTCTCACATGTGTGCACATTTGTGGTGGCTTTGTGATTTGATGAGTTTTGGCTTATCATATGTCTGTGTTCATTTCCATCGATGATTGTATCTGCTTAGCTTAAGATTGTGATCTATTTTGATCTCTATTTTGTGGGTTTCCTCATCTTCTCAGTTTTTAAATTTGCAAAGTAGTTTGATGTTGGTTTATGTCCATTAGTTACATTTCAGTAATTTCTTTCAAATTCTTGTTACCCTACTTCTTAGTTTTATTTACAAATCAATTATGGTAGATTAATTAGATTAATGTTGCTTTCATTCTAAAATCTAAAAATTCAAAAAAGAGAAATATTGTTTCGTTGAAGTTTGTTTTGCAGCCTTCTTTGAGATACAAACTAGTAAAGGCCTCCTTGTTGACAGATTCACATTTGTCTTTAGTTGAGCTATCCAAGCGGTTGAGACCCAACCCAAAAGGAACCTTGAGATTTATTCGCATCATTCTTCAAAGAGGGGAATTTTCTTGCATAAATTCCTAGCCATTGTCTCATTTTAAAATGATGCTCAACAAAAGTGGCACTAGAAGGAGAGCCTGAACCAAAAGGTTTTCAAGTTATAATCACACTAAACAAGTTGGATGTTGGGAAAATGTAGCTTCAATGGATAGTCCATTGTGTATACCAGGAGGTCTCCATGAGATTCCTATGCATGCACATAATAGGCTTCCTTTTTTCTTCCCTAATAAAGTATAAAATGCTACAAAACATGTAAGGACTTACAAGGATCTAATGCTTTTTCTCAAAATTGAACATGAAGATGTTGTCTGCAATCTATTTGTCAAGACATTTCAAGGTGTAGCACTTCAATGGTATGAGAGACTCCCATCCAATTCTATTTTCTCATGGATTGAATTAAATGATTTATTCTTAATTCAATTTGATCCCATTGTGAGTTCACAAGATTCACTATTTTATTTTGCTGCTGTAAGAAGGACACCTCAAGAGTCCATTGCCTAATTTAATCATTGATTTCTTCTCATGTATCAAAGGGTTCAAGATTTGGAAAGGATGGTGCATGATTCAATGTTAAAAGAGCATTATTTATGGTGTTTGGATGTCTCATTTGCAAGTATGATTAGATCTTTTGGTGAGGTTACTACCTTGCACGATGCATTCAACAAGGCTCTTTTCTAGGCACAATGTGGATGTGATGTTACAAATGGTACAAATGGTCCTAATGGAAGTTTCAATATGCAATTGATTGAATGTTTCCAATCATTACAACTCTATGTCAACCCAATGAATACATCAAATCAGCTGCAATTATCTCATTCAACCAATTAAAATATGCTTGATATCCAAATGATGCAATCATCCAATCAAAAGAATATGATCAATCATTTTCAAGATCATAATTGGGGTCAAAATTCCCATGTTGTAGCCTTGGATGCAAGTATTTTTCCTCCCAATGATTCTCCTATAGCTGTATTGTCATATTCTTGCTATACTCCAATGCCCAATCCATCAGATCATGATGATATTTCAAATGGAAAGCTTGCTGGTCAGTTATATGAGCATGATAATTTGTGCAAAAATGAAAGTGAAATGATCCTAAATTATGATTGTAATCAAGAATCCAAGTTACCAAATGATTTTTCCACACAAATCAGTAACGGGATAACAAGAAGTGATGAACAGATCCAAGAGGATGAGAGATATTCAATGCTTCCCCGGAATTATTGTCACAAAATATAAACTAGTGACAACTCTTTGTCAACTTCACAAGGTAATTCTGATGACACTTTTGACGCTGAAAAAGATTCACATGACAAAGACATGGATAATCATTGTTGGGTAGATATTCCACTTGAACAAAGAAGACTCAATGAGAAGTTGCAAGAATTGGGTATTCCTATGTCATTATCAGATTTTGCATGGTTGGAAGGATGTAGAATACACCTCATGAATCAACATTGTGAGATGGATTGCCCTATTTTTCTTGGAAAGATGGACTTCTATTTGAAAGGAAAGATGACTATTGAAGATGTATTAATTCCTATAGCAGATCATTGGGATAGTCAATCAAGGGAAGAAGAAGAGGAACATGATCAAATTCATGAGACTTTGGAAGATATGGATTTGCCTAATGAAAAAGATAAAGTGATTGAAATACAAGAAAATGAGGGTGAGACAATTAAAAATGATGAAGAGAGTGAAACCATAAATACATTCATAGACATCTTCATGAAAGTTGAAAGTGGAAATGTCTCTTCTCATGAAATCATAAGTGATGATGCACTGACTTTTTTGAATGCTAATCATGATGGAACCAAAATAAAGGAGATACAAGAGGTTCAAGAGGATGATCAAAAGGAAGATGATGAAGATGAAAAAATGTGCCATGAGGTAGAGGACTCTCAGCATTTACAAATAAACAAACAAGATGAATCTTAGTTTTTGTCATCAGAGGAGGTAGACAAAGTGATTGATTTGGTATTATGTTTGAGTAAAGAAATGTCCATTTATGGGTATTCCATGCACATATCAAACCTTGTAGTAGCCAATTCATGTAGGATTCATCCTTTTGAGATACATTCAGAGGTAAGTTGTCCCAAATTCTTGTTAGCTTGGGAGATTGCCTTAGAAGGTAAGTACGATTTTGAACATATTTCTTTGAGAAATGAGGGAGAAAATGATTTGAATGCTGATGCTAACAATTCTTACAATTTTGAAGACATGCTTATGAGTGAAATTCTTAGTCCTACTGAGGTCAAATGTGATGATTTATTATTTATGACTAATGATAATTATAATAGGGATCGCAATCTGGCTAATTTGCCTCTTGAACCTTGTTGTAATGACAGGTATAGTACATCACTAATGCATAGATTTTCTTATGGTGTGCATGCACTTGAGGAGAATGGATTTGTGTACCATGATATAAGACCTCTAGAACAAGAAATCACATTGAGTGAGTATATGCCCATGGTTGGGAACTCACTAAACCAGGTTGTATCTGCCCATTATCCCTTGCTTTTTGATGATTTTCAGTTTGAGTATGATAAAGGTGAAAAAACTTGTTTGTGGATTAATCATGATTATGGGGAGTTGCCACAACTTTTGATTTTATGTGATTTGTACCCAAAATTTGAACAAAAATTGTCTAAATTTTATTTTTCTAAGTACAAAGATGAGTTTACATTTCTTAGAACTATGCAGGGTGCATTATTGCTACTGCATGGAAAGAAGAATCAATTAATAAGCAACTCATATGCTTTTTTTTCTAAGTTTCTTGTATATAGTTTAACTTTATTTCTAATTAGGTAGGTGTTAGTTAGTTTCCCTTATGTTTTAGTGGTTAGTTTTTTTTTGTCAGTGTGCCAGTCTTGTTCCTTGTTGCTTGAGTGTTTTTTCTTTTTTATTATTAGTCTGGGGAAAAGAGAGTTTTGTCGGGGCTATTCTTGACAAGTGGTTCATCCTAGGTGGTCTTTGATAGGAGGAAGAGGTATTTCTTAGTCAAAATTTTTAATGGAATTTGTCTTGCAAGAAATTGTATACATGGATCATGAATGGTGATACCTTTCATGGGCAATCAAACTGATGTTCAAAGTTGATCATCCTCAAACATTACATACTTTAAGCATGATAATTAGGATTGTTGGTTTCTTGGGTAAGTATCAGTTGAAGTTGATTAGAGCCTATTGTTGTGGGTGACCTCGGATCTTAGAACCCTTCTCCATCTAAATCTTGACTTGAAGAGACAAAATCAAAAGGAGGAATGCATAAAGACAAAGTAAAAAAAGAAGTTCAAATGCTTTGGTGGCACAATCTAATCACTGCTTGAGTTCCTAAAAAAAGGAGAAAATAAGAATACAAGAAAATCAGAAAAGCAAATACTAAGGTAGCATAGCCTAAGCGTTGCCTTAGTGTACCAAAAGGTCCTAAAATGAAGATAATTGAAGAAGTGATAGTATTCAAAGAAAAATGGCTCAAGAAAAGTCGCCTTCCATGTAAATTATGTTGACTCTACAGGAGCCCTCCAAACATAAAACAATCTTATATCTTGTCTAAAGATAGAGAAGGGCGACTCTAGCAACCTCTACCGGGGCTATGAACGCCTGACTGGTAGTAGAGAAAGGTTAGAATGAGATTATGGAAGTTTATGAAAGTAAGAAAAGATTGGTTCCAAGTGCTTCTTATCTAGGAAACCTTCATCCAAGTGTTGAAGGAATGAACACACAGATACACACACTGGATGAAACAATAAAGGACTTCAATTTTGAAAGTTGGTGGAATAATATTTTCATAAATGGTGATTGTGTTCAGTTCATTACAAGACAATTTCTAGAGAAAGTTTGTTGGTAAAGAAATGCCTTGGTCATTTCTCCTTTTGTTAGGGCTATTTGTTGTGGTTCTACAACATACGCCGCATTTTGGCCACTTGGCCTAATGGGGACCCCCTTTTTTTTAGGGTCTTTTTGTTGCCTTTGTGGTTTTGGTTTATTTTTCTTGTGTAGTTGTATTCGATAGTTATAATATTTTGTATGCTTTCAATAAGACATTATTGACAACTATTTTTGCATGCAGAAGTTTGGCACCCACCTTTTGAGATTTATGAAGAAATAGTGAGGAAAGCTGATATCTAGGGGAGTACTAAGATTTTTGGAAATCCAAGAAGTGACAGAGAAGTTTTAAAGAGATCACCCCAACATTCTTCCAGAACATTGAGTCTTCAATTTTGACAAGTTCAGAGAATTTCAACACTTAGCCATTTTTTAGTGTTGGACTTTCAAAGTTGGTGGAGTGCCATTTTTCAGTGCTGGACTTTCAGAGTTGGTGGAGTTTCACTGTCCGAAAACATGAAATGCTGGAAATGTTGGTGGACTTTCAGAGTTTCGGAGCTAGTGGAGTTTTTTTTTCTGAAAATTCAAAAAGCCAGAAGTTTTGTTGGATTTTTGGAGTTTCAGAGTCTACTGGAGTTTTCATTGTCCAAAAGTCCGAAACGCTGGAAGTTTTGCTAGATTTTTGGAGTCTACTAGAGTTTCATTGTCCGAAAGTTTGAAACATTGGAAGTTTTGTTGGATTTTCAGAGTCTTCTGGAGTTTTGCTGTCTGAAAGTATGAAACACCGAAAGTTTTGTTGGATTTTTGGAGTTTCAAAGTCTACTGGAGTTTCATTGTCTGGAAGTTTGAAATACCAGAAGTTTTGCTAGATTTTTAAAGTTTCAGAGTTTGCTGGAGTTTCGTTGTCCGAAAGTTTGAAACACTAGAAGTTTTGCTAGATTTTCAAAGTTTCAGAGTCTGCTAGAGTTTCACTATTCGAAAGTCTAAAATGCCAAAATTTTTGTTGGATTTTTAGAGTTTGCTAGATTTTCTCTATCTGAAAGTCTGAAGTTTTTCCTAGCATAGACTTTTTGACACTTAGCCAATTTTGTGCTTCAATTTTTTTATCCTTTCAACCTTTTGAGTTTTTTGGCCTTTCGGCCTTCCTAGTTTTTTGACCCCCCAAAAGTCCAAAAATTTGTAAAATATTGTTCAATACTTAGCCATATTTTAAGGTCTTGATTTTCAGCATTTTGGCCCTACAGGTTTTGCGGCCTCTGAAAGTCCAAAAGTCTGAAAGTTGGGGAAAGTTCATCTCCACACTTAGTCATTTTTGGAGCTTCATTTTTTTGGGACAACCGCCGAGATCTGAGATTTTAGGGCCATCACCACCAACAACTTCCAGTCTTCTATAGTTAATTTTTAGTCAGATTGATCACTTCTTTAGGGTCATTTCTGCATGATTTGAGGGCCTCTTTTAGTTGAGTTCACATGGAGGAGCTATAACAAAGGATAAAGGGCAGGATCACAAAGTCTCATGGAGAGCATGCGTGAGTTCAAGTTGCATTTTGAGTCATTTTATGCATGATCTGCTCTAGTTTTTGTAATGCATGAGGTTTAATTCTGTGCTAGGGTAGTTTAACTTAGTTTTAGAGATATTTTCATTGATGTAATCTAGAGTTTAAATTTGTTTTTGAGTTTTAGATGTAGCCAAAACCCTAGCTATGAAAATAAGAGCACAACTCTATAAATTATAAAAAAATAATGTAATTAGGTTCGAATTTTATCATTAATGCAATACATATAATTAGTGCTTCAATCGTGGTGCGATTCTTCTTCTATCTTTGCAAAATCTATGAATGTGTGAATTGCTCATTTATTTATTTTAAAGAGCCAATTGATTGTGTGGTGGTTTAAATCTGTGATCCTTTAGTTCATTGTTTGCTGGTGTTATATTGCTTTGTTGTGATGAATTATCAAGAAGATCTTTATTTTGATGCTTTAAAGATTAAATTCTCTCACATGTGCGCACATTTGTGGTGGCTTCATGATTCGATGAGTTTTGGCTTATTATACATGTGTGTTCATTTCCATCGATGATTACATCTGCTTAGCTAAAGATTGTGATTTATTCTAATCTCTATTTTGTGGGTTTCCTCATCTTCTCCATCTTTTAATTTGCAAAGTAGTGTGATGTTGGTTTATGTCCATTAGTTTCATTTTAGTAATTTCTTTCAAATTCTTTTTACCCTACTTCTTAATTTTCTTTGCAAATCAATTACAGTAGATTAATTAGATTAACGTTGCTTTCGTTCTAAAATCTGAAAATCCAAAAACAAGAAATATTATTGTGTTGAAGTTTGTTTTGTAGCCTTCTTTGAGATATGAACTAGCAAAGGCCTCCTTGTTAATAGATTCACATTTGTCTTTAGTTGAGCTATCCAAGCGATTGAGACCCAACCTAGAAGGAACCTTGAGATTGATTTGCATCATTCTTCCAAGAGGGGAATTTGCTTGTGTAAATTCCTAGCCGTTGTCTCATGTAAAAATGATGCTCAATAGGACCATCAATGGAAAAGATGATGTAATAAGAGATTATAATTAGGTAAGGATTCATTGAAGAATATAGAATTAATTATAATTCATATTTATTGAATACAAAATTATAATATTATAATAAATATATTTCTTATTCTAATATTTAAATATATTATATGTATATATTAGTAATAATAAAAGAAAATAATATATATATATTGGTTATATATTTATTTATATTTTTTTAATATAAAATATTAATATATACTTGACCAATTCTTTAATAACACATTAATCACTATTAAGGGCATATGGAGTGTGTGTAGGAAGAGATGGGTAAATCGATCACATTATGGAAAGGTCCCAAAATAGGTAGTCTTGAGAAAATCTACTTGTAGACTATGCAAGCGTCCTGGTACAGTAAATATACCATATTTCTTAAGGTCTATGATTAGGAGTGAAGTAAGGAATCAGGGTTTAAGTATATATTATGAATTAGAAATTATTCTTAATTTAATATGATTTAAACTCATAATGATGTATTATAATTATTCAAAACTAGCATCCTCCTAGTATGAAACATTACAAGTTGTCATCCCCAAATGTAATCCAAGCCCTAATTGAGAATTTTAGAACAAACCAACTAAGGTCCCAAAAGGGTACATTACAATGGATTCCTCTTGAATTCTAGTTATGGACTCTTAGTAATATCAACCAATCTTGGTGTAGCCATTTTGAAATAATAGATTTGAGCTCAAAGAAATGGACAAATACCTTCCAGATTCCCTCAACTAGGGTTTTTTTCAAACACACTTGAACATCATTTAATTTCCTTCACAAGATCTCAACAAACACGCCTTCCAATCATCTTGATTTCTGTAAATTGCTTGAACAATACTTCTCTCACTCTATCACCACTCTTTGAATGTGTGAAATGCATAAAGACACTCAAAAAAACCTTTTATCTACAATCACATACTAAAATTAAATGCTCACCAGTTGAACATAACCATACACCATTCACTTCAAAAATCTCACTTGTGATACTACCAAACTTTATGTTAATCAGAAAAACTTTACAAGATACTTTCAAAACATCATTATGCATCTGAATATGCAAATAAAACTTACCACACACATGTCTAGGGGGTCTAAAAATAGATCTAACTTTCTTAGTTAGTTGATGAGTTCTCCACATGTGGTGAAGATGCAGATCCTTTTGATGATTTACTATCACTCTTTTTTTTATATCCAAATTTGATTCATCTACCTTCTAGCCTCTTCCATTTTTGCAATCCATTTTCCCCTTTGATCATTTGACTAGTTAATCAGTTGATTTTCTTAGTTCCTTCTTGACCTAAAAAACCTTGCAATACGTCCAATCTTGTGACAGTGAAAACATGTCATTTTGGCTTCTCTCCAAGGTCCTACATTACCTCTATTAGTCCTCACTCTGCAATTAATGGCCATGTGACCATAATTATGACAATGTGAGCATGTAACATTCCACCGGTTCTCATTCTGATAAGAACTTTGTTAGTTCACATATGACCTTTGATTGTTCACTCTTGTCATGCACTCATTATCTCTATGACCATAATTTTTACAATTGTAATAATAGCCATCAAAAGTACTAGAGCTAGTACTGCATGTATTAGCGGTGTGTCCCACCTTGTGACAAATAGAACATATAGGAGTACTAGGTCTACTTTTTCACACATTAGAAATGTGTCCCACCTTATGAAAATTAAAGCACATAGGTTTATAGGATTTCTTACCAGGACTTCTTTTGGTTTCCTTTGGTCCTTTGGTCCAGACTTAACATCTTGCTTGGTCCTTTTGGTTCTGGAAGACTCACCAACTTCATAAATGGTATAGCCTAAGTTATGGATCTCTCCATGAATTCTACGATTCTTGATTTTCTCATTAAGCTTTGTAGAACTTTCATTGCATTTATTCAATAAATCATTTGCAACCTTCAATTCACCTTTTAGTTGATCATTCTCCTTTCTTAGAATTTCATTTTGCATAAGGACTTCTTTCTTTTCTTCATTTTCATGTAGATGTGCATACAATGTACCAAATTCTTGTTCATACTTGAAAAGATCATCCACCTTAACTTTTAGGGCTTCTTCTACAACCTTTCTTTCTTCCATCTCTTGACCCATTCTTATAGAAAAACCTTCCATCTCTCTATTTATATTCTTCTTGTCTTGATTTAGTTGCTCATTATCCAAAGAATTAGTGCAACCATAGATCTTAAAACCTTTTTCAGCAACTTCCAAATTATCCAACATGCAAGTGATATTATAACATAAAAGTAAAAAAAATGAAATATCCACAACATGCAACACAAGAACATCAATATTTTTCTCATGGAAACCCTTGGTTAGAGGGAAAAACCATGGTGATAATTAGTACCCATGAATTATCACTACTGCAAAAATAAGATTTTCCCTATTAAAGGAATTACATCACCCTTTTAAGGGCATACCCAGTTAGGATTATCTATAGCCATGTTAAAAGTTATTACAAAAGCCATGTTAGGAGCTACCCACTTAAGAGATTTAGAAATTGGTTCTAAGAGTCACTTGGCTAGAGAATTTTAATCTTCAGACCTATTAGGGTCCTTATCATCATGTTTAGAGTGACCCAATTAAGAGATTTAACTTGTAAACTTACACTCTCCTTATATTTTTTACTGCCTTACACTCTTCCTTTAACATCGATGGAAAAGTTGGGAATCCACATACTAAATTCATACAAAGATCATATAAATAGATGACATATGTACAAGTAGAATCTTCTAAATTATATGAACTTAAATATATCTACAAAAATATTTTTTAATAAGCTCAAGTCATTGTCCCAACCTTTCTTGAGACTCTCCAAAATTGAAATGTGACCACATAAGAGATATGCTTGCATTTACACAATCTAAAGATCTAAGGGGTCATTGGTGACATGGCATCCTTGGCTTATTTTAAATCATTGAACATTGTTGCCAAATTTGGAGGATTACAACTTTGATGTTCACCAACTCTACTAATAATCCTATGCCTCTCATGTATCAAACTCTTAATTTTATCAAAAAAGATATGAAATGACCATATTGATTAGTTAAAGACATAGTTAAAGGATCAAAAGATTGAGACATATCTCCTAATTGATTTTCATTCTCTTTTATCTTCTTCTCAATACCCTCAAAAAATTTAGAAAATGATAGACAAGATTTATGTACACTTCCACCTTCAGACAGGGCAATTTTAATACTCTTTACACTACTATGTAGTAATATTCTATCATTTTCTATCATTACCTTCAACTTATTGAATCTACTGGCATCATATTAATTGTGGACCTTTATCTCTATTGACTTCTCTAAAGATTCAAAGTGAGTACTTACAAAATGTGTGAGGCTCTTCAGTTGTTCAAAGGGAGAATCAAATGTATCTCTGAAAAATATAGGAATTATATTTTCAAGAACACCAGATGAAAGATCTAGTAGCTCATTGTATTCCATGTGGGATCTTAGTATATCCTCTATTTCCTTGGCTTGTGCAAATGATAAAAAATTCAATTTTTAGATTGGATAAAGAGTGGCCAAATTGATAGGTCCTTGAGTAATTTCAAGATCATCCAACTCTAAACTATCCTTCTCTAAAAACTCCTTTACTACCTCTGAAATGTCTCTTTCCTTGAATTTTATCTCAAGCTCCTTCTCCTTAATCACCTTCTCTTCTTTTTATTCACTTATATTCATCTCTCCTACAACTTCATCTCTCATAATAGTAGAAACATTTACTTTAGGAACACTGACTTCAATAGGTTCAACTTTTGGAATAGAGGTATCATCAACTTCTTGAGCTTCTTCTGTGATAACATGAAATTGGTTCTCTTCCAAGATTGACTTCAAAATCTTCTCTGTTCTTTGTTGCAAGTTTAGTTGTTGTTGCACCAAAATATCAACCTGTTAATGCATGATACAACCACTAGACTTATAGAATCCATAAGAGGACATTAGTCCCTTGTCACAAATCTTGAGGGGAACATTGACCATTTTTTCCAAACATTTTCCCCTCATCATTACCTGAGGGGATTCTAACATGTGACCAATCTCTAATACCACTAGTTATAGCTAGCAGTTGTTGCTACACCAAAAGATCAACCTTTTAATGCTCAATAAACCACTATAATTTTATAATCCAAATGAGGTGGTTAGTTCCTTGTCACAAATCCTAAGGGAAGAGCTGACCATTTTTCCAACATCCTTTACAAATTCATCTATTCTCCCAATCATTAGCTTTTTTATCTTTGATTTTCTCCTAAATTATTTTTTGTCCTTTTTGAATATCATATTCATTTCTTCTATTGCTATAATAGGATATAGACTAATCAACACTTTTTCTTTCAATCTTTCATCCTCAGCCTAAGAATTCACTCTTCACATTTCTAGAAGATCAAATACACCATTCAAAATCTTAGACATAATCTCAACAAGATCCCTATTGTATGTAGTGAAATATTTTATAGTGACTTTCTCAAGTACTCTTTTCGCAACATCATCAAACTTATCAATGAATTTAGAAAGGGGTTTCAAATTACCATGCATAGTTATGGATTCCTCAACATCATTAAGTCAGATATCAACCTTATTTGAATTGGTCTTCATTTTTTTACATACTTTTTATTCTTCAGATGGATTGGCCTTGGAGACTCTTGAGGCTTTAGTGCCCTTAGACTTTATCTCCTTCACTAATTCATCATATTCTATCTCTTCATCATTCTTAGCAGCAACATACTTTATATTGCTCTTGAATTTCATCCTCTTTCCTTGTTTTCTTGAAGATTGAGTTTGTGTTTTCTTCTTGATGTTGTCTAGCTTAGGTATACTAGAGGAGGGTGCAAATATTCTTGTTTGTCTTGGTTCTAAGGAAGAGACATCTAGAGTAGCTGCATCAACTTTGATTGGCTTCTCCTTTGCAACTTCCATTCTTTTCTTCCTTACTTCCTATATACACTTAAAAATGGCTTCATTAATTGATTAAATATTTATTATTTAATTAATATTGACTTGATAAATTAATTAAATATTTATTATTTAATTAATAATTATTCCTCTATTTGTTAAATAAATTATTCAATTTATTTAGTAAATTCACTATAGTCTATTCCTCTATCCTAAGTCTTCTAATTAGTCTTATTAAAGTGATTTAATTAAACATACAATTGCCTAAATATGACTAAGTCCCCTAGTCCACCTCACCTACCTAGTCACTTGACACATCACTTTGGCTAAAATAAATTATTATTATTAATTATTTATTAGTAATTATCCTCACCTACACATGTCCTATTCTTAAGGGCTATGTGGCCTCATAGGACTTGGTCTCATGACCACATGTCCTCTCTTAAACCAAGTGAAGAGACATGCCCTATTCCTAAGGGGCTTCTCAAGCCACCTCTAAGGGTCAAAGGTGACTCATGGGACACTTGTACAAAGAGTCCGCATGAGGAAAAGGTCTCTCCCTCTTTCTCTCTTGAGTCTTTGAGAGACACTTGACATGTGTCTTTCCCTTCCAACTTGTTCTCCTCCATGTCAATGTGAGAGGAACATCATCCCTATTCTCCCTCTCACATTCCAACTACATCCCCCTTTCTCTCAACTCCTTCAACCAAGTCAATCCTAGCCCTAGGATCTTCCACCTTTCATTCTCAACTGTAGGATTGTGCCACCTAGGCCTAGATCCTCCAAAAATCTATAAAAGGAGCCTCATTTCCCCTTTGTGAGCTAATAGGTATTTTTGTAATAGGCATTCAAGAAATCAAGCATCCAAGAATTCTAAAAGCATTCAAACATCCATATTATCATCAAATCCATCTTACATTCCATCCATTAGTTGCATAATCAAGATTTAAGCTTCCTTTCATTCATCATCAAATCTCCACACTTTGGTAGCATCTTGGGAAAAGGCTTCATTTGGAAATTTGAGAGCTCAACATCTTCAAGAAATCAAGGCTAGGAGAGAAATGGAGACAAGCTACATGGTAGGTGAAGGTAAAATGTTATTTTAGCTTCATTTTGATTGTATTCTTCATTGTAGTTTTCTAATTAGATAGATTTATTAATCTTAGAATAGTTAATTTATCATTTAGAATAGTATTCACCTAATTTTGCATACACTTCCCTAACTTCTTGTACCGAAATTCCCATTCTTTCTACCAAGTTCTCAACCTCTTTTCTAATCTTTCTCTCTCTATCTGGCCTACTCAATTCATTATATAGCTTTAAGTCCTTCTCTTCAAAAGTACCAAATCTCTCTTTTGAAGTGTTAATGGGTTTGATCAATAGATGTTGAGCATACATGTCAAGTATGTCTTTATCACCTTCATAATCCATAGGCATGATCCATACTATCATAGGTTCCACAAATTCCGTTAGACATTGATCAATATCAACCATAAATCAAATTATATCCTTTTATTTCTCTATAATTAATTTAGGGATCCTTTCCCTTTACTACATATCAATTTGAAAATCCTTGAAGTAATGCCAAAGAGTATTTCTCTGAGCCTTGCTGTCAATCATGTATAGGAGATCCCTAATTTGTACACCTACTGATTTATCATTTAACCATTAAACATTTATAAATATTGGAACCTTGTTCATGAAATAAAAGAATAAATACAAGACCATACTACCATACTTGAAATTATTCTTCTTGTATTTCTTTATATTAGTTATATTCTCCATTAGCTGGCTTTGCAACAACTCACATAGGTCATATTCTACATTTTATTTTACCATCTGATAAGCAACATATATGGTCGTACTAGTGATTGAATTCTCACATCTTGAGTAGTAAATTGTGTACCAAATAAGCATTGAATAAAAATTTACATTAGAATCTATGATATCATTTATTGTCATTTCTCTTTTGTCAAAATTTGATTCGGTTACATCTATAATGAGTTGATTCATCACTAACTTCAGCATATGTAAATCACTGGATGAGTACAAACCGAATACAACCCTAATGACATATTTGGTAATATTGAATGGCTTACTCAATCACATAAATCCACCACATGAATTTAATTGAGAACATACCAAACCCATTTATTTTCATCAAACATTAGGAACTTGATAACTTGGACAAATTTCTTGTCTTCCAACATGTAATGCCCACCTTAGCATATTCCTATGTTAGATTGACATGAATATTAATTTGACACTTTGGATTATATGATGGACTATGATCATTATTTAGTTAGCATTTTATGAGACATTTGAGAATATCTATATATTTGGTTACTGCAGTTTATTTGGAAATATTAAATGAGTTAGCATTTAATGATAATTAGTTAGAAATAAACTATCAGTAATTTTTTTTACATTGATTTATGTTATGATGTTTATATTATGATCTAACCCTACTGACCCTATTATGATTTGATGTTTACTGGTTGATGTGAGTGTAGGATGAGGAGGGGCAGTTGTAGTTACTCCTACGGGAGGTCCACACAATTTTGCACTCTCCCTCCTTGTTTGCCAATGTCTGTTTATATATATATGTCAGTTGGTGATGCAGGATGTAGGTACCAGGAATCATCTCCACCTAGATACATAGGTTTGAGCATGCCTTCAAAATCTTCAAACTGTTGTTGTGTGGAGATTTAACCAAGCTACTCTTGAGGTTACCCATGGACTTAGAATTCTGTTTAGGAAGTTGTCCTAGTTGGGAAATTAGAATGAAGTTTATGTTGTGGTCTTGATTCGATGTTGGTATGAGTTTATGTTATGAGTTACAATTAACCTTTTTTATATGTATAGTAATTATGTTATAATTGTTTGTATGTTATATAGGTATGTGTATATGTGGGTGCACATTCATATACCCATCCTTATATAAATAATAATATTTGTATGTTTTTATTGATTGTGTAAATGGTATGTTCTTTGTAATAATTAAATAAAGTGTATTTAATGAAATATATTAAATAAAAGTAAAAATAATAGTAATAAAAGGAAAATGCTCTTTGTAGTAAAACTAACTATCTAGGAGGGAGTTGAACTTGAGACCTCCTAGAAGTTAGGCTAGTTGGTTTCCATGTGTGCTATGTGTTTTCATTGAGAGTTATTTGTTTGACTTTCTTGTTATGGTTTTCTTTTAAAGCTATTTTAATTAAATTTATTAAAACTTTGTTAAGTCATTTATGGGAATGATTTGTTTGGTATTCCAACCAATTGTAGAAGTTGGAGAAGTCACTTCCCATAAAGAAACTCCTCCAACCACATAGTTGAAGGATAAATATTTGCATTTTAGGGAGTGAGAGCGAGTTGGAGTTTTTGGAAGGTTTTTGAAGTTTTCTACATTGTGTAAGATATAAAATATGGATGGGGTCTAGCACAATAGGAGTTTGTCCATAAAAGAGACCCCAACACCGATATTTTACACATACATGAAATTATAATGATATAAAAAGTAAATATAGAAGACTAATATTGAAATGAAGAAATAAAGGTACTTACCTCTAAAAAAGAATCGGCTGAAAACCTTGTCAGACGGTCTCAGAAATTGTTGATTTCCACTATCTTCAACTGAAACTGCGAGATCTACAAAACCTTGAAATCTTTTTCTTTTATGAGGAAGGTCAAACTTGACCTCAAAACAGGGGTAAGATCTTACCTCGGGGCACAATCTTACCCCTTTATTTTTGACCTTGACCTGCACTGCTCTGACAAAAATTCTGCTCGTGGATCTTGAAAGTTTGCCAAAAAGGGTATCTAGATCTGCACTATATTTCACTGTCCCACACCTGTACTTGCAAGAAAAATGGTTTTGTTTTTTTTGGGGGGTTTGCTTTAGTCAAACCCCAATTTAGGAATTAACCTTGAAATTGAATTGAAATTGTAGAGATAAACAAAGTAAATAGAACAATTCACCTTGCTTATGTTGAAAACCCTTGTGGAGGATTCAAATCCTTGAATCTAGAAGTATGGATGCTCCAAATGAATGTAGAATTGAATGTAGGATGTCTCAAATAAACTGTCTTTAGATCTTCAACACCAATCTTGAATGGATCTTGGAATAGGAAGAGGCTTGAATGGATGGATGGAGAAATCTTCAACAAGAGGGCTCCATAGAGCTTGAATCCTTCAATGGCTACTAATGGATCTTCTTGATGAATTGG
Source organism: Chamaecyparis obtusa (assembly GCA_027943335.1). Taxonomy (NCBI): domain Eukaryota; kingdom Viridiplantae; phylum Streptophyta; class Pinopsida; order Cupressales; family Cupressaceae; genus Chamaecyparis; species Chamaecyparis obtusa. The sequence continues at coordinate 623,272 of BSBK01003883.1, forward strand.
ATCTTGAATGCTTGAATGCTTGAAGATGAATAAATTCTTGAATGCTTTCCTTCTCCTTCTTGCTTGCTTCTTGATTTCTTGATTTCACTTGATGGAAAACTTGATAAGAGATGGATTGAAATGAGAGAGGAAGGCTTCCTTTTATAGTGATCTAGGGCACAAACTTCTAGAGAGGTCTACATAGGAGAACTAAATTCCCATTAAAAACTTTACCCCTAGAAATGGACCTAAATTAAATATAATTTAAGATTTTACCATTTTAGAGATTAAAATAGCCGACCCAGAAGAGGGAGAAATAATTCTTTCTGAAACTCAACATCTGAAAATCATGGAACCTTGAAATTTGGACCTTGGGTCAAGGTCAAGGTCAAATTTGACCTAGGTCAAGGTCAAGGTCATCCTTGACCTAGGTCAAGGTCAAGGTCAAGTTCAAATTTGACCTAGGTCAAGGTCAAGGTCATCCTTGACCTAGGTCAAGGTCAAGGTCGACCTTGACCCTGAGGTAAAAAATCTCAGGATCTCAGTCCAGAATGCCAAAAAAATGTAGAAAGAAAGTGGAAAAGGGGACATAATCAGGGGAAAAATCTAGATCTAAATTGAGGACCCATTCAAGGTTCTTGATAGGACCCCAAACCACTTACTTAGAGGGCTAAACTAGTCCTAAATGGAAGTGCTTCCATTTTCTGACGATACATTTAGCCCCCACTTTAGCAAGAGTATGGGCTCGATGCAAACTCTTGGTAAAGAAGATCACAAAGAAAAATACAATCTTATTGAAATCAAAGAGACAAAGGAATCCTCAAGCCCCTAGGGACTCAATTATTTGTCAAATCCAAGATTACAATAACAGGGACATCACTAGAAAAAGAGAGAAAAGGGGAGAGAGGAGTGGCTAGCTCACCCAGTAAGATGTGTGTATCTCACTATGAACCAAAAAAAGGATAGGATGGACCACCAAGAAAGCACTTGATAGTCACCCCATAAAGTTGTGAACCTTCTAGTGGATTTGTGCATGTTATATGTGTTAGAAATAGGGAATATTGAGAGGGGGGTGTGAATCAGTATTCTACAAACTTTATCTTTTTCCTAATTATGGATATAACATATTATCTTTATACATGAATAACATAAGAAGCTAAACAACATGCATAATAATAAAGAACTCATAACACATTATTTGTTCTCGAGGAAACCTTAGCCAAGGGAAAATCTCGATGGGGATGGTACCCACAAAGATCCACTAATCAAAAGTATCTTGTTAAGGATGTTGACCCTGTTAGGAGTCTATTACAAGCATATAGTGTATTAGTCCTGATTAAGGGACTATAGACCTTGTTAGAAGCCTCAAACCTGTTAGGAGTTGTAGTACAAAATGTGATTACCAGATGAGCCCACTGCCCAAACAAGTAATGTACAATATACATTGATTACAAAATAAGTTAAGGTACATAACCTTATTCTACTTGCATCAATATCACTTTGCTGCTCTTTTACTATCACTATTACATATGCTTCACATACTTTGCATCATATCACTTGTCCACACTTATTGTGTTCTTTCTCAATAATTCTACAATTACAATTAAAATTATATTTACATTTATACCAATAGCTTTATCCAAGATTTAAAATCTAGGATTTCATCCCTTTATATTGTTAAGTCATTATTTTGATAAACAAAATAATCCCTTAACTCTTTACTAGTTCTGTCTTCATATTCTATCTTGTTGGCTTCACACTATCTTCGGTAACATTGTCATAACTTCTTCCGTACATGCCGTACTGAATTGCACTCTAAGATGGGTGATCAATAGACATCATAGAGTCTATGTTCAAGTGTGAAAGCATTGAACTTACTCCAATAAATGTCGCAAACAAAAACTATGTCCAAGTTCACTGGTAAAAACTCTATCTCACAGACAAATTTGCAATGCGCTTTGTCATACTTGCTCTCTGACCTGTGTGATCTTCATGTGGATCATATGTTTCCATAATGAAAACATCTATGTAATCAACTCAACCAAATTTCCAAAAATCTCCCCCTTTGTCATTCGTGGCAACATATGAGAAAATTGGCTAAGTGTACAACTCAAAATCTCAAAATTGTTCAAAACTGTGGCCATAGTATAAAATACATACTATCCTTATAACTCCTCAAAAAATTATTGCCTCTAATATAGTACTCCCCTTAAGAGTAAAAACCCTTATCATATACTATCAATTTTCTTCTATATATCTCTCCCCCTTTGACAACAATGACAAAATAAGGTAGGGAGGGTCACAAAATTGTATCACAAAAAGTTATACCTCAATTCATTTATTTCAAAGCCGGTAGGCTTACAACACAATCTGTAAAATCTATCTTCTTGGCTTCTATCTCCTTCTCCCATGATTTCTTAATGGAATCTACCACATTAAGTAGTGCGCTTAGTCCATAAGAAGTAATTTCACATGCTTGGAGGTTTTCAAAGTTAAATTTTTGAAAAGATGTCTTAGTAGAAAGACATTCTTCCAACTATTCTTCAATGATGCTCAACTTCATAGAAGCATGCTCTCTCAAAAGAGTGTATCTTCTCAATTTCCTATCTTTCTCATCTTGTACAACTCTGATTTCATCATAAAGTTTCCTAAATTTCTTCTCAACATCACAGACCTTCACATTGGGGCTAGACAAAAGGTTTGTTTCATTTAGAATTTCTGCTTCCTTCAACTTTATCTTCCGATCTTCCTCTACTATCAAATTCTCTAATTTTGTACACTATATCTACAAAGATTTTCCTATTTCCAAATGCTTCCTCAAATCCTTGATATAGATATCAAGAGTATTGATATCATTTTTGATATTCTGATTGATGTTTAAAAGCATTCTAGCCTCATAGTCTGCTTGTGCTTTCACTTTTGCAATATCAGCTAGGTTTGTGAATTCATTATCAAAGGTGCTCATTACCTTCTTTGCTTTCTCCATAGGGTCTGCTTCTAAAATTTGTGAAGTTACAGTACTTTGTAACTTCTCAGTTAGTTCCTTTAGACACCCTTCAAGACTCTTTACTTTCTTATTCTTACTAATGATTTTGCTCAAGGATGTAATTAGTTCCAATTGATCATCATCATCTACTTCTTTACTAAATCTAAGTTCCTATTCTATTGTAATTTACATAAATTAAGTACTTTGAGATTGGTCAGGTAAAGATTCATTCTTACCTTTCAATACTTCACCTTCCTGATTACCTTCAATGTTGAATATGTCTCCTTGATCTATTCTTTTGATAAAATTCACTTCATTTGAATTACTACAGCATCCTTTCTAACTGTTACTAGCATCTTCATTTCTTCTTGCATGATTTCTAGAGTTAGGATTAGGATGAAAAACCCTATTGTTCATTTTGCAAAACCTTTTTGTATGTCCAATCTTGTTGCATATTTGACAAACAATTCCATTGTTTCCATATCTTGGTCCAGGTTGATTGATTCGTGATTTGCAATTTCTAGCAATGCGTCCAACCTTGTTGCATCTATAACATACTACTCTATTTCTTCTGTTCATATCTTTAGTAGGTTTCTTATCTACATTTTTAGTATTCCTAAACATTCTACTACTATCATTATTCTCAATAAATTTAGGTTTCCTACAATCAATAGCTCTATGTCCAAAACCATGACAATTGTAACAATAACCATTAAGAGGTTTAAATTGTTTACCTGTGCAATCTCTCTTCATATGACCAATAGTATTACAAGCAAAACATCTACCTTTGAATTCTCTTTGCATACCTTTGGGTGATTCCTCTTGCTTTGGTGATTCTTCTTCTTTAGGTGTATCTTTAGATTTGTTGATCTCATTAGGCTTCTTCTCATCCATGCTTTTAGATATCTTGAGATCTGGTTCCTTTCCTTCATCATTTGCCTTAAAAGTGTTGAATCCAAGACCAGTCTTATCATAGAATGGTTTTTGATAAGATATTTGTTCACCAATCTTCTCACTAGTTGAATATACCCTTTCAAGTTGTTGTTTGGATTGAGTCAGTTCACCTTTCACAATCTTATTGTATTTCTCAAGTTCATCATACTGCAAATTGACTTTCTCAAGTTCAGATGTTACTTTAGAAAGTTTAGATTTTAGTCCTTCATTTTTAGTCTTTAGACTTTCATTTTTAGATTTCAGATTTGCTTCATTCTTGCCATTTCCATATTTCAAACTAAGCTTCAAATTTTCTATCTTCAGTTCATGCTTAAGGATCTCATTTTCTTTTTCTAAATTGTCATCACAATCTTCAATAAAAACTTTGGATTCCTTTTCAGATCTTAGATCTTCCAATTTTTTTTTCAATTTCTCTAAGGTTCTTTGCATCATCATAATTTCTTTTCAAAGTATCCTTTTCAATAGTAAGCAATTCAATCTATTCAAGAGCTTCTTCAAGATTCTTCTATAGTTGATCCATATCCATAAAGATCTTACTCAAGCTACTAGGCTTTCCTTGAATGATTCTTTTCCGAGTAACTAAGCTCTGATACCAATTGTTAGAAATAGGGAATACTGAGAGGGGGGGGGGTGAATAAGTATTCTACAAACTTTATCTTTTGCCCAATTATGGATATAATAGATTATCTTTATACATGCATAACATAAGAAGCTAAACAACATGCATAATAATAAAGAACTCATAACACATTATTTGTTCTCGAGGAAACCTTGGCCAACGGAAAAACCTGGTGGGGATGGTACCCACAAAGATCCACTAATCAAAAGTATCTTGTTAAGGATGTTGACCCTGTTAGGAGTCTATTACAAGCATATAGTGTATCAGTCCTGATTAAGGGACTATAGGCCTTGTTAGAAGACTCAATCTTGTTAGGAGTTGTAGTACAAAATGTGATTACCATATGAGCCCATTGCCCAAACAAGTAATGTACAATATACAATAATTACAAAATAGGTTAAGGTACATAACCTTATACTTCTTGCATCAATATCACTTCGCTTCTCTTTTACTATCACTATTACATATGCTTCATATACTTCGCATCATATCACTTGTCCACACTTATTGTGTTCTTTCTCAATAATACTACAATTACAATTACAATTATAGTTACATTTATACCAATAGATTTATCCAAGAGTTAACATCTAGGATTTCATCCCTTTATATTGTTAAGTCATTATTTTGATAAACAAAATAATCCCTTAACTCTTTACTAGTTCTGTCTTCATATTCTATCTTGTTGGCTTCACACTGTCTTCGGTAAAACTGTCATTACTTCTTTTGTACATGCCATAATGACTTGTGATCTAAGATGGGTGGACATCATAGATTCTATGTTCAAGTGTGCAAGCACTAAACTTACTCCAGTCAACATCGCAAACAAAAACTATGTCCAGGTTCACTGGTAAAAACACTATCTCACACTTAGACAAATTTGCAATGCGCTCTGTCATACTTGCTCTCTGACCTTGCGATCTTCATGTAGATCATATGTTTCCATAATGACAACATCTATGTAATAAAATCAACGAAATTTCCATCAATATGTAGTACACCTTCTGACGACTTTTATGAAGTACCCATGGATCCATATCCTCATATCACCATAGAATACATTTGTAAAATGCGCAACTCTTCAGGATTTAACAACTTATGTGAATTACCTTAAGATTATTTAGCATATTTGAAATTGGAAATGTGCATCTCTTCAGGATTTAGCAACTTATGTGCATTAGCTTTAGAGGATTTAGCATATTTGAAATTGGAAATGCGTGTCTCTTTAGGATTTAACAACTTATGTGCGTTACTTTCCGAGGATTTAGCATGTTGCAAAACAAAAGGTTAGAAAAAAAATACATAATATAGAACAAGGGAGGCCATATATATGCCCCCCTCCTTAAGATGGCAAAACACATACTATTTTGACATGTTAAGGAAAGAAAAAGAACAAGGATAAAGTCTTCTTCACCATCAAGATAATATCCATAGACAACACCCAGTCCAAACCAAGAAGGTCATAGCTCCTATGAGGCCATGGAAGGGGCGAATGCAAAGAGATATCATGCAAGAAGGGAAAAAGTAACCCCTGTGAGGGATAACACACTATTCAGCTTCTAAGGTGAGAGATTTATCAACCATGGAAACCCAATGTAAAACAATAGAAGAGGTTGTGATCAAGGACAAAGATCCTCAATGCAAACCAAAATTTTCATGTATGATTGGATATCACATAATATATAGATACTACTTAACCAAGGGAAAGTGGATCCCTGAAAGATAGAAAATAAGGAGATGGCATCCTTGCTGCCCAAGCATAGGAACAAGGATGGAAGGAAACCTATTATATTGCTCACAACACTATACAAGACAATGAGCCCCCAAGGATTAGGCTAACATTTTTTACATAATGTGGAGCTCAATAATAGGAACACAAATGTTATTTAGAGAAAATAGTATTGAAATACAACTCATTGCCACATGATATATAAATAACCTTACTATCAATGAGCTGCCTAATATTATAATGTAAAGCTTGGCATTCATTAGTAGAGTGATCATGAAATATATGATACAAAAAAAGGAAGAGTCTTCAAGTGTGGACTACATTTCTTTTTGTGTTTAGGTCTAGTAATCATCTTAGCACGAAGGAGTTTAGGAAAAAGAACTTCTTGGTCAAATTCCTTCATAGGTTCATCATGTTTTGAAGTGTTATTTGAGATGTTGTTAACATTGATTTGTTGTTGAGGATTAAATCCCAGTCTATAAGAATGCTCATGCCCCCCATTCTATAGGGGCATTTGAATTCCTTGTTTATGCTTACCACATCCTTGACCATTGAATCCTTGTTTAACTAGGAAATGATAGCTAGGCCAATAATGAGAAGCCATATCAGAAGGATTAAATGGAACTTAAGTAGTCACTATGTCATCATTAGTAGATTTGATAGATTCATAATGGGTAGAAGTAGTGACAAAGTTATTATGAAGGGCATTAGAAGTAGAAGCAAAAGCTCATTTTTCAAACTCTCTTTGTTGCTTTATAAAATCAAGATCAAAAACCTTATACTCTCCAATGAAGGTAGGGTTAAAATCCAAGGTTCCCAAATCATCACCAGGAAGAGTACTAGAGGAGGAAGGATTACTATTAGGAATACAAGTAGTGTGGGTTTGATTATTCAAACAAGGATTTGGTGCATCATCCACATGAAGTGTATACATCATTTTTTAATGTATAAACTTGACTTTACAGTGAAGGGTGGAAGGAACAACATGCATCTCATGCAACCAAGGTCTACCCAAAAGAAGGTTATAATTAAGAGGTCCAGGCATAACATGAATAGGTATATTTAGGACAACCATACCTACTTTGATAGGTAAGGTAATGATGCCAAAATTATTCTTAGAAATGTTATCAAAGCCATGTATAGGAACATTGTCAGGTTGAATAGTTGAAAGATCAGTTTTAATCACTTTGAGCATGTCCATGCTATAAACATTAAGCCCAGATCCATTATCAATCAAGGTCCTACGAATGATACTCTTATTGATAGTAACATTAACCATAAGAGCATCATATTCATTTTGAACTTCTTAGAAGGTAAATCCTTTTGAGTAAATACAATGTCAGGAGGACTAGGGGTGGCATGCATGCATTGCAAGAAGTTATTAATGTTCTCTTGATTAGGAGGTGGAGTGGGAAGAGTTGCTAGAGATTTTTGCAAGGCTTCATAGTAGGTAGGTGAAGTTTGAAGAAGCTCCCATAAAGAAATATTGCTAGGGTTATTTTGCAATTGGTTTATCAAATCATACTCCTTGCTATGAATATGGGGTGGAGGAAGAATGGGTTGAGAAGGTGGAAAAGAAGTAGAAACCACCGGATTAGGTTGAAGGTTATTCCTTGTACTATATGTGTGAGCTATATAATCTTAGCCATTGAAAGACTCTAAAGACTCCATAGGTTTACCTTTGATAGTAATGTGAGGACAACCTTTGATAGTAAAAAAAGGTTCTAGATAAACCATGTTAGTTATCTGAACACTACAAATAGATTCACAAGAAGGAAGCAAAGAAGACATCCTAGGGGGAGATGAGGTAGAATCTTGATTCTCCATAAGATCATCACTAAGAGGGAGAGAATTAAGGTAATTTTTATCAATCTTCACTAATGCCTCATCACTAGAAGGAATCCCAAATGGAGGTAAATAATCTATAATGTCATCTTCTTTCACTAAAATGTTTGCATAAGGGAAGTGTTTTTTTAAAAAAGAGTCACCATCATGTATTAATATGTCATCCATTAATAAATCACCCTCTTGTATCAAAATTTTTTCATGAGGAGGGGATAAATCAATGTCTTTATTCAAGGGATCATCCACAATGGTTTCATGAGGAAGAGAGTAATCAACATCCAAATCCAAAGGTTCCTCCTAAATAGGAGGATTATCATCCCTATCAATAAAGCACTTGAAAATACTTGAAATAACTTGTGCATCATGATAATGAATAAAGAAATGCATAGAAAATAGATCAAGGTATATCCAAATGCATTCAAATGAAATTGATAAGAAAAGGAAATCGAACACCACAAACACAATAGGGCATCTAATTCCACAAAAGATAGGGGGTAAGCTTGTAAATATTTTTGTATTTTTAAAGAAATTTTGCAAATTTTTTGTATTTTTGAAATGTAAATGCAAGAGCATAAAAGAAATCTACTTTTGTAAGCATGTAAGATCTAACACAAAATGTAAATCTAACACCAAAAAGAAAGAGTTATCGTAAACGGGTTCACCAAAATGTAAGATATATGTGAACACACAAGATAATACAAAGAGAAATCTAACACAATAGGGCATCTAATTCCACAAAAGATAGGGGGTAAGCTTTTCGGGTTCACCAAAATGTAAGATATAAAATATGAATGGGGTTTGTATGCAAATTAGATGTCTAACTACTCTAAATGATAAATTAAATATTCTAAGATTAATAAATCAAACTAATTAGCAAACAACAATGAAGAATACATAAAAATGAAGCTAAAACAAGGTTTTACCTTCACCTACCATGTAGCTTGTCTCCATTTTCCTCCTAGCTCTGATTTCTTGGATGTGTTGAGCTCTCAGATTTCCAATTTGAAGCTCCTTGCCCAAGATGACACCAAAGTGTGGAGATTGAGTGAATTATATACAAAACTAAAGCTTAATTATGCAAATATAGTGAATGAGATGCAAGTGATATGAAAAATGGCTTGATTATGCTTGAATGCTCTTGAAATGCTTGATTGCTTGATTTCTTGATTGCCTATTCACTATTAGCTCACAAAGGGAAAATGAGGTTCCTTTTATAGAGTTTTGGAGGATTTGAGCCTAGGTGGCACAATCCTACAGTGGAGAATGAAAGGTGGAAGATCCTAGGGCTAGGATTGACTTGGTTGAAGGAGTTGAGAGAAAGGGGGATGTGGTTGGAATGTGAGAGGAAGAATAGGGATGATGTTCCTCTCACATTGACATGGAAGGGAATAAGGTGGAAGGGAAAGACACATGTCAAGTGTCTCACAAAGACCAAAGAGAGGAAGAGGGAAGGACTTTTTCCTCATGAGGAATCTTGGTACAAGTGTCCCATGAGTCACCTTTGACCCTTAGAGGTGGCTTGAGAAGCCCCTTAGGAATAGGGATTGTCTCTTGACTTGGTTTGAGAGAAGACATGTGGTCACGAGACCAAGTATTATGAGGCCACATAGCCCTTAAAGATAGGACATGTGTGGGTGAGGATAATGATTAATAAATAATTAAGAATAATTATTTATCTTAACCAAAGTGACGTGTCAAGTGATTAGGGTGGGTAAGGTGGACTAGGGGACTTAGTCATATTTAGCGAGTGTGTATTTAATTAAATCACTTTAATAAGACTAATTTGAGGACTTAGGATAGAGGAATAAACTATCATGAATTTACTAAATAAATTGAATAATCTATTTAATAAATAGAGGAAATGAATATTAATTAAATAATAAATATTTAATTAATTAATGAAGCCATCTTAAAGTGTATATAGGGTCTAGCACAATAGGAGTTTATCCATAAAAGAGACCCCAAAACCCATATTTTACACATACATGAAATTATAATGATATGGAAAGTAAATATAGAAGAATAATATTGAAATGAAGAAATAAAGGTACTTACCTTTGAAAAATAATCCGCTGAAAACCCTGTCAGACGGTCTCAAAAACTGTTGATTTCCACGATCTTGAACTGAAACTGTGAGATCTACAAAACCTAGAAATCTTTTTCTTTTCTAAGGAAGTTGGACCTTGACTTCAAGAAAGGGGTAAGATCTTACCTCGGGGCACAATCTTACCCCTTAATTTCTGACCTTGAATTGCACTGCTTCGACGGAAATTCTATCCGTGGATCTCAAAAGTTTTCCAAAAAAGGTATCTAGATTTGCATTGTATTTCACTATCCCGCACCTGTTCCTACAAGAAAAATGTATTTTTTTTTTTTGGGGGGGGGTTTCCTTAATCAAATCCCAATTTAGAAATTAAACTTGAAATTGAATTGAAATTGTAGAAATAAACAAAGTAAATAGAATAATTTACCTTGCTTATGTTGAAAACCCTTGTGGAGGATTCAAATTCTTGTATCCAAGAGTATGGATACTCCAAATGAATGTAGAATTGAATGTAGTATGTCTCAAATCAATTGTCTTTAGATCTTCAACACCAATCTTGAATGGATCTTGGAATAGGAAAAGATTTGAATGGATGGATGGAGAAATCTTCAATAAGAGGGCTCCATAGAGCTTGAATCCTTCAATGGCTACTAATGGATCTCCTTGATGAATTGGATCTTGAATGCTTGAATTATCGAAGATGAATGAATTCTTGAATGCTTTCCTTCTCCTTCTTGCTTGCTTCTTGATTTCTTGATTTCACTTGATGGAAAACATGATAAGAGATGGATTGAAATGAGAGAGGAAGGCTTCCTTTTATAATGATCTAGGGAAAAAGCTTCTAGAGAGGTCTACATAGGAGAATTAAATTCTCATTTAAAACTTTACCCCTAGAAATGGACCTAAATTAAATATAATTTAAGAGTTTACCATTTTGGAGATCAAAACAACCGACCTAGAAGTGGGAAAAATTATTCTTTCTGAAACCCGACATCCAAAAATCATGGAACCTTGAAGTTTGGACCTTGGGTCAAGGTGAAGGTCAAATTTGACCTAGGTCAAGGTCGAGGTCATCCTTGACCTAGGTCAGGGTTGAAGTAGACCTTGACCTTAAAGGTCAACCTTGACCCTGAGGTCAAAAATCTCAGGATCTCAGTCCAGAATGCCAGAAAAATGTAGAAAGAAAGTGGAAAAGGGGGCAGAATCAAGGGAAAAAGCCATATCTAAGTCAAGGACCCATTCAAGGTGCTTGATAGGACCCCAAATCACTTACTCAGAGGGCTAAACCAGTCCTAAATGGAAGTGCTTCCATTTTCTGATGATACACATTGATTTTTTTTTCTAGAAGTTATTTGCAGTTTTTTGTGAGACTGAGAGTGTTTTGGTTTTAAGGAAAAGTGTGTGGATTTCTTGGAGTTTGATTGTCAAAGAAAGATTTCTAGCAGGCTATCTACTCAAGGCTTGAAGATTTGTAGAGAGTCTCTAGCTAAGGGAAGAGGATTCTCCACAGGACCCGAGGTAAGGTCTAAACTAGGAAGAATGTCCATTCTTCCTATGTGTATATGTGATGCAAGGAAGGGAAGGATGAAGAGCCAAATGCACACCTTGATTACAACCCTCCTTGCAGAGATCACACGTGGAATAAAATACACAACAAGGAAGAGAGAATGTAGAACATATGTTTATTATTCATCAAATCACCTCATACATGTCGGGCTATAAGGCCTTCCTAATTATGGCCAGATACATTCAAATTCAATTACAACAGTCCTCCAACATGAAAGGATTCTCTTTTAGAAACTATCTTGTAACTCCTAAACTGATACCTCCGACTCCTACTTTGATCTGCTACCCTAAAACTATGAAGAACAACTATATTTATACAAGAGGCTACTAAACAAGTTAGCCTTCAGATCTATCATTAGTACAAGGAATGACTATATCTAGGTCCACATGCTTCCCAATGATCGATACCAACATTAACTCAGTGACCAACATTAAATGCACATGTCGGCCTCAACAAGAAATAAAAATAAACCACTCAGTGAGAAAGACTATCGAGCGCTAGGAAATAAATTGACAAATAAAGGAATCGAGCTAGCTCTATCAATGAAGGAATTGAGCAATAACCGAGCCCCATCGGTAAACAAAGGAAAATATCACCAAAATCCAAAAGAAGCTATAGAGGAAACCTAACACTTCTAACTTGTTTTTGGTGATACAAGATTGCTAAGGACCTGACATGCTCCTGCATCAGACACCTGGGGTTGTTTGAAATGATTCTCTAAATTATGCAATAGGTACAACCTGAGCTAAATCTAACTCAGATTGTGAAATCAACAAACTGTCTTCAATTAGTCTGTTCTTCCACTTTACTAGATATTTCATATACTTCTTTCCTCTTGTGCTTCTACCAACTCATTGCCCCAAAATCTACTCAACTTCTTCTATCTATTTCTTAGGATAATCATTTGGTATTTTCATGTCTTCATTAGGTTCATAATACTCAAACAAATCTACAATGTTGAATATAGGTGATATATCCATGTCATTAGGTAACTCAATCTCATAAGAATTTCCACTATCAAATCTTCTCAATATCTTGCAAGGACCAAATTTCTTCATTTTTAGCTTCCCATATGTTCCAATAGGAAATCTACCTTTCTTCAAGTGTACCATTACTTCATCCCCAACTGCAAAAGTCTTATGTCTTCTTGATCTATCTAGTCTATCCTTGTATTTTTTATTAGTATTCTCCAACTTATGTTTCACTTCTTCATGCAATGTCTTCATGAACTCATCAAACTTCACTCCTTTAGCACTTCTTTTTTCTTCACTAGCAATATCCTTCAAATTTGATATACCTCTCGGTTGCATGCCATTAACAATCTCAAAAGGTATTTTTCTAGTACTCCTATTCACTAAATTATTGTATGCAAAATATTCTTGTGCCAACATAGAATCCCAATTACTCAGTTTATCTCCAACTAAACATCTCAAAAGATTACCCAAACTGCATCTGATGTCTTTCTATAGGGTATAAAATGTGCCATCATAGAAAATCTATCCACAACAACAAATATAGAATCATTACCTCTTACTGTCTTCAGTAAGCCAAGAAAAAAATCCATACTGATATCAATCCAAGATTTCTCACGAACAAAAATTAGTATATACAATCCAATATTCTGACTTACTCCCTTTGCAACTTGACAAATTCCATAACTTTTCACAAAATTTTGAACATCCTTATACAACTACGGGCAAAAGTATTTCTCCTTAAGCAAATTCAATGTCTTGTCAATACCAAAATGTCCAACCAAACCACTACTATGTTTCTCCTTTATCAAATTAGTTCTCATTGATCCTCTCGGTATAGACAAATGAATACCTTTAAACAACATACCTTCTTGAATAAAATAGTCTTCCCATTTAGTACTCAGTTGATCTTGAATAGGTGCTTTGCACTTCCTCCACAACTCAGAAAAATCAGGATCAGTTTCATACAATTCTTTCATGTCATCAAAACAAGGAACTTTAATTTTTATCTCAGTCATCAAAGATCTCTTCTACTCAATGCATCAACAACTCAGTTAGTGACTCCACTCTTATGTTTTATCACAAATGTATAACTCTACAAATATTCGACCCATTTCATATGTCTCAGACTCAACTTATTCTGACTTCCCAAATACTGTCAATCCTTATGACCAGTATACAACACAAATTCACTTGGTATCAAATAATGTCTCCATTTCTTTAGGGCTTGAACAATAGCATAGAATTCTTGATCATACACATAATATTTCCTTTTTGCATCATTTAACTTCTCACTAAAGAAAGCAACAGGTTTACCTTCTTGACTCAAGATAACTCCTATTGCACTACCACTTGCATCACATTCAACTTGAAATACCTTATTGAAATTAGGCAATGCTAACACAGGTAATTCAACAACCTTCTATTTCAAAGTCTCAAAACTTTTATCAGCTCCATGTGTCCACTTAAATTCTCTTTATCCCCTCTCATAGTCTCAGTCATAGCATTACAAATTGAACTGAAATTCCTAATGAACTTTTAGTAAAAACTTGCTAAACCATGAAATGATCTTACCTCACTAGCATTTTCAGGTGTAGGTATATTCAAAATATCTTTAACCTTTTCAGGATCCATTTTCAAACCATCAGCTAAAATCACAAATCCCAAATACATAATCTCTTCTTTCATGAAGGAACACTTTTTCAAATTAATCAACAACTTTTCTTCTTTCAACTTCTGCAATACTTGTTCAACCTGCAACAAATGTTCTTCTTTGGTCTTTTTGAATATCAGAATGTCATGAAGATACACAATCACAAATTTACCCAAAAATTTCTTCAAAACCTCTTTCATCAATCTCATAAAAGTACTCGGTGCATTAGTTAAACCAAAAGGCATAACCAACCACTCATACAAACCTTCTCTTGTCTTAAAAGAAGTCTTCCATTCATCACCTTCTCTAATTCTAATCTGATGATATCCACTTTTCAAATCAATTTTGGTAAAATACTTTGCTTCAGTTAAACTATCCATTATGTCATCCATTCTCAGTATAGGAAACCTATATTTCACTATTATATTGTTGATTTCTTTGGAATCAGTACACATTCACCATTCTCCATTCTTCTTAGGTGCTAATACAAATAGTACTACACAAGGACTCAAAATTTCTTGGATCAAACCTTTCTACAACAATTCTTGGATTTGTTGATTTAATTCCTTATTCTCAGTAGGTGTTAACTGATGTGGTGCCTTATTCGGTAAAATAACTCCAGGGATTAGATCCATGCAATGATCAATGCTTATATTCAATGGAAAACCATTAGGTACATTATCAGAAATGATCTCTCTGGACTCAGAGTATCTTATCAATCTCTTCAGGGATACTATCCACTACTTTCTCACTTGGTTTGTTAGGAATCACAACAAAACATACATCATTCTTCTTCAAATCCTTAAAAAACTTTCTTCCTTCCATCAAACAAAATTTCACAGATGTACAAATACTATTAACAAGTTATTCAATCAAAGGCAACAAGATTTTCTTTCTCCCATCAGCCCAAATAGTATACTTATGCAATCTCCCATCATATATAACATGTCTATCATATTTCTAAGGTCTACCCAAAAAAATATGACAACAATCTATAGGCATGATATCACACAACACCTTATCATTGTACTTTCCAATTTTCAAATTCACATAACATTGTTCACTTACCAATAGTGTATGCTCATCCTTGATCCATGAAATTTGATAGGGTCTCGAGTGTTTTAGCCTTTCCAACTGCAACTTCTCAACCATTTCCTCAGATGCCAAGTTCTCTGAGATTCCACTATTAATGATTACCTTCTACACTGTTAGAAAGTAAAGATCCCCAAGATAACTAAGAGGGGGGGGTGAATTAGTTATCTGATAATTTAACCATTCAACTACTTTAAACAATATAATTAATGTACTAATCAACCATAGAAAGATAACCATACACAATTGCACAATAACACAAGATATGTTGACTAGGGAACCTCTTGAAAAGAGTAAACCCCGGTGGGAATGATGCCCACAAAATGATGCACTAATATGAAAGTTCCTTGCTAGAGGATGGACCCTGTTAGGAGTCTTATGAAATACATTCAATACATATAAATCCCTATTAGGAGATTTTGAATCCCTGTTAAAAGATTCTAACCCGGTTAAGAGTTTATGGAAGACAGAAGGACCCACTTCCCAAATAGCTTCAAGGCAAGATCTCTGAACCCACTGTCCAAAAGATCTTAGAATTATTCAATAGAATAATATGAAATATATTACCTCCTTCACACTGTGCCAAAACCGCACTCTCTGCTACACAAGATCACAATTCCAGATCTCTGTACTCACAAGTCTTCCTTCATCACTGAATTAGCTCTTTTCTTCACTTCATGCATATATTCGCATCTCAACCTTCATAGTACATATTACAACAAGGAAAAAATTCCTTCTTATATACCAAACTCAAATAATTACAAATGAGTTCGTCCTCAATTACAAAATAATAAATTCTACATGCTACACACAAAATTTCACATAAAATTGCCGGCTTCCAGATACTGTAACTTTCTCCAAACATATCTTCAAAGTTTTCACTATGAACCACATCATCATTAATGAGTCTCCAACATCCCTTTAATTGCGTAAAATTAGATTCCATCCCAGCTAAGAGATATCCTTTGATTTCTGAAAATCACTTCACAGAAACACTGTCTAAACACTGCTTTCACCAAAATGCTCATAACTCTCATAAATGAATGAATTTATTTTTGCATTGTTAACCATAGGTTAATAACACACCAAAGAACATACCATCAATTGTGAAAAATCCAATCTACAATACAACATGTGCGCAAAACAAAACTATACCTACTTTCCTGCTGATATCTAGAATATCACTGTGTTGACATCAATGACAATCCAAGTCATGAATGCAACAACAACTACTACAGAATGACTTCCAAAATACTTTTCATTCATTCCTAAAAATCTCCCCCATTGGCATTGATGGCAACATAGATGAAAAACATCCAATGTTCCAAAAATCCAATACTGTAACATCACTGCAAAATATCAAATTAAATCTTGCTTCGTTTTCCTATTCAGCTCTCTCATACAATCCACAATGTTTTTCATGTATATCTCTCCCCCATTGACATCAATGATAGAAATTCCATCACTAAGTCAACAACAACTTAATGTCAATAGACACTTTCAGAAAAATACAATAACAAGAGTCCTCATGACTCAGCTCATAAACTCCCCCATAGAGGAAGTTCCAACATCCAATCTAGAAGAAAGATAGGGCTCATATACCACTGGACGGATGCAATCATCTACATCAATTCTCAAAAATAGTTTGGGGCATAACCCCAAGCATACCTCTTAGATACACAAATGTATCCTTAGGTAAAGGTTTTGTAAATATATCTGCTATCTGTTCCTTTGTGCTTATGTACTCTAATCTTACTTCTTTTTCTGCAACTTTCTCTCTTACAACATGATACTTGATCTCAATATGTTTAGTCTTAGAATGTAAAATAGGATTTTTTGACATACTCACTGTACTGGTGTTATCACAATGTATAAAAATAGGGTCATCAAACTTTATTCCAATATCCTTCAACATTTGCTTCATCCAAATAATCTGATTACAATTATTTGTTGCTGCAACATATTCTGCTTCTGCTGTACTTTGTGAAGTACAATTCTGCTTCTTACTTAACCAAGAGACCAATTTTCTTCCAAGAAAAAAGGCTCCACCACTGGTGCTTTTCTTGTCATCAACGTTGCCTCCCCAATCTGCATCAGTATAGGCACATAAAGTAAAATCATTAGAATTCTCATACCATAATCCATAATCCATTGTTCCTTTCAGATATCTTAGTATCCTCTTTACTGTTGCATAATGTGATTCTCTAGGTTCTACTTGAAATCTTGCTACAATCCCAACTGAATGTGCTATATCAGGTCTTGTATGTGTCAAGTACTGCAATCCTCCAATCATAGATCTGTATTTTTTCTGCTCAACTGCTGGTGTCTCATCTTTGTTAGATAACTTATGTCCAGTTACCATAGGTGTTCCAATAGGTTTAGAATCTTTCATTCCAAATCTTTTCAATAAGTCATTCAAATACTTATTCTGACTTAAAAATATACCTTCCTTGCTTTGTGTTATCTATAATCCCAAAAAATATTTCATTTCTCCAATCATGCTCATCTCAAATTCAATCTTCATTTCATCTGCAAATTTGTCACTAGCTTCATCTTCTCCTCCAAAGATAATATCATCAACAAATATAACTATAACCAACAAACCATTCTCAATTTCTTTTGTGTATAAGTTACTATCTGCTATTCCTTTTATAAATCCTAATTTCAATAAATACTTATCCAATCTTGCATACCAGGTTCTAGGTGCTTGTTTTAATCCATATAAAGCTTTCTTTAACTTACATACCATATCTCCTTCTTGTGTCAAAGGAAAACCTTCAGGTTGCTCAATGTAGACTTCTTCCAATTCACCATTCAAAAATGCTGATTTCACATCCATCTGATACACTTTGAATTTCTTATAAGCTGCATATGCTAGAAACATTCTCACTGCTTCAAGTCTAGCCATAGGTGCAAAAGTTTCTTCATAGTCAATTCCTTCTTGTTGTGAATATCCTTTACATACTAATCTTGCTTTGTTTCTTATCACTTCTCCTTGTTCATTCATCTTGTTTCTGAATACCCACTTTGTTCCAATCACATTCTTGTCTTCAGGTCTAGGGACCAATTCCCATGTCTTGTTTTTTTCAATTTGCTCCAGTTCTTCTTTCATAGCAATAATCCAATGTTCATCTTCACAAGCTTCATTAGTAGTCTTAGGTTCAATTTGAGAAATCAAACATAAACATACCTTATTTCGAGTCAAAACTCCTCTATCTAAACTTCCAATAACTTTCTCAACAGGGTGATGTCTCGAAGTATACCTCTTAGGTGTCATAGTTACTGATCTTGTTCTGACTATAGATTCTTCTCTGCTTTCTTCTCTATTTTCTTCTGTATTTTCTTCTTTATTTTCTTCAGTATGACTTTCATTTAGCAAATCACTGTTAGTTTCAAAAAATAGTTCTGCATTTTCAATGTTAGGCTGAGGTTGTGCTTCTCCATCAGATTCATAATCAAGCATTCTTTCCTGAATTTTAAACTTCTCATCAACTTTTACATTTGCACTTTCAACAATAGTCTTAGTTCTTTTGTTATAACATCTATATGCTTTTCTTTTTAAAGAATATCCAAGAAATATTCCTTCATCACTTCTAGGATCAAATTTTCCCATATCATCATCTCTCTTTATATAACGTTTACTTCCAAAAATTCTAAAATACTTAAGTGAGGGTGCATGTCCAAACCATAATTCATAAGGTGTCTTGTTTGTATCTGCTCTGATTTGTACTCTGTTCATAGTGTATACTGCTGTGTTCACTGCTTCTCTCCAAAAAGTCTTAGCCAAATCATTTTCAAACAACATAGCTCTTGCTACTTCAGTTATTGACCTGTTCCTTCTTTCTGCAATACCATTTTGTTCTGGTGTTCTAGGGGCTGAAAGTTGTCTCTTAATACCATTCATTTCACAAAAGGTGTTAAACTCTCTAGATGTAAATTCACCACCTCTATCAAATCTTAGACACTTAATCTTCATTCCAGATTCATTCTCAATTTTGATTTTCATGATCTTAAATTTATCAAATGCGTCAGATTTTTCTTTCAAAAATGCAATCCACATCATCCTTGTAAAATCATCAACAAGAATCATAAAATACCTTTCTCCATAGAATCCTCTAGTCCTAGTAGGACCACTCAAGTCTGTATGAACAATCTCCAACTTCTCTGTCGATGTGAACTTCTTGTTGGGAAATGAACTCTTTTCTACTTTGCCATCATACATTCTTTGCAAATCATGTTAGTAGGTTTCATAATTCTAGGTAAATCTCTTACCGCAAGTGTAGTGCTCACCTTGACAATATTATCAAAGTTTATATGACAAAACCTTTTATGCCATAAACAACTATCATCAATCTTAGTTATCAAACATGTCATCTTAGTAGGATTCAACTAAAATACATTAACTTTGGTTCTGGATCCTTTTCCAATCAGATTTCCATCTTTATCTTTTATCACACAAGTTTTCTCAGAAAACCAAATTTGATAACCCTTATTAGCCAATTGTCTAACACTTAGTAGATTATGTCTCAATCCATCAACAAAGTAAACATCATGAGTGTTAGTCTTTCCATCAAGAGTAATAAATCCTATACCCTTAATCAAACAAGGTGCATTGTTACCAACCCTAACAATTCCTCCATCATAATTATCTAACTTAACAAACTTTCTTTTATCTCGAGTCATATGATGTGAACAACCACTATCTATAATCCAATCATATTCTTTTCAACTTGTGAAACTAATGCTTTTTCTTCCCTTTTATTAGATTCAGAACTTTCTTCTTGAATTGCTACAAATCCTATTTCCTCAAAGTTATCATTATCACTGTCACTTAAATGTTTTTCAATTCCTGCTTCAAGATCTTCATCATTTGCATAATAACAATCTTTAGATCTCCTAGGTTTAAAGTTGCTTCTATACTTCTTAACTCTTTTAGGAAATTTAGATGCAAAATGACCATATTCTTGACAAGTCCAACATTTAAAGATTTTCTTACCATCTGGTTCTCTTTTTACAAGTAATGCAATACCTTCTTCAATCTTCTTATCTTCCTCAGATTTAGATATGCTATTACTGGCATAATCTCCATTCACACTAGTACTTCTTGTAGGTCTAATGTTAAGAGCACTGAATGCTATTTCCATTCTAAGTAGCTCTCCTGATAATCTCAAGTTCATCTCTACTGTTTCTAATCTTCCAAGAAGAGTTTCTCTTGAAAAGTTTGATGTACAAGGTATCACTTGTTCATTCATCTGTGTTGTCTGCTTGAATATTGGTGTCAAAGTTCTCAAAATTTTCCATATCACTTCATTCTTTGTCTTATCACCTCCATAAGACTTTATTCCTGTTACAATCTCAGACATCCTACCAATATAACTTATAATAGATTCATCTTCCATCATTCTGATATCTTCAAATGCACAAATCCAATTATG
Source organism: Chamaecyparis obtusa (assembly GCA_027943335.1). Taxonomy (NCBI): domain Eukaryota; kingdom Viridiplantae; phylum Streptophyta; class Pinopsida; order Cupressales; family Cupressaceae; genus Chamaecyparis; species Chamaecyparis obtusa. The sequence continues at coordinate 644,147 of BSBK01003883.1, forward strand.
TAATCTAGCCTTCTTTGCATGTTCATCACCTTCAAAAGTAGAATGTAAAGCTTTCCAAATTGCATGAGATGTTTTCAAACATCTTACCTAACTATATTCATTCTCCGGTAGTGCTGACAAAAGTGCTTCTCTTGCAAGTATGTTACACATGAATAGATCTAGTTCATCTTTAGTTCCTGCCTCTAGATTGTCTTCCTCAATGATAGTCTTCTCATTCTTTGTAATCAACCAATAACTTGGTCCTAAACACAATAGATGAGTCTTCATTTTTTCTTTCCAGCTATCAAAATTTACTCCATCAAACTCAGGGCTTTCTTTTCTAAAATTTGCCATGGATCTCCTTAAGTTGTTAAACTTTTCTTTCAAGGACCTGCTGCTCTGATACCAATTGTTAGAAAGTAAAGATCCCCAAGATAACTGAGAGGGGGGGGGGTGAATTATTTATCTAATAATTTAACCATTCAACTACTTTAAACAATATAATTAATGTACTAATCAACCATAGAAAGATAACCATACACAATTGCAAAATAACACAAGATATGTTGACTAGGGAACCTCTTGAAAAGAGTAAACCCCGGTGGGAATGATGCCCACAAAATGATGCACTAATATGAAAGTTCCTTGTTAGAGGATGGATGCTATTAGGAGTCTTATGAAATACATTTAGTACATATAAATCCCTATTAGGAGATTTTGAATCCCTGTTAAAAGATTCTAACCCGGTTAAGAGTTTATGGAAGACAGAAGGACCCACTGCCCAAACAGCTTCAAGGCAAGATCTCTGAACCCACTATCCAAAAGATCTTATAATTATTCAATAGAATAATATGAAATATATTACCTCCTTCACACTGTGCCAAAACTACACTCTCTGCTACACAAGATCACAATTCCAGATCTCTGTACTCACAAGTCTTCCTTCATCACTGAATTAGCTCTTTTCTTCACTTCATGCATATATTCACATCTCAACCTTCATAGTACATATTGAAACAAGGAAAAAATTCCTTCTTATATACCAAAATCAAATAATTACAAATGAGTCGGTCCTCAATTACAAAATAATAAATTCTACACGCTACACACAAAATTTCACATAAAACTGTCGGCTTCCAGATACTGTAACTTTCTCCAAACATATCTTCAAAGTTTTTGCTATGAACCACATCATCATTAATGAGTCTCCAACATCCTTTTAACTACACAAAATCAGATTCCATCCCAGCTAAGAGATATCCTCCGATTTCCAAAAATCACTTCACAGAAACACTGTCTAAACACTGCTTTCACCAAAATGCTCATAACTCTCATAAATGAATGAATTTATTTTTGCGCTGTTAACCATAGGTTAATAACACACCAAAGAACATACCATAAATTGTTCAAAAACCAATTTGCAATACAACATGTGTGCAAAAAAAAATTGTACCTACTTTCTTGCTGATATCCAAAATATCACTATGTTGACATCAATGACAATCCAAGTCATGAATGCAACAACTGCTATAGAATGACTACCAAAATACTTTGCATTCATTCCTAACATACACTTCATCAAAAACTCTACATCTAGTCTTCAACAAAGTTTTCCTTACCGGATCTTCCTTATTACCTTAACTCCAAAGTTCTCTCCTGACCACCAAGTTATTTTCTTTCTTAGGTGCATTCGGTGAGTCTTTTTCCACCAAAGCATTTCTACTACTACTAACCTTCTTACTTTCATGTGTACACTCAAATGACCTATTTCCTTCCTCTCCACAATTGTAACAAGTTCCTCTAAATCTACCTCTATTATAACCACCTCGGTAGTTACTGCCTCTTCCTCTAGTAGAACTTTCACTTTTCCACTCGGTCTTGCCTTTATCTAGATTTGTTTTATCTTGATCAGATCTATTGTTTTCACCATGGGATCTACATCTTCCTCTAGGGAATCTACCACCTCTTCCTCAATGTCTTTTCTCATGTCTCTTGTTCAATTTCTCCTCGGCTTTCAAGGAAAACTGATAAGCTTCCTTAATGTTTTTCAACTTAACCAAATTGATTTCTTCTTAGATGGAAACTCTTAACCCATTTAGGTACCTAGAAATTCTTTCCACTTCATATTCATCATGTCTAGATCTGATATCTAATTATAGAATTCCTCAGTATAATATTTTACCGAGCTATCTTTCTACCTCAAAATTTACATTTGCCTAACTAGGTTTATATGATAATCACATGGTAAGAACTTTCCTTTCAATTTATTCACCATCTTATTCCATACCTTGATTTTTTCTTTGCCTTTCCTTTTTCTATCTAATTGGAGGTGGTCTCACCACAAGGATGCATGGCTCTTCACCTTTGTGCTTGCAATTTTCACCTTCTTTTCCTCAGGGACATTTTCATACTCAATACTTCTCCATCTTAGTGATCCAATCTATCAACTCATTTGAATCTAGATTTCCACTATACTCAGGAGGATTGAAATGTGGTATAGATTTAAAATTTTTCAAAGCCTTCAACAATATTTCCTCACCCTGATCCATCATAGGTGCAAGTTCTGCATCATCTTTTTCCTCTTCAATTTCTTCATCACTAACATCTTCAAGATGTTGGTGTTGGGCCATTTTGACAACTTCTAACCTAGCAGCAAGTTGTCTCAATATGTCTGCCAATCCTAGATCTACATCTCACCTCCCAAGAACCATCTTGAAAACCCTCTACAATTTTAGGTCATATCACAATCTACTACCCCACAAAAAATACAAACTAGGGCTTAACAAGAAGAAACCCTTAACCTAGATTAACAAATCTAGATCTAGATCTCAAACTTTGCTTTGATACAACCTGACGCAAGGCAAGGCACAATGAAGGGCCAAAGACACACCTTAATCACCACCCTCCTTGCAGAGGTCACATGTAGAATAAAATACACAATAAGGAAGAGAGAATGAAAAATAGATCTTTATTATTTATCAAATCACCTCATACATGTTAGGCTGTAAGGCCTTCCCAATTATGACTAGATACATTCAAATTCAATTACAACAGTCCACAAACATGCAAGGATTCTCTTTCAGAAACTATCTTCTAACTCCTAAACTGATACCTCCAACTCCTACTCTGATATGCTACCCTAAAACTATGAACAAAAACTACATTTATATAAGAGGATACCAAAACAAGTCGGGCTTCAGATCCATTATTAGCAAAAAGAATGACTAGATCTAGGTCCACACGCTTCCCAATGATCGATACCAACATTAAATTTGTGACCAAAATTAAATGCACATGTTGACCTCAATAGGAAATAAAAATAAACCACTTGGTGAGCAAGACTACCGAGCACTAGGAAATAACTTGGTAAATGAAGGAACCGAGCCAACTCGTTCAATGATGGAACCGAGCAATAATTGAGCCCCATTGGTAAACAAAGGAAAACATCACCAAAAGCCAAAAGAAGCTACCGAGAAAACCTAACACTTCTAACTTATTTTTGGGGATACTAGATTGCTAAGAACCTGAGATGCTCTTGCATCAGTATGAATGTGTTTGTGTATGATATAATATTAGATTAACATATTATTTTTTACTGTGTATCAAAAAGGAAATGTAAATGTCTTATCTTCTGTGTATTTCTATTTTGTTTCTGAGAAGTAAATTATGTATGTTTATATAGTTTTTGGTATTTTGAAATCTTCCTAGGAAGTTAGGAATGATTGTAGTCATGTCAGAGGATGTGTTTCTCTATTAATGTATGAAATAGGAAGGGTTAGGAATGAGATGCATTCCTTTTTCCTACTCTATTTCTCTTGTAGGCTTCTCTGTGGATTATTGTTTTGAATTTGATTTATCATGTCTAAGGCTTAGGAAGTGTTGAGGATGTGTCATGGATGTGGTACTGAGATCCCTGCATTAGGTTGACCTCAGGGAACCTTTCACATGCACTCTCCATGCCTTAAAAAGTTAGTTTTTGGCCTTTTTCAGGCAATTTTGAATTAAGTTCCAAAAATGTATCCTACAGTGTCATACAACATTATACACTTACTCATATGAAACTTGGTGAAGTTTTGTACGACCATCCCTAGAATTTTGTATGGGTAGTTATGTATTGTCGTATGGGGTTTTAAGGGTTTCAGGGGCTCAAAATTTATAGAATTTGGGTTTAGAACCTCTATAACTCATTCCTTATGATTGGGCTGCAAGTTGTATCACCTATGTATGTTATTCAATTTTTTATTTTATGTTATTATGTGTTACTTATGATGTTTTAGTTCTTGGCATGTACTTGAGTTTATTTCATGAGGCTAGAACTTGTTCTGGTGGAAGGATTTAAACAAATATAACATTTAAGTATAAGATAATTTATTATACTTTAAGTTATATTTTTATAAATACCTTTTAGGATTTTTTAGATAGGTTCCAGCTTCATAGGAGTTAAGATACAAATTTTAGATTTTGGGGATTTTTGAAAAATTTCAGACTTAGCCAAATTTCAGGCACATGAGAGCTCCATAGGCCTAGAAATAAGCCATGGAATGTTGTGTTAAGGCATGTGGCAAGATTCTATGATATTTTAAGATTTCTTGTGATAGAAATTATTCCAATGGCTCTTGTTATGTATATGGCCTACGTTAGGACTCACTCTGAGGGCCTGAGTGCGTGGGGGAGTTTCCTAGACCTATGAATCATGACATGGAAGTGTTATCTTGTATCTTTGGCTTGTGATGGGGTGCGGGACTAGGAACCCTAGGTGAGTGGCTCACCATAGGTGATGGAAACCTAAAGTGGTTTCCATAGAATCCTATGGGTGGGTTTGTAAAAAGTGATAACCTTAAAAATTAACTTGGGAAGGGGAGATTCAAAAGATAATGAAAGAAAATATAATAAGGCCACATAGACCTGATTGGAGTACCGGGACCAGGGATAGTTGTCATGGTGGATCCATGTTCATAAAGGGGGGACCAAGGTTACATGGTTGCCAAGGTGGATCCTAATACATAGGCTGTGTGATGACACTCACTTAGGTGGTATCCTAGAACTGTGACCTCGGTTTTATAGTATGATGATATTTTATTCTTTATTCTTATTCTTTTGAGTCTTGGATTTCTTGGTATTTTTGAGTCTTAGATTTCCTTAAGGTCTTGAGAGTACCTTGGTTCTATTTCCTAGCACAGGGGGTGAGACTTCATCAGTTTCACATGGTTGGGTGGCAAAAATATTTCAAGGTCTTGTTCATGGTTCGTGACTTGGATGCGTTCAATTTTGTATTATGTTTTATTGAAAAGGAATATGAAAATATATTTTTTAATGCCTTTGGGCCATTCATGTACTTGTTATTCTAGTGAGATTTATTATCCAAAAAATGTAATTGAAAAGAAAATCAATGTAATTGGGAGGGATAGTCCTAGGGTTTGTTTCAAGGGTTGTTATTTTAAAGATCAAAGTTGGAAATATATAATGTAATGTTGAATTATATTTTCTATCTCTCCTATGTTGAAATGAAAGGAAATGTTTATTATGCTAAGGCTAAAATGTAATCTGTAAAGAATAGTTATTCAATGTGTAGGAAAGAGAAATGAAATTAGTTTATGAAATAAGGAATATAATTGTAAATGAAATGTTATTTTATTATCATATCTCTTAAGTTATGAAATGTGAAAGTAAAGAAAAGAAAAGAAATTCAGTTTGGATAAGTAATGTAAATATGTTAGTAAATGAATTCATTAAGGGAACCTTAAGGAATGTAAATGTGAATGTATTAATGATGTAATGTTAGAAAAAATATTTGTTAGTTGCAATTTTTTGTCATAAGACCCAATTCCTTATGGGTTCTCTAGTGGGGACATTATAGAAAACCTTAAATTCATCCTTAAGCCTATAATCATTTGATAGATTTTATGAATAAATATTTAACATCTGGGAAGTTCCTAATTCTTTGAGATTGCATGAATGTATGCCCTAATATCTTCAACATAAAGAACAACATACAAAACATTTGAAAAAGAACCTAGCAGATCTTCCTCTATATATTTAAAGGGGCGCCTCTTCAATTTAGGCCAAGATCTTTTAGTGATATCAACAATCATAGAAGTATCCATTTCTAAAATTACAAGTTCACAATCTTCTCAAAGAAATACCTTTTTCACTGAACTAGGGTTTTTTAGGAAATCATCTTCACACCTTCGATCTTAGGGAAATCTTCTTACAAAACTCTTTCTTCCACTTTCTCTTTGAATGCATAGTGAAAATGAGAAGGTAAATTCACCTTTTATCATTCACACACCTATGTTTTGATGTAATAAATGCACTTTCCCTAAACCTTCCACATAACTTTTTACTCAAACTATGTTACAAAAGATTCTTTTGTGGATCTTCAATATCACTTAATATATTTAAGAAATCCTCATATAAGTCATCTGCAATAGCCCAATACAACTTGTCAACTTTCTGGATTCATGCACTAACTACTAGCAGGGGTTATAAGGTTTTCTTGAAAATTCCCTCTAGGCCAAAGGCCTTAAATTAATTCCTAGATGAATTTTCAACACTAGATTTAGGTGCAAACCCATTTCTTGCATCATTATCATTCTTATTTACCAATTTTTTGTTCATTTTATTCCTGATCTCATCCACATTTACTTTCTCTTTTTCTTTATCATTATTTTGTATGTTTTTGTGTACTGCACCCTTCTTGTCCACATTCTCGCTTCTACATAATTTTGTAATATGACTAGATTTGTTTTAATTATAGCATACAATATTTGTTTGTACATAACTATAATTTACATGGTTTCCTCTTGAACTGTACTGATTAGAAATGTGTCCAAATATATTGCATGCAAAACATCTAACATTCCCTCTATTGAAAGAGTTATTCATCACACTTCTGCATTCACTTGATTTATGACCATACTTATTGCATTTGAAACACTAACCTAAAAATGATGAACCATTCACTCTATTTCTATATTGAATACCTTCATGACAAAATTTATTACAAACAAAGTAATTACCATTAGGGTATGTGCAGGATCATGGTATACTAAACTATGGTCTTAAGTGGCAATGAAAAATCATAAAATTAGGGTTAGTCAACTTGACGTAAAAGGTTGAACATCTTATGAACCTTATGTGAAAAATTTGTAAGAGTAGAATCTGTAGGAAATTGAATGTAGTTTCTAAACTACTAGCCCTTGTTTGAATTTTTTTTTGTCTAATTGTTCAAAATTTTAGATTTCAATGCAGTACTACGAAAATTTTAGGGAAAAGATAAAGAGTACGTGTATGTCTAACCACCTTAATCACAATCAAATGATGATATATTTTCCCAAGATTCTAGATATAATTAGTATACTCACGCCTAGATCTGACGCATATTTCTTTGTAATTTTTGGTCAAATAAATAATTAATTATGAATTTTTTGCTATAAAATTTTTAGAATAAAAAAACTCTCGTGTCTGACCACCTTAACTAATTCAAAATTTTACCAAATTCAAAACTTTTTTTTTCTTATAGTAGTCAAAGCATAGAATGTGACGCATGTTTTAGATTTCAAAAAGGTTAAATGGTTTGAAAGTTATAGTTGTTTTTCAATCAGTATGTCAATTATGACTTTAAAGATAACTCAATTGAAAAATAAGTAATAATTACTTACTAAACTCACAATTTGACAACAATTATATTGATGGGAAGATGATAATGTCTTTAAGAAACCTTTTTCATTTCATCAATTTTGGGTGAAAAAATAGTCGTCAGCTACATGGTCGAAGTCTTCGAGTTCAAGAACTATCTCTTGAAACATGCCTAAAGGGTTGACCACCCACGTTTGGTAATGCCCAAGCAAATACCAAGCCTAATCGAATATTCAATAATATCGGATATTCAAAAAAGCTCACCTATTTTGAAATTTTAATTGCCCCACTTTTCCCAAATTCAAGTTTCATAATAAATGTATTTTTTTAATAGTAATATTAATTGTGTTATATTAAGTTGTATTCTTTTTATGTTAATATTAATTCAAGTTTCATATTAAATTATATTTAAATTGTTATGTTAATACTAATTTCATTTTAAATATTAATATTAAATAATAATAGCACAACATAAATATTATAATATAAATTTTGATATTAGTATGTATTATATTATTTGATATACAAAATGATTTTGAAAAAATACCTGGACAGTTGATTTGAGGACAGATAGTTTTAGCCCAAATCCTCTTGAAAGTATCTAGCACAGGATTTTTCTACAGACTCCTTGTAATTTTGGCGGTCTAACTAAACTGAAAAACTAGATGTCAATGGACTTCCCCTCGATTGAATACAATCAATTGAATTTTTAACTCTCGAAAATAAATTTCACATAGATGTAGAACCACTGTACGCTCATCATCTATTCTAGAAACTAATAGTGGCATAAAAATTGATGTAAGAACATTTAAGGTACATTTTCCACAAAAAGGTATATGAAACCTTTAAATATACATTAAAAAGTGGAGGTGAAGGCTCTAGATCTGAGAGAGAGAGAGAGAGAGAGAGAGAGAGAGAGAGAGAGAGAGAGAGAGAGAGAGAGAGAGAGAGAGAGAGAGAGAGAGAGAGGTGGAGGAGCACCGAATCAGAAAGGTCACTATGAGATATATAAAGTTTTTTAGTCATTTAAAGTCTATTATATGATGTATTGATTCATTTTAAATCCATTTGTAAATGTATTGGCAAGAAATGTAAACATGTGCACAATATTGCTCAAGTTGTCAAATAGGTCATGTTTAGGTCTACATGGTCAAATTTGTGTAAAAGACCCATGGAAGGGTAAAAGAATTATAAAAGGTCTTAAATATTCTATTTGGATATGTATAGAGAGGTTTGACAAAGTTTTAAAGTCATTTTGTCAAAAATGTAAAAGTTGCATAAAAAGTTGTAAAATGCAACATTGAGAAAGTTGCTATCATTGCAAAAATGATGTAAAAAGGTAAATGGTTGGTCTTGGGGGTAGTTAGGAAGGTTTATAAATATCAAATGGATATAAATACCATTTTATGGTCGAACCAAATCATATTTGAGAGGAGGAATTAATTTGATACATTTTTGGTGCATTCTATTGTTGTTATTTTGATTCGGTTTTCAGTTTTAGTGTTGGTTCCAGGCGCTGTATGGCCATGTATGGCTTGGAAACCCTATAATATAATAATGGATAGATAAAAATATTAATCCTATTTCTAATTATTTTGGTTTGGTTCAATTTTATAAAGAAATGAATAAGTTATGCATGTTTTGGTGGAAGTTGTTGTTTGCAGATTCAAGATCTCCTGAGAATAGTCATGTTTCAATGTTTGGTATGGATTCATATGAAAGAGTTAAGACCTATAATAATAATCATTGGAAATATATATGAATTAAATTTTATTTCCTTTTGGTTTGAGTCATTTTTATTCATATTTGTGAAATTTATGTGTGTTTGAGTGGAAACTGGTTTTTAAAGATCTGCATTGGCGTCACAGGCATTGATTTGTGCTTGTAGAATGATTTATGAACATGAAAAATAAATGGATTACATATTTGGAAACTATAATAATTAATAATAAATGTGGAATTTTTTTTGTTTCATTTGGTTTCATTTTGAGAAAGATATGGGATGCCCTAGGCAGGGTTTGGTGTTTTAAATTAGAATTATGACAGGGATATGGATCAGAATTTGTAGTCTGAAACAAGAATTGTTTGAGGAATCAAATGGGGTCCTAAGACCTTAATATTTTGTGAGGTGATATTTATTTTAGTTAGCTACAAACTTTTTTCTTTCCAAAAATTTTGGTTTTGAGTTTTAGTGGGTCAAATAACTCAATCTTTGAAAACTATAAAACTTGAGACAATTTTGAAGTTGTTTGTTAAAGGAACCAAATAAGTATTTTGTTGATTGATCTTGTGAAAGAAGATAGTATTTGCCTCTTTTAAATTATTTGAATTATTAAATGAAGATTAGATCATCAAGATCCTAGATGATTTAAATGGTTTACATGATGCTCTGCATCAAATTAGTATCAGAGCTTGAAGATCTTGAGTGTGTGGGTAGAGCGTCGAGGGAGGCAATCCACACCAGGACCTTGGAGATTTGGTATTTGTTTTATTGATGAGTTTTGGTTGTGAATTCTCATCCATCTTGCTGCATATGAAGGTTGGGTTGTGTGTACAGACATTGGAAGTCTGTCAAGGGCCAAGAGAAGGTCCAGGGCCAATGAGTGGTCCATTTGATTGCCAAGAGACTAGGGAGAGAGGCAAAGAGGAGGACTCCTAGGTGAGGCATATGGGAGAGTTTTTTGTGGTGAGTTGGAAGTAGCAATGGTAAAGGTGGATCTCTAACTAATAAGGCACCATGGAGTTGCAGCCATTAATGCTCCACTAATAGGATTATTTGAGAAGATGATTTTGAGGATAGTCCTGTGTCCTTAAGGGAAAATATGATGGTGATAAAGGATTTCTAAGTGTGTCTGTCTTAGGATAGTTAGTGTTCTAAGTCTTTGATTTTCAAATAAGGAAACTTAAGTTTTTAGATGCTTAATTTGCTAAGCCAAGCTTATTACTCTTGGACTGCATGATTGCAAAAGACTGGTTGAATTTTGTTTTAGTTTAACAATAATGGTTAAACTGTTTGTAATCCTTCTCCCTAATGGCTAGATAGTTAGAATATATTGTAAAGTTGTTGGGGGATGGCCTTCTTAATCCCATAGTCAGGTAGAAGGTAGGATAGTGTAATACTTTTGCTCAATTAATAAAGAAAACCATTTTCCCTGCACTCTCGAAGGCAACAACAATTTTGTACGGCCATATACAGCCCTATAATTGTTCTACACCTATCAGGTTCGAAATCCCTATGAATTAGTTTTCAAATGCATTTGGTCTGAGGAAAAACTCTTTCCTATAACATTAGTTATCGGGTTTTGAATTAGAGTAGCCGTGTTGGATTGTTCTTCAAAAACCCTCACCTTGTTTTGGTTGGATTGAGGCATTTCCACCATGGGATTCACCTAATCTCAGGTGGAAGGCTTCATTTTGGAATGCCATTGAAGATTCCTATGTTAATTTATGTAAACATGTAGGGAAATGGGAGTTTAAACTTACCCTAGGTGGATACATGTATGTGTACGCCATCTATTGAATGCACCCGAGTGCATAAATCCTGCTACCAATCAAGTCCCAAGGCTCCAATTCAGGCATTGCCACTATTTAGCCATCATTTTGATGCCCTAGGGGTCCATCAAACATCTGTGCACCCATAGTTGACTATGTAAAGTTGATATAATTGATGATTGGAGATCCAAATCAGTGTAAGACTCAGGAGGTGGACTTTTATGCATGTTCCCATTGCATTCCCATTGATGCTCAAAGCTTGTGGCTGTTAGAACCATGACTATCATGGAGTTGCTAGCCTTTTTAGGTAGATAGAGGTGCTCAGGTTCGTGGTAGCAAAAAAAGAAAATGACTATCACAAACATTGCAGTCCCCTTTTGACTCACTGTTCCCTGCCAACAGTGTCATTATTGAGTTCTTTTCACAGTCCCATACTCATTGTTTTCATAGGTTCCTGAACCCCTGAAGAATGCTAATGATCTCCAATCCATTCGGTATGTCAAGTAGAGTTATCTTGAACTTCAAACAAGTGATCTTCTGATTGCCGGCTCGAAGCCTACCAGAAGTTTGTCAAAGTAACTTTGCATTTCAAGTTATAGAGAAACTAATGTTATGAATTTTGGGATTGTCAGCATTTAGAGTTAAGATCTATGTTTTGGAAAGGCTTCAAGGAAAGCCCTATTTTTCTTAGACCAAGTATGCCTAAGAGCCAGCTCAAGTGAATACATGCATGAGTCTATTGTAGCATAGGATTGACTAGTCCTTTCTTTGGGGTGTGAGACATTTTGACTAGCCAACTATTGTTTATTTTAGTGAGGGGTCTAATTGGACTAGTTTACTTTGATAAGGTTCTCTATTTCTTGGTGACTCATTTTGTGAGTGAAAACCAATGAACTTAAACCTCTATACCTACCCTGTTAGCCAGTGATTGGTGGGCTTGTGACTCAATTGGGGTTTAGTGATTGAGCACCATATTGGGAGGCTGTGATAGCCTAAAATAAGCTTTTGACAGCAAGTTAAGGAGAGTGCAAAGCACACTTAGCAGAGGCCCTTACCTTCTAGGTTCTTTGCTAGCCTTTAGAAGATTTTGTAGGAAAAATTTAGTCCATTTACACACTTTCACTATCCACTTTGCATCAAGTGGTATCAGAGCCATGTATGCTCCTAAAGATGAGCAGATTCCTACGAGGGTCACCAACATGGAACTAGCACGGATAGTAAGAGAACAAAAAGCAGTGAATGCAACACTTACTAAGAGGCTCTAAGAACTTGAGAAGAGGGTAGATAAGGAAATAGATAATGAGTCCGGTGATGAAGAAGGGAGTGAAGAAGAGGAAGAAAACCTTGACCAAGACATTCTGGTAGACCAAAGACCTTTCATCAATGCTTTGAAAACTATGGGGAGAAGAACCATGGAAGAGAAGATAGACTTATTAGTTTTCAGTGGTAAGATGAATGCAGGTTTGGCCTTGGATTGGATAGAGGCCTTAACAAGTTTCTTTGAGTGTGAGGGTATCTAGGAGAATCAGAGAGTGAAGATGGAAAAAGCCAAGTTGAAGGGAGCAGTCTTAGCTTGGTGGAACTTCATCCAGAATGAGAGGGTGAAGAATGGAAGAAGCATGATCAATTCATGGAATAGAATGATAGCCCTAGTCAAGGAGATGTATGTACTAGAAGACTATGGGGTGAAAATTCATAGGAGGAAGAAAAGCCTAAAGTAGAAGGACATGGATGTAGGCTCTTACATTGAGGAGTTCCTAAAACTATGCATGAAGACAAATGTGGTAGAAGATGAAGAAGAAAAACTAGAAAAGTATATGAATGGTCTCAAGGTATCCATTCAAGAAGAACTCAGCCTACACTACCTACCATAGTTAAAAAGTGTTATCAAATGGCACTCAAGGTAGAGGAGAAGTAGAAAAGAAAACAAGAATTCAATAAGGGGAAGAACAATGATAGTGGCAAGAGTTATAGAGGAAGAGGAAACTCTTGGAACAAAGGACAAAATCATGGCAGCAATAGTAGAACCAATGATCAAACTGACAAAGAAAATAGTGATTCTAATTCTAGAGGGAACTATAGAGGAAGGAGACCCTCCAATAGAGGGACGTCAAACATGGGAAGAGGTAATGGACCCTTAAGGTGTTATTACTGCAATCAGTTGAGACACCATGCCGGAAGATGCCCGGAGAAGAGGAACAATAATAATCAGGGTGAAAGAAGAGCACAACTCATTCAAGAGGACAAAAAAGAGAATAATGATGATACAAGGGACCTAGAACTAGAGGAAGGAATTTTCTTAATGATGAGACAAGTCTTCCTTCAAGTACCACAAAACCAAGAACCTCCACAAAGAAAAAACCTCTTCAAGATAAAGATCAAGTGCCACAAAAAGGTATGTAATTTTCTTATTGATTCCAGTTCAACTGAAAATCTTGTGTCTTGTAAAATGGTGCAGAAGTTGAACCTTCCTAGGAAGCCACACCCTTTTCCTTATCATGTTTCATGGCTAAAAAAAGGTCAGCAAACACTAGTGACATAACAAGCATGGATAGAATTTTCAATTGCAGATTTCAAGGATAAAGTCCTTTGTGATGTTGTTGAAATGGATGCCTCCCACATCCTTTTAGGCAGGCCTTGGAAATATGATGTGGATGCCACACATCATTTTAGGAAGAATACCTACTCCATCACCAAAGATGGGAAAACCTTCACCATGAAGCCCCTGCCTAATAACAAAGCTGAAAAGGAACCTACTATCATCATTATGGGTGAGAAGGAAATGTTGAAAGCATTGAAGGAATCTAAGACCGAGTCCTATGTCCTAATTTATAAACCTAAGGATAGTGTAAGATCTGATGATAAGGATCCTATACCAAATGAAGTCAAGAACTTATGAACAAAATATAGTGCTATCACTGCTAGTGACTTTCCCTCAAGCCTCCCTCCCTTAAGAGATATTAGTCACCAAATTGACTTAATACCAGGTTCATCTTTACCCAACAAGGCCCCATACAAGATGACACCATCTCAGAATGTAGAGATTGCAAAGCAAGTTACTGAATTGTTGGAGAAGGGACTGATTCAGAAAAGTCTCAGTCCATGTGTTATCCCATCAGTCCTAGCTCCTAAAAAGGATGGCAAGTGGAGGTTGTGCATGGACAATAGGGCCTTGAACAAAATTACCATAAGATATCGGTTCCCCATCCCAAGAATGGAGGATCTATTGGATCAACTTGGCACTATTGGTTACTTCACAAAAATTGATTTAAAATCAGGCTATCACCAAATTAGAATTAAGCCGGGAGATGAATGGAAGACATCATTTAAGACAACGGAAGGTTTGTTTGAATGGCTTGAGCAATGCTCCAAGAACATTCATGAGACTCACGAATGAGATTTTCATTGATTTTATTGGTAAATTTGTAGTCATATATTTGGATGATATTTTGATTTATAGTCATAGCAAAGAGGAACATCTTGATCATGTTGAACAGGTCTTGAGGAGACTCCATCAACACAAGTTAGTGATTAACTTGGAAAAATGCATATTCATGAAGAAGGAACTCATCTTCCTAGGATTTGTCATCTCCTAAGGCACTCTCAAAATGGATCCAGAGAAGTTTGCAGCAATTGTAAATTGGCCTACACCAAAGAATCTAGGTGATGTTAGAAGCTTTCATGGTCTTGCAACTTTTTATAGAAAATTCATTAAAAATTTTGGTCATGTATGTGCTCCCATGTTGGATACTATTAAGGGTGGTAAAAAGACTAAGTTTATATGGACTAGAGAGGCAAATGATGCTTTCCAATACCTTAAGAATAGAGTATCTCAATACCCAATCTTAACTCTTCCGGATTTCAACAAAGTGTTTGTGGTAGAGATGGATGCAAGCAACTTGGCCATAGGTGTTGTTTTAAGCCAAGAAGGTAAGGCTGTAGCCTTCTTTTCTGAGAAGCTAAACGATGCAAAGAAAAGGTATTCTATGTATGAATTAGAACTATATGCAATGGTACAAGCTTTAAAAAAATGGAGGCATTATCTAATCCCTAAAGAATTCATTGTCTTTACTGATAACCATGATCTAAGTTTTCTTAACAGTCAGGAGAAGCTTGGAGTAAAACATATCAAATGGATGGAGCAGCTGCAAGCCTATACCTTCAATATTAAGCACAAAAAAGGAGTGGCAAACAAAGTGGTTGACACCCTGAGTAGAAGGGTTGGATTGGTTGAAGAAGTTCAACTTCAGAGTGTAGGGATTGATTCCCTAAAACACCTATATGCTGATGACATAGATTTCAAAGAAGCTTTTGAGGTATGCACCAAGATGGAAGGAAAATATCACACTGAATTCTCTGATTTTTTGATTCAGAATGGACTCTTGTTTAAAGGAGCCCAATTGTGCAATCCTAAATGTTCCATGAGAACAAAAATCATAAAAGAAAAACATTGTGGTGGCTTAGATGGTCATTTTGGGATAGATAAAACCACTGAAATAGTGAAAAGAAGCTACTTTTGGCCAAGAATGGGGAATGTGGTTAAGAAGTTTATTGAATCTTGTACTATTTTCCAACAAGAAAAAGGAGTATCCACAAATCAAGGACTGTACCAACCCTTACCAATTCCCTCTAGGCCATGGGAATCCATCTCAATGGATTTTGTAATGGGTTTGCCAAGGACAAAACAGGGTCATGATAGCATTTTTGTAATTGTGGATAGATTCAGTAAGATGGTACATTTTTTACCTTGAAAAAGCACTAATGATGCCTCCCATATTGCTCATATTTTCTTTAGGGAGGTAGTTAGGATACATGGCCTCCCTAAAACCATAGTTTCAGAAAGAGATGTGAAGTTCCAAGGTCATTTTTGGATAACTTTACACAAGAAACTAGGTACAAACCTAACTTATAGTTCAACATACCACCCCCAAATAGATGGATAGTCTAAGGTGGTCAATAGGTCACTTGGAAACCTCTTAAGGTGTTTGACAAAATAGTATAATCAAAGTTGGGACATAATACTTCCCCAAGCAGAATTTGCTTTCAATGACTCTATGAATAGGTCTACTAGGAAGACACCATTTCAAATAGTCTATGGACTTCATCCAAAGGGTCCCTTAGACATGGTAGATTTACCTTTATATTTCAGAGTTAGTGCCCAAGGCGAAGAGTTAGCAAAATTAATCTCTAAAGTGCAGACAGAGGTAAAAGAATCACTACAATAGTCCACCATGAAGTACAAAGCACAAGAAGACAAAAGAAGGAGAGAAGTTCATTTTAAGGTTAGGGACAAGGTGTGGGCATACCTAAGGAAGGAGAGATTCCCTAAAGGTAAATACTCAAAGCTACACATGAAGAAAGTTGGCCCATGCACCATCCTCAACAAGATGGGTGAAAATGCTTATGAAATTTCTTTACTGCCCACCTTACTAATTTCTCCTATTTTTAACATTTTAGATCTCACTCCTTACAAGTGTGTTGCAGATATCACTAATGTGTAGGGTTCACAAAGTGAAGAGGATGGAGACTATGTGATAGATCTCCCACCAAGAAAGAAAATGGAGTTAGACAAAATTTTGGAAGCCAAAGTGCTAAAGCAGACAAGAAAGACCAAGTACATGTAGTACCTAGTCAAATGGAAAGGGCTCCCTCTAATAGATGCTACCTAGATGACAGAGGACTAGATCAAACAACATGGCACCATTGTTGAATAGTTAACCTCAAGTGGAAACTTGAGTTCAAATCTCATGGGAAGTATGGTGCAGGAGCACCACCTCCTTGCACATAAAGCCTCTTGATCACAAACATTTGACAAACTCTTGTTCCCTACAGTATCATAGGCATTTGGAAGTTAAGGTCTAGAGGTAGGAAAATCTTTAGATCCAAATGTAAGAGCTAGTCACAAGTTTGGCCATTTAATAAGCCACTTGCTGCACTATGGTCATGGGAATCAATAAAGAATAGTTTCTAGGATTTCTAAGTGTGTTTGTCTTAGGATAGTTAGTTTTCTAAGTCTTTGATTTTCAAATAAGGAAACTTAAGTTTTTAGATGCTTAAGTTGCTAAGTCGAGCTTATTTCTCTTGGACTGCATGATTACAAAAGACTAGTTGAATTTTGTTTCAATTTAACAATAATGGTTAAATTATTTGTAGTCCTTCTCCCCCATAGATAGATGGTTAAATTTTTTTGTAAAGCCATTGGGGGATGGCCTTCTTAATCCCATAGTTAGTTAGAAGGTAGGACAATGTAATATTTTTTCTCAATTAATAAAGAAAACCATTTTCCCCACACTCTCGAAGGCAACAACAATTTTGTACGACCATATACGGCCCTATAATTTTTCTACACCTATCAGGTTCGAAAGCCCTGTGAATTAGTTTTCAAATGCATTTGGTCTAATGCAAAACTCTTTCCTATAACATTAGTTATCGGGTTTTGAATCAGAGCAGCCATGTTGGATTGTTCTTCAAAAACCCTCACCTTGTTTTGGTTGGATTGAGGCATTTCCACCATGGGATTCACCTAATCTCAGGTGGAAGGCTTTATTTTGGAATGCCATTGAAGATTCCTATGTTAATTTATGTAAACATGTAGGGAAATGGGAGTTTAAACTTACCCTAGGTGGATACATGTATGTGTGCACCATTTATTGAATGTACCCGAGTGCATAAATCCTGCTACCACTCAAGTCCCAAGGCTCCAATTCAGGCATTGACACTATTTAGCCATCATTCTGATGCCATAGGGGTCCATCAAACATGTGTGCACCCATAGTCGACTCTGTACAATTGATATAATTGATGATTGGAGATCCAAATCAGTGTAAGACATAGGAGGTGGAATTTTACGCATGTTCCCATTGCATTCACATTGATACTCGGAGGTTGTGGCTGTCGGAACCGTGACTATCATGGAGTTGCTAGCCTATTTAGGTGAATAGTGGTGCTTGGGTTCATGGTAGTAGAAAGATAAAATGATTGTCACAAAAATTGTAGTCCTCTTTTGACTCATTGTTCCCTACCAACAGTGTCATTGCTGAGTTCTTTTCACAGTCCCATACTCATTGTTTTCATAGGTTCCCAAACCTGTGAAGAATGCTAATGATCTCCAATCCATTCGGTATGTCAAGTAGAGTTATCTTGAACTTCAAACAAGTGATCTTTTGATTGCCGGCTTGAAGCCTAGCAAATTTTTGTCAAAGTAACTTTGCATTTCAAGTTATAGAGAAACTAATGTTATGAATT